>JAVXUO010001837.1:0-32296 GCA_033065855.1 Escallonia rubra
GAATTCAATTCCCCTCCTCTCCCCAAATATATTTATTTACAAGGAAAAAAAAAGGTAAAACAAGAACCCCATGCATGCATTCACCTGCACTTCAGCCATTCCACCTGGAGTGTCACCCATAAATCAGTAGAGTGGACACAGCAAGCGCGGACTCGGCACCGCGACGAGCCGAGTCGCCCTCGGAGCAGTGAGTCCAAACACGTCATTCGTGTCGAGTTCACTCGGTTTCATCCCGTCAGGCAATTGCCAGGTGAAGCAGTGAAGCAAGTGAGCCACAGCCATTTCAAGAGCATAGAGTCCCAGCTGCATCCCGGGGCAGGACCTCCGCCCCGACCCGAACGGTATGAACTCGAAGTTGTTCCCCTTGAAGTCGGGCACCCCGTCTTTCAGAAACCTGGCGGGCTTAAAACTGTCGGGCTCCTCCCACGAGTTCGGGTCCCGCCCGATTGCCCACGCGTTGATCATGACCCGGGACTTGGCGGGTATGGAGTAGCCCGCCACCTCGGCGTCCTCGGCCGTCTCGTGGAGGAGGAGAGGGATCGGAGGGTGGAGCCTGAGGGTCTCCTTCAGCGAGCATTTCAAGTAGGTCAGCTTGTCGAAGTCGCTCTCTTCGACCCTCCGGTCGAGTCCGACGACGTCGGCCAGCTCCTGCTGGACCCGTTTGAGCTCTTCCGGGCTCCGCATTAGCTCCGCCATAGCCCACTCTATTGCTGAGGCCACTGTCTCGGTCCCGCCAAACATCACGTCCTGAAAATCAATGACAACAATACAGTACTCCATTAGTTTGCTAATCATTTTGGGAGATGAAGTGGAAGGTGTGTGGTTATGAGGCCAGCGTGATGGTGGAGCCAGAATCCGAAACGATTAACGGCCGTAGGTCCATCAAGTAGAAGGTTGGGCATGAAATTCACATGGAAATGGAGGCACCTCAGCTTCTTCTTTCTACACCACTGATATCGACAAGCTTGGTGTGTATTTTTCACATAAAACATGAAAATAAAAAACATATTATAATTAGCTCCCTATTGATTACGTTCAATACCAAATAGATTGCTTAATTTGATTACTAATCATATATTTTTACTATTTATAGTGATTTATTTAACTTTGTAAGGTTAGTTAACAACAAATTACTAATCTTGCATAAAAGAAGCTTAACCCTTAATGTGTAGATGTATTACTAATGTGATTATTAATTATATGAGTAAAATAGCAACGTGTGAGTTAACATGCTATAAGAATTTAAATAAATAAAAAAAAGGAATTAATCTTGACCTACTCGTGCTTTTTTTTTATTTGTAATCTGAAATTTTAGAATGTGGAATTTGAAAGAATAAAGATGGAAGTCTCAAGATTCCCAATGCCAAGACCCCCTCCCACGAGGAGAAACGAGGTCTCAGCCCAAGCAATTTTAGCACCGGTGCTTTACAAGGATGCTTACAAGGATGCCTCGAAAGAAAAGCAATGGGAGTGGCGATGACAAAATAAAGATCTTATCGATAAACACAAATCTTATGAACAAAAAGGAACCAAACAAGGGGCCCTGACATACGTTCTATATAGGCTCAATATGTGGATGTGCTTGTATAATTGAAAAACAAGAAATTAATCAATCTCATCAAATCCAGTTTGATAGCGTAATAAAGTTCCCCGACTGGCTTTTCATTCACCTAACCCGATTTGATTACACCTCTCTGTTTCTAGCCAACAATAGTACATAAATTAATACCTTGACACTCAGTCGACATAATATTTGTTACCCAAAACCAATATCGTTGCCAACTTCTCAGTTATTAGGGTGTTAATAGGCAGCGGTTGCTCTACCTTACTTTTTCTGCAAATTTTATGAGATGTGTCGCAATAAGGTTTGGGCTACCACATTAACCAAACCCCGTCCTATTTCATACGTAGTATGATCTTGAAGACTTAAAGGAAGTTCCGTGGATAATAAAACTATTTGTCATGTCACTAACTTAGTAATGGGATCACAGGTGTGATCCCTTTTAAAGGGAATATAACGCTGCTCCTTTGTGGTCCACTAGATAACCCTTTTTTTTTTCTTTTTCCTATGAACAAATTTTGGGTATGTTTTTCTTTTTAAGTAGATCATGATCGGGATAGCGGATCAACGGAACAGAATTTGGGCAACTGACTCCGTGACATGAAGTGTGAACCGACATCTCTTACATGCGTACACCTATAAGGTAATTTAGCTATAGTCAAAATTTATGTTTTAAAGTCATCATTTAACTTGGCAACTTACTCAAAATTATGACCAACCGTCTTATATTATCTACTAAACGACGTTATATGTGAAGTTCTTGGATGAAAGTCGCCACCATTCGCACATGTCAAGGAGGGTTAAGAATGAGCAAGAAAACACTAACAAAAAGTAATCGTCGTGTGAGGCCCCAAGCAACTATGCTTGAGTGACGTGTATTGATATGAATGTCGTGGTGAGGACACCTCAAAACGAATAAGGTGCTATACTGATTTCTTAGACTTACCATGATGATGGCTTTGATATTGTCCTTGGTGAGTTGTATGGAGTTCTGCAAATCCTCGGACTCGGTCACTTTAGCCTCGTCGCTGTAAAAAGCTAGCAGTTCATCTACCATGTCCCCGTCCACCTCTGCACAGCCGAGATTGGCCGCCTTCTTCTGCAAGTGTTCTTCGATAATAGAGTCGATGAACCCATCGAGCGAGGCACGAACCTTAACGAGCCTGTGATTCATCCCCTGTGGATCAGCCCAGCCCAGCCAAGGGATGAAATCGGCAATATTAAAAGCACCAAAAAGCTTGGAAATCTCCTGCAGTATCTTAATAAAGTCATCTTGCCCTTCGTGCGAGCTCGACCCGAACGCGGCCCGATAGATAATATCCCGAGTGAGCCCGAACACGAGCTCGCCGAGGTTAACCTCCAAGCCCGTGTTTGTGGCCACGAGGCGGACCATCGTGTCCACCTCGTCGCGGACCGAGTCCCATGACTCGGCCCGCTTCCTGCTGAAGAGCTTCATGACGCACAGCTTCCGCATCTGGCGCCAGAACGGGCCGTAGTGAGCGAAAGCCATGTCGGCCCGGTCATAAGTGAGGTAGCTTATGGCGATGGTGGCGGGTCGGTTCGAGAAAATGTTGTCTTGGACCTGCAGGACCTGGCGGGCGACGTCGGCGGACGACACCGCCACCATGTGGAGAAAGCCCATGCGGAGGTGGAATATGCCGCCGTATTGCTTGGCGAGTTTGGCCAGCCCGCGGTGAGTTAAGTGGCCCATCATGTCCATGTTGCCGATCACCGGCCAGCCCTTTGGTCCCGGCGGAAAGCGTTTGCGGCGGAGCCACTTCACAAGGAACATGAACAACAAAGGGACAACGAAGAAGAGTGCTGTCATGGGTAGGGGTTGCAAGGCTTGAAGAAGAGAATCCATTTCCATACTTGGGTTCACCTCTGTATGCTTGTGGAGGATCTAAGACGGTGAAGCAACATGCAACTCAATTTGCTGCTAACTTTTGATGGATATCCTATGGCCTTTTATACAAGTTTGTTCGTGGGTCCTGTTTTAGCAAGTTGGTCAGGGATACTGTTGTTTTATGTGAAATACACCAAGTGTATACAACATATATATATATACACACACATAAAAAATGAACAAACAAGGGTAAGGGTTGGAAGGTCAAAAAATGTGATTTCGAGGGTTCAGATATGGGTGTCAATGGATGCGGATCGGACTGATTTTGTTGTCATCGTCACTCGCATACCTTTTTGCCCGCAAGAACAGTTAAGACAGAGGACAGCCTTGCCTTTAGTTCAAAGCATACAGTATACAGGCTACAATAGGTGACTTAATTAATCCTACAGAAACTGGAAATGTTGTCAAATATGCAAAACCAGTGCCATTAATTGCAGGGTCAATGACAGGTAACTCTGAGAGAGGCTTAATTTGGGAAATGCGTAGCCAAAATTTTTTAATGTGAATTAAGTGTCACTAGCTAAATATGGAGGATTGCAGCAATATTGATAGCGGACAATTTTTTTTTCCAAAATAATACGCTTATTGGGACAAGTGTATCCGAGAAATGCCGACATTGATTTGGTGTATCTCATTACTATCGTAGAGTATTATGTTTAGGTATATATATATTAAGAGAATCTGTCAAAGTAATTGGAATTTTAAAGTCAACGAAATTAAATGCATAGTTTCCTTACCTACCTTTGCTACTGTCTCTTATAGATCTAAGATAATGATATCCACATAGTTTCTACTTTTTTTTTTTTTCTAAACGTTATTAGAGCGGGTCAAATCAGGCCAAGACAATTTAAGCATAAAATTTACAGTCATGTTTACTTCTTTGATGTGCTTGACCCATTCAATAGAACTCTTATTACCATGGGAGGAATCGTGTTGTGATACAAATCAGATCATATTGAAAGAAATGGTAATTAAGCCTTATAGGTATACTCAGTAATTGCCAATTAATTTTGAGTTGAATGATATATTCTAGCAACTTACGAAAATTATAAATTTTCTTTAGTTCAAGAGGGAGTGCAAGTGAATGAGATTGGGAGAGATGTATGTGAAAAAACACCAAAAAATATTGGTGTATCTCACCATCATTTATGTTTTTGAGTTGTAACGTGTGAAACATATTGAGATGAAATCAAAGTACTTGATTTTTGTAAAATCAAGAAAATTAATTACATAATTTCATTAATTAGCCTTTCTAAGATCCTATGTAATCAACAAACTCCAATTTTTATTTTTCTATATATATATATATATATATATATATATATATATATATATATATATATAAGTGTAGGTAGGCATGTATATATGCATGTATGTATGTATGTATGTGTGTGTGTGTGTGTGTGTGTGTTTGTGTGTGTGTAAACATATGTATGTTCTTATATATGATTATATGTGTAAATACATACATATATATTCTTATAATAGTCAAAGCCCAGAGTAACTACATTTTCAAAACACCATTAATATTTAATGTCTTCTTCATTAGTAGTGGACCAAGAGGTTTGGTTTTTTAAAACTATTTTATGTTTCATTACATTTATTTGTTACTACAAATTAAAAAGATTCACTAGCATAGCTTGTAGCGGCTAATGATATTTTTAAATTTTACCACCCAAAAAGTCTCACATAAATAGTCAAACTTGATTTAAAGGGTGCTTGTGATTGATTCTATGATGGTCTAACTTGATTAATCTCGGAGTAAATCAGGTATTGAAGTGTTTGCAAAAAAAAGATAAACTAATTAAATCTTCATCAATATGTTCAAAACTAATAAAATTTTCAAAATCTTCATTTTCTTTGATTTTTATTTACTCAATTTCAGAATCAATTTTGATCAAAAGAATCAAGTTTGACCAAAAAGAACTTACCAAAATATCCTCACTTAAAAAACGTACCTTTAATTCCCTTTTCAAATCTTAATACACTATTTGGTCATTTTGCCGCACTAAACCTACTTTCATCATTTTTTTATCCAAATACCTGAAAGCAACCTGCGAACCTAAAGTGGGCAGAAATTTATTTTACATTATATTTGACGACTTCTTGTACACCAAAAAATATTGTATGGTTTTAAATTATTAGTCAATTAGGTCGTTAGATTTTGAAGGTTAATGTGATAGAATAAGGTACTAAAGACGGCATAAATTTATTTTACATTATATTTGAGAATCAATTACAAATTGCCTTTTGATCTGGATTACACCAAGTTACTAGGTTTCTAACAACGTTGGACAAAGTGATTTAATCATTTTTCAAGAAGTTTAAATCATACTCAAGAAAGCGAAAAAAATGGTTTAATCTCATCTTGATATTCAGGTTTGACCAAGTAAATTATCAAAATCTCCCTATTAATTACAAATCCCTTTGACGCACATTTTTCATCATTCCGTATAGTGGAAAGAAAACCAACATCCCCGTAGAGGGCCAAAAGAACTAAGAGCCCGTTTGGGATTGATTAAAAAAAGTAGATTCAGCTTAAATCTTAATCAAATTTTAAAATAATTTAATAAGAATCTGTTTGCTGTTTGACAAAAGTAGTTGTAAACTAGATTAAATCTATAAAAAAAAATATTTGGATAAAAAGTATTTAAATCAGTTTTACTATGACAACATGACCATAGAGGACATTCAATAAATAATTTTCTAATATCCAAGCAACGTTAACATAATTTTTATTCGTAAATAACTATAATGCCCAAATAAATTATTAAAATAACTATTTTCACGCACCTACTGAAGTTGTTACTTTTTATTTTAAATTAAAAACACAAACAATCTCATGTTATTGCTTGAAGTACGATAACATCCCCAAATTACAAATAAAGTTTATCTTAAATAGAAAAAAAGATTATCTAGCTGTAGGAGAAGAGTTTAGCAGTAGGAGAAGAAATAAACTTCAGAAACTATCTAAGATAATTAATTAAGGGGTATGAGAAGTCTTTTTGTAAAAAATATGGGGATAGGATGGTAAATTAGAAGGTCAAACCTGATTATGAAAAAAATAATTATTTCATAATCTTCACTTTTGAGGATTATGGATTAAATCAGTTTTTAACTTTTGGAGATGGATTAAATCTTTTAATCTTTTTTGCCAAACATCCACATACCTGATTTAATCTAGATTAAATCAGGTTTGATCAAGATTTAATCAATCCCAAACACCCTCTAACTCACAGAGGTAATCACATCATGTTGATTTCTCTTTAGTATCAAAGTAGCATAATTCTTAGCCTATTAGTACAAAAAAAAAAAATTTCTTAGCCTATTAATTTTGAGTTCTGAGAAAAGCGAAAAGGAAAGAAAGGAAGAAAAGGGAAGATAGTTTTCCTTACTCTTGTTTTTGAGTTTTAAGATAGAAAAGAAAGCATAATTTCTTTCTCTTATTTAATTTGTGAATTCAATAGAAAAGAAAAGACATCAGATTATGTATATACCCTTATACCACAATGTGACAAAAGACTATAAATGTATGATTCTAAAAAAGAAATGATTCTGACGGAAAAACAAGCTAGTCATCAATGACATCATACAAAGTTCATACCATAATAATGTAATATGTCTTATATCACCGGTTAATGCCATAATAAGAACTACACAAAAAGTCATGAATTAACTACAAACATCACAACATTCAAATCTAAATAATGTCACACCAAAAGCAAAATAATCAGTCATGAATCAACTCTAACATCCAAATAATCATTTGCCTACATGTGAAATGATAAGTTTTTGTAAGAAACCTTAGGATCTAAAAGTCAGTAAAGACTAGTCTTTATAATCTCAAGGTTAATATGAGTGTTATTAAAGTATTACTTATGAAGTCTCATTTCACTATGTTTTTTCTCAATCTTAAGAGGAAAGATTTGGAGAAAAAGAAGTCCAAACTTTTATCCCCTTCTCTTCTTTTCTGTCCTAAAAAAAAACTCCCAACTAGAGAAAATGAAGGACATGAGTCACTTTCCTTTCTTTTCCTATTTTTTCTCTTCTAAAAAACACTTACAAACATGCTATTAGTACGGAATCATGTCATATTTTGGTTATTAGTGAGCCTCCCGCCACAATAAACTCCCTCGCTACCAAAGAAGTGGGCAAAGGCATACTAAAAACAATGATCCAATACACAAAATCTTCTCAAATCCATCTCTAAGGCTACCAAAAGAGATTAACGAACAACTCTACAAGAGAGAGAGAGAGAGAGAGAGAGACGACTCTCTGTCGAGAAACATCACAAAACCTAGCAACAAAACAATAAACATCATGAGGAGCAATCATCTTCACCCTAGCTCGCGACGACGAAGGTAACAACAATCTGCATATTATCAGTGGGCAATTGCTGGAGAAGTCTCGTTAGGCGGATGATTTTGCGTAAATACGACGGGTAGGGCAAATCATCACCATATTTGAAACTTTTGAGCATCCTATCCTCTAGCTCTAGCGCAAAGTTAATTTTGCTAAATTTTTTTTTCTAAGAGGTTTAATCTGAAATTTGTTTTCAAAAACCAATTCCCAACAGAATCTAAATGACAAAAGAATCGGTACGCCGCGACTCTGAATTGACAGTTTTTAGGTTTTCTTCTTTTGCTCATATTTTGATTCTTTATCCTTTCGTTGGTATTGAAAAGAGGAAACTCTTTTTACTTGTTATGCTTTCTTTCTCATTCCAGCATAGTACTTTCTGCTGGGAGTGCAACTACCGAACCACTTTAACAGTTCTTCTACCAGCATCTACCAATTACTTCAAAAAGGTGTTCATGTGTTATTACACATGAAAATTTTGACCGGAAGAACATAGATGATGATGAAGTGCCAATTTATTTGCAGGTGCGACACGTAAAGGACCCACATGTTTGGAGGGGTTGCACTTCTAGATTAATGAAAACAGGGTGAGAGATTATGATGCCGGACCTTTCCAAGAGTACTGGGTCATTGTCATGGTTAGACCTCAGAACAATTCGAGGGTTTCATCCCACCTGCATTTCCATCTTATCAACATTTCCATCCGTTCACATCAGATTCCTGGTTTTGCAAAACATGATTACTCTTAGTGCCCAAGATAGGATTAGTTGTTGTAATCTTGCGTGTTTTACCGTCACCATCACGTCAGTATTTCCTTAATGACTTCCAAATACTATTTGTAAAATATTTGGAGTAAAGAAAAATTTGCATTATTATATACTCCCTTCTGTTCCATATAATTTGATAAACTTTTTTTTGCATGCAGATTAAGGATTTAAGTGATATTTAGTCATATTTCTCATTCTATCATTTAAAGAGAACAGAGGAAGAAAGTGGGATAAGAGAAAGAACCTGGGTTAATGGAACGTGGAGAGAGAAATGAATAAAAAAATGTAAGAAAATTGGTCAGAAGAGAGAAATTGAATTGGTAGAGAATTAATTATGGAGAGAGACATAGAATAAAAAAAGTTTAAAAAGAGTAAATATATAAAAGTACCTATATAATATTTCCTAATTTGAAAATGAGAATTTTTTGTGGGACGGTCCAAATTTTTTTTTTTTAATCAAATTATGTGAGATGTATGGAGTAAATGAGACTAAAGAGAGTATTCAAAATTTCTTTCCGTGGGGAGAAAGGTGGGGGATGTCTTGCTAACCTCGTAAGGAAACTGATATAGGTATGGTAAAAGAAAAAGAAAGAATAGGAAAAATAATAATAATAATCAAAGAGATCTCTGCCCAAAGAAATCTGACAAGTACATGTGCCATTGAAATGTCATACCGTAATACTTGACTAATTAAGAAACCTTCTATTATATATTTGTAATTGAACAAGGACGATACCCAACGAGGAAGAACATGAAAACACATTTCAGGGCAGGTAAAATAAATTCTAGGATAAGACTAAACAATATGACTGCGTTGCCATATGGAAATGCAAGTTACTAGTTACTCGTCTAATAATGTATATCAAGATATCGAATATATAGACAAATAAATATAAGGCAAACTGTACTATGTCAAAGGTAGCATGGCCAACTGTTAAGTGTGATTGAGAAAATTTGAATTATCCGATTACTACCTGCAAAACAAGAGATCTGACGATGGGATGTTAAGTTACTAGATACTCTGTAGGAAGCTTTAAATTTTTTCTTTTTTGATCGTGAGGACATCACAGCAAACAATTGATCACAATACGCGGCTAAAAAGAAAGAGATAAATTTAGCCAACATCAAAGGGCGGGAGAAGAGTCCCAATAGAAAGTTTAGAATGATATATAAATAAACTTCATTTAAACTTTGTCCGTTAATGTATAAGGTTCCTTTGTTCACGTGCACAATCGAGCCGTTAATTGCAAGAAAGCATGTGAATCTAATCTTATCCCGTGAGTGTATATACATAAATATATACATGCAGAATTCTATACTCCATTTTCTTGCTTTAACCTTTTGTTCTATTAATTAATTGTCCATCTACTTGCTTCTGATGACCTTTTGTTTTATTGTCCATCTTCTTGCTTCAACCTTTTGTTGCGGGTCTGCTGAGGGGAGTAAATTCTTATACCATACAAAAAACGTGGTTGTCAGTGTTACGAATGGAGCTTTGTTATTAGAGTAAGTTAATCATAAACGGAGCTTTATTCACTTGAGCTTCTAGATGGAGCTTTATTACGGAGTATAAGAGTAAGTAAACTACATGTTTGCGCTCTTTTTATTTTATTTTATTTTATTTGGGTGCCTCCGTTCGAGTGCTTGAATATTTGACGTTTCCATTTTGATTTATTTGTTTAGATTTTGTGATAAAAAAAAAGGGGGGTAATGTTGTCATTCAAAGGACAAAACGATATCACTATACCAGATTAATTTCTTAACTCGAAAACTAATAGAATGACCAAATTAGGAATGTCGAATGTTCAAGAGCTCATACACATTAATACTAGAAGTTTAAAGATTAAATGAGAAAGCATGAGTAGTTTAAGGGATAGTATAGAATTAACTCTAATTTAGCCAAAGGAAAAGTACCAAGAAAAATTGTCCTATTATTATAAAACTAAGGTGCAAAAAGCCAAAAAAATCATATATGTGGTGAGAGATCACAATTGTGAGAAAGAAAAAAAAGGGATAAAAAAAACTAGACTAAGGTGAACATGTTTGGACAACCAATTACAATTCTGAAATAAAGATGAAATCAAACTTAATATCAGAATGTACGTTGTTCAAATGACACAAGATCAATTTTAAATAAGAATGTACATCGTTCAAATTAGACGAACCGAAACCAATTCTAAAAAAGCATGAAACATCAGCCTCCCGCGGCTCCCACTTTGACCTTGAATTATATACATGCTTGGCCCTTACACTACAACTCGAATCCTATTAAGGCCCCTTAACCATTAATTTGACTAAGTGAGCCCTTTCGCTGCTTAATTTGACTTGGTGTAGGAAATCGGTCATACTCCATAGACGTGGCCATGCAGGTGCATGACCATGTTAGTTCTCATTGTCTTGTGATTGTTCTCACTTCTCTGTTTATTTATTTACTTCTGTGATTGCTCTTGTTGCTGCATTTTTATGCAACAATAAAGTTTTTAGAATTGAAATTACTAAAGTACCACTGCTGGTAAGATTCACCCAGTTAAAATGTACCTCATGCGTGAGATATAGCACTGCACGTGTTGATACACATAAAGCCCGTTAGGTTGATGCTTAACATTTATAGCGACCCGGTAGCTACCATTTTAAGATATTGAAAGTCAATGCGGGGTAAAAAGAATAAATATTGCTTGTTAGATGGGGAAGCCTACATAGTAGTTCCAATGCTACGCCTTCAACCACTTGGCGGAAAAGCATTAAAAGAGGCAAAAGATTATTCGATAATATACTCAACGGTCACGACCATACAATATTTCCTAAGGATGCAACATTATTTAGAAACAACCGAATCAGGGTTGTAGCTTTAAGTATTATAGATGGTCTATCCAAGGATGGTAGTGATCAGCAACACATGTCAAAAATAGACCGGAAGTTTGAAGGAACGATTGGATAAAGCGTTAAATTGCTAATGAATCTTGAGAGCTATTCGTCGTTTGTATTGTCCTCTTCCTGTTTTTGCTATGAACTGCTATTCGGTGTACGTCTTTTTTTTTTTTAACTTATGGCTCTGGCTCTGCCCTAAGCACGCCAATTTAATCAATGATCCATATGAATGATCTTGTTTCGACTAAGCAAGAGTCAAATCTTTTCTCGCTTGCTCATCAAAGACAAATCTTTCGCCAAGGAAGTAGGAACACTAGAACTTTAATTTGGACTGCTGTGGATCGGACTAGAACATACTAGATTTTGAATCCGAACTGGGGCCAATATGGTTGTGGTCTCAGAAGTCGTCCAATATAGGAGTATAAATATTTTTCAACAATCAAGTAACCTCAAGTGTATCCTCTGGGTTAAAATTGTTTTGCTCATACTTCCATTAGTGACGAATGCTTGTTTGATTTTTTCAATGACTTTTTTTAATAAAAGCACCATATCGAGAGTACGTCGTGCCACGATTGTCACCATGTGGGGCGAATATTTTACATTCTTCTTTCTCTTTGATAATGAAAACGATTGCATTACTTAGTAAATAAAGTTTACATCTTTTAAAATGGAAAGGAAGCAAAATTTGGCCATGTCTTCCCCCCTTACTGAATAGCAATGACCTCCGAAACTTCAACCTCATTTGTTTACTCTATCTTGTAGTAGTTGGATGGGTGGTGTCATCTTTGTCTGTCAAACTGAGATGTGAACTTTGAGGAGCTTAGTATGAAGTCACAAACGAATTTTAACTTTTCCTCCTTATAATTTGTCGATCTTATCCTTTATAAGAGTTGAGGGACGTCTTTGCACTTGCATTGGTTTGAATAACACATAAAACCTAGACCATGAGCTCATCTGGTAACGAAGGAGAGAACATATCAACAAAATTAATTAATGACAATACTTTTGGCATTGATAACAATGATAAGTGTGAGTGTTGTTCTTGTTTGAGTTGCCACTTTCCATTGCTTGGCAAGATCAATAAAGTTTAATTTGGACTCTTTAAGTCGCGACTTTCCATTGCTTCGCTAAAATATATATCCTCTCTGGTGTGAGGTTGCATTTGAATTTATTGATTTGAAATGAATAAATTTGGAGGTGTTGAGGATGAAATTTGATTTTAGTTCGCCAGCAGGAATGTCACTTGGTATACATGCAAGAACTTTTCGATCATGAATTAATGGATAGAATTAAGAACCTCTTAAGGTATATTTTCAACATAACGTCGGAAACAGTGTTATTAATACCTTTAGAGGTTTATTCGAGCAAAATGTCAAACTTAATTTCTTTCGTAAGTAAAACATGAAATTTCTTTGTATGGAGTAAGCAGTGCATGGTTGAAGACTATATAGACTCGTTAAATCCTGAAGGCTGATGTGATCAAACGAACAGTTAAGATAGATAAAATGATACTATACAGTCTAATCCAACGACATTAGATAATCGAAACTATTAATTCCAGGCTTTTGTGTGACGAGAACGATAGACACAGTTTTATTGAAAGTTTGGAAAGATGATGTATGATTGAGTTAGCCGAGTCATTGTTGAAGTAGGTGGTGGTGTTTGGTGTATTTTGGAACTTTGTGTACAAAGTCTTATCGGTTGAGGCTAATATTTCGCCAACGTTTGAGAGATGAGATCAAGCAGCAGTCAGACGAGGGAAATGCTCCATTTAATAATGTTGACCCAGATGGATGGCCCGGCCAACACATATACACTCGATTCTACGTATTTCTATTCTGTTAAAATATCTTTCTTCCTTTGGCACCATTCTTCTGCATTGCCTTTTGACTAAATCCCAAGACATCCATCTACAAAGTCCTTGTCCTTTCAAAATATTTGTACACATATCTTTAGCAGCAAATATACTTAAAAGGGTAGGTAAACAATAAAAAAGAGTCTGTAAGTAGCCTCACCCTTAATGTATAAATAACTGCAGACAATGTTAGCTTGTATTGCAAGTATCTTAGCATGTAAAGCCTCCGTGTACCTTTGATTATTTATTCATTACACGGAGTTTTCTCTCTCTCGACCATCGATATGTAATTTGCACGGTACTAATCGGACCTCTCGGTGCCTGAAGTTATGTTTTTCGATTCTTCCTGCTTGTAAATGCGATACCCTAATTATATTGGTGCAATTTAGATTCAATTTATATGTGCACTTGATAGTACGTGGTGCATCTTAGCTCACTTGTTGTTGAATTGTCTCACCACACGTAGCCAGGACCTTGCACTTGGGAGAGAGTTTTAAGCATGATAACATTGTTTTACTCATTATCTAATATATTAAGTTTTGAAAACAAGTGATAACTTAACGCAAAGCGTGTGAAGGATGAGCATAACAAGCAAATATTCTTTATGAGAAAATATTCATTGCAAAAGCTACGACTTGACTTGTTATTTTATTTGAAAACACAGTGCTGCTGGTGAAGACAAATATCAACCCTACGAAGAGCTTCACTGTTGGATGGCATGAGGGGGCGGAGGGGCTGAACTACAAAGTGTTGGGTATTTCTCCCATAGTGTAGTTTTACACTCATTTTTCAACGGGAGTTTGGCAACGTCAATGCATCTCTTCTTTATTACATCTTCGACGACTAGGTCCTTCGAGAACCAAGTCACGTTTCCGTAACCAAAGTAATTATTTCTTTTTGGCTTAAAATATGATTTCCAGCTTTGGCAAGTCTAGATTAGACAAAATCGTAATCTAGAAGACAAGAACCAAATTCTTACATTTCTTGCTAATTGACTTGAATGGTTGAGTCACGTGCTGGCCGGACTTCTCGAGTCCCGACTTCAAGGACGTGCCCACGTTACGATATTCGGCTTCATCGGAAGCCCTTTTACTCTCTGGTCTATCGGAGGTCACCGTGGCTTGCCTACAAAGGGATGGCCGTCTCCCTTCTTTGATCTCGGTTCGTCTTAATTTAATCAGACGCAAATCAATCTCATGTCTCTTGTTACGTCAATTAATTAAATTAGCTGTTAACCCCACTTGCATTTAAGGGCTGACCAAAACACTCAAAAGACCGCAAGGCAAAAAACATCTCCACCGTTTCTGTACTACAAAGAAGGGAAAAAAGAGAGAGGATGAAATGGTGAAATGTTAACGCCATACGGGTCTTAATCAACGCCGTAATTAGTATAATAATCTGATGGCAACACTTTGTGATTTATCTAATCTGTATCTGATGAAAATGATATCCTCCAATCAGATCGTATGTATCCAACCGACATTAACTGACTAAATCAATCTATGATCAAGCTAATAAGAAATTATATACACGTAGGACGAATTAGTCGCAGAGTCACCAACTCGGGAAAGCATGCATGAAGCACGAGCTTTCCTCTGCCGAGAGTGGATTCTTACTTAAACTTATCATCACTCTGACCTCACCATGATACATATCACCTACTTAAATAATGTCGGGCGATCCCTTTTGGTTCTCCATGGTGATCCTGTTATGATTGACAAATCAATTTTTTGTGATGGTGGTGTGGGCAAGAAGCCATAATGCTCTGATGGTGCTGTGGGAAATGCCCCATAATATTTCTTGATGGCATTAGCCCCCCCATGTAGTAGGTGGATGGCAAGTCCCTTTTCATACTTGTTAATTATTACTCTTTTACTAACGGAGACAAGAGTTAATATGTTGAGGTGCACGTTTCTAACGTATCGAGTAAGAGCCAATTATAAGCTTGGTATATCCGTGAAATTGATGGAAAAGTTCTACTAACTTAAACTTTTTAACTCAAGCTCGGATCGGTACATGTGAACCTTCATAGTTATCGTCACTTTGACTCGCAATTATCTCCGTAATACAAAAATCTACTTTTGAGCTAATTTAGTTCCCTTGTTTTTATTAAGCTATATATGGAAGTGGTTTGATTTTTCGCATTCTTGGGTCGAAACTAAAAATGAAAATAGGAGATGAAAACTTGAAAAACTCAGAATCTTAACAAGATCGGAATTAGATATGTCAAATAGTTATATTCTTAGCCCGTCTAGCAAAGAACGGGGGTTACACCTCTTATAGTGAAAAGGTTTATGGTTATCACCGGCGTGAAGAAACACTACAAGAAAAACTCCATCGCTAAAAGTCCAATTATCGACAGTAAAGACTTTTATCAATGGACTGTTCGCTAAAAGTTCGTTAGGAAAAATGGCGTCGGTAAAAGATTAGCGACGGTAATTGGTTGTTTGTCGGTAAAAAATCTATTTTTATCGACGAAAATAAACACTTTTATCGACGGAATATTCTACTGAAAAAGTATTTTTTTTATTTTTTGTAATTTCTGCAAAAAAAAAATGTAAAAAAGACTTTTAGCGATGGAATTAGTCCGTCGCTAAAAATTCTTAGGCATGGAAATTCATTGCTATATGTCCATGGCTTAAAGGAGGAGACCTTTTAGCGACGGAAAATCCGTCGCTAAAAGTCCGTGACTATAATTTAAAACCTTTGGCGACATATTTTAGTCGCTAAAAATCATCTATGATTTGTTTAAAATACTTATGTCGTTGCTAAAAGTCCATCTGCAAAAAAAAAAAAAAAAAAAGCGTTTCTTTTTATGTTTTAAAAAATCAAACTTGTTTCCTGTAATTGAATTCACAAGAACAATTAAATCAACTAATTCATCATCAATTAACCCTAATTAATCAATCCATCGATAATTTCACTCTTTAAATTAACATTCATTCTTTACCAAATTTCAAATTATACAAATTATACAAATAAGATTTAAGTCGTACACCATCACTTAACACTCAATACTAACTTTTACTAAATATAATAGATCACATCGTAGATCGATAATTTCACTCCTTAAACTAACATTCATTCTTTACCAAATTTCAAGTTATACAAATAAGATTTAAGTCGTACACCATCACTTAACACTCAATACTAACTTTTACTAAATATAATAGATCACATCGTAGATATTCTAAAATAACACTACAAGTTTCATCGAAAGGAAAATTGCGACATTAATGAAACACGGTGGGTAGAGTTTCAATGAAAAATGCTACAAAGATTACTTTACACATATAAATGTTAAACTCTCTCTCTCTCTCTCTCTCTCTCTCTCTCTACTCTTCGTAACAGCACCAATGAGACCACACAACACAGAGCTCTTTGAACTGCTACAAACCCCACCACCGGCTCATCCCCCCAAAATTTGAATCCAATAAAAAAAACCATCATCATTAACCTAATTGGAACCCAACGCCAAATTTCTAATCTGAGATGAAAACCCATAATGCCAATAACCAAACAAGCTCAATAACAATAAGTTCCCAAGAATTGGAACCCAATAGTACATTTAAACCTCTCAAACTAGATAAATAACCAAACAAGCTCAAGACCTATGCTTTTAGGTCAAGCATGAATATCCTAAAAAAATCAAAAAAAGAAAAACATAGATTTATGTAGGGTAAACAATCATAGATTACTAATTGTTAGACAAGAAAACCGTGATAACATGAGGTTAAGTAAATCATGGTCGACCTAAAGAATGCCAGAATGGGGATTGTGTGGGAAACCTTGTCAAGAAATACACTGGAAGGCTGGTTATGTTAAGACAATGGAACAATAGAAAATAAACCGTGTTGTTATAACATGCAATATTTGCTAATCACGTGTGCACCGCATCGAGTAAACTAACATTCCCGCGCCAAGCTGATTTTTCATCTTAATTTAGAATTCAAATGTAACATTCTAGGCCTACATAAGGTGAGGAGTGAATTGCATTGATTATCAGGAGAGTGAATGGATATTTGTTTCTATCCCTCTAACCTCTCTCTTACTCTTAACTTGCTTTCTCATCCAACATGTATTCCTTCTCTGTCTAAAATCTTTTTTTTTATGCTGTTCTTCTTCTATTCTTCCATCTCTTCTCTATCTAAATCATTATTTTGTTGACTATTTGCACAATTGAGTCACTAGATAGGCACCAAGCAAAATGCTTGCATCAACCTGTACAAGCCCACTCCCCCTTTTCTAATATGGTTTAGTTTGTTTCGCACACTAAGTTCCTGGTACCCACGATAATCTCTTACTCCAATAGCAACACACAAAAACAAGCTATAACTACCTGTTATTTTGAGGAATATCAGCCCTAGTCAACTGCAACACTAGCCGCAGCGTGCATCTAGCACAAGCTATCGGGTTTCATTCTTGAAGGCAATATATCAGCTGAGAGGCCAAGCGTGCTACGTCCAAGAGGGTACAATTATTTTTGGTACAAAAGAGGGTACAATTATGAGGGCATATATATGCATACTAAAAACCCTAGATACACCAAGGTGCAGGGATACTTGTGCATAACCAAAATGTATCTGTTTACTAGTGCATCCAACTCAAGATGTCAGTTACGTTTTGGGTAGGAACCAATATACTTGGAGCTAGTCGCAAGATGATAGAATCGTTTTTGGCAGTAGTTATTGTAAGCTGAAGTGCCTTTGTCATGACACATGTATGGATATATATTTAGAACACTCTTTCTTAGCGTAATATCGCTTTCAGTGTTAATTGAAATTCATTCACGTAAAGACTTGACAACAATAAATTAAAATATAAAAATATTTGTCAAAAGGAAAAAAAATTAATGAGGATCTAAAAATGTAACTTTCTCTTTATAATAACTTCATATATATTATACCGTAAAGATCATAATGCATAATATTACAAAAATATCATTACGTTAATTTTCTTATTGCGCACATGTCATGTGTGCCTCAATAATAACAAGGAAAAATTATTTCTTGGAGTAAGACCACTTTTACTGTTGTATGTCTTCTTCTTGAGTGTTGAGTGACAAGGTGCCGCAATGTATGCATCACCCGTCACGCACACCCACCCATATTGTGTGCGCCTTATATAAAGCCAACACCACTTGATAATTCGTGTAGTACCATTTAACCACATGATCAACACTTCACACATAAATTTACGTGCTATTGATCAACGCGAGACTCGCGTCACTAAATCTTCTCGTATATATGGCGTCATTTTTTTTTTTTTTGGTTACGCAGATTCAAAACTTTCAAGTGGCTAAATACATCATGAAATATAAAATTAAGATTGATACGAGATAATAAGAGAAAGAAAACAAAACTAGTAAAATTGACCTTGATCCCAGTTCCTTTCAATGTTTTCTCTTTTTTTTCTTCCTTTTTATGAACTTGTCTTCTTCAAGAAAAACAAGATTCTTTCTCCTCCTTTCTTCATCTTTCTTCTTTTCCGTCTCTCTCTCTCTCTCTCTCTCTCTCTTTTTGTGACCGAAACCGTCTTTTTTCTCTTTTTTGCTCCCGCCTTTTCTTCCCAGCCGTGTCTCTTAAAGGAGGAGAAATATCTTCTTGGACATTTGGACGGCACTCAAATTAAAGGCACGTGCCGATAAAATCAACATCAACCCACATGTTGTTATTTCTTGTGAGTTATTAGCTTTGTTGATATATGTCTTGGATTTATGTCCCACTTCGGTTACTCAAAGAAGTCGCAACTTGATCTTTAGTATATAGTGACATCTTGTCCCACATTGGTTATCAAGAGAAGATCACTGCTTATCTTTAAGTATAAGTAATGTGCCTTGTATTGTGTTTAAGGTCAAGACAGAAGAGTCTTTCTTTGAGTATGACAACAATTGAGAGATACACATGAGGGAGCGTTGTAAATCTGACTTGTGCAAAATGAAATTGAGTTCTCTCATATCTCTTTTGTTCTCTTGTTTGGATATCGTGTTCTATATATATTTATCTAGAGCGATTTCGTAATAAGTGGTATCAAGAGCATTCCAGGTTTTATTTTTGGGCAAAATTGAAGTCGATTTCAGAGGATAAATATGTAGACAACACGACCATGAAGTATGCCTGTGAAAATTCGATGGGAAGAAGAATTTTGACATATGACAGAGCACGGTGAAGGATTAGAGTGGCGCGATAGGGGATGCCGAAGCACGCATGAGGAGTGAGCTCGAGGCATTTGGAGAGCGCTTGCAGCCGACTGTCGCATGTCAGGTGGAGCTAATCTTCAATAGATTAGATGACTTGGAGGTAGACAGTCGATTAACAGTGCTGGAGCGGAAAGTCGATGTGTTCGCGGAGGAGCTAAATGACTTGATCGAGGAGAGGGTCGCCCATTTCACCAAGTGGGAGGTGCAACGGCGCAAGGAACTCAAGGGACAAGTCACAGAGCTCCAAGAAGAACTAGTTGCTTGTAAGAATGAGCTTATAAGAGCTACGAGGCATGGGTGTATCGCGGTGCAGCCAAGGCAAAAGAAAATACCAGAGCCGAGATCGTACAATGGAACGAGAGAGGCGAGGCATGTGGATAACTTCTTTTGGCACTTGGAGCGGTACTTTGAAGCCCTCGACATCGACGAGGAGGAGGAGAAGATGCAGCGGACTGTCGCAAGTCAGGTGGAGCTAATCTTCAATAGATTAGATGACTTGGAGGTAGACAGTCGATTAACTGTGCTGGAGTGGAAAGTCGATGTGTTCGCAGAGGAGCTAAATGACTTGATCGAGGAGAGGGTCGCCCATTTCACCAAGTGGGAGGTGCAATGGCACAATGATCTCGAGGGACAAGTCACGGAGCTCCAAGAAGAACTAGCTGCTTGTAAGGAGGAGCTTACAAGAGGTACGAGGCAAGGGTGTATTGCGGTGCAGCCAAGGCGAAAGAAAATACCGGAACTGAGATTGCACGATGGAGCAAGAGAGGCGAGGCAGGTGGATAACTTCTTTTGGCACTTAGAGCGGTGCTTTGAAGCCCTTGACATCGACGACGACGAGGAGAAGGTGCAAATGGCAGTCATGTACCTTACGGATACAGTTGCCTCGTGGTGGAGGCGTCTCTATACAGATGGGTGCGACATCAAACGTGGGAGAAGTTCAAGCATGAACTACAAAGGCAGTTCTATCCGGATATCGTCAATGATAAACCTTCGATGACTGAGGCAGAAGGGAGCATCTGGGAGTATGTGAAGAAGTACTCGGCTTTAATGCTCAAAATACCGGAGATGTTCGAGAGGCAGCGACTATGCTTCTTCGTTGACGGGTTGCAGCAGTGGGTTGCCACAGAATTGCTGCGAAGGGAACCTCACGACTTGACTTCTGTCATGGCGATTGTCGAGAGATTGAAAGACTTCAAGCAAGGTGAGAGGTTGAGATCTCCAAGGCACGAGCGTGCCAAAGATGGGGGAGACGGTAGGTCGAAGAATGGCTCGCCCAAGGCAATTGATGATGAGCGGACACTACAAGAAAAGACGTCTTTTGCGACGGAGTTTTAGCGACGGAATAGATTCCGTCGCTAAAATGAGTTTTACCGACGGAAACCTCCGTCGGTAAAACTCCGTCGTAAAATATTATTTAAGCAACAGTTTTATTCCGTCGCAAAAAACTCCGTCGGTGAAAAGGCGTTTTACCGACGGAAACCTCCGTCAGTAAAACTCCGTCGTGAAATATTATTTAAGCGACGGATTTATTCCATCGGAAAAAACTCCGTCGGTACAAATAGGTCTTCACCGACGGACTTTTAGCGACGGAATAAATCCGTCGCTAAAAGTCTATTTAACTCTCAGATCTGGTTTGAACTGTCACTGCTTCTCTCTTCGAAAATCCCAAAACCCATTTTCCCTCGACCCCGGCGGTGACCTCCCTCGACAACGACGACCGCCTGCAACTCCGGCGACCACGGGCCCTCGCCTCCGGCAGATCTGTGAAGAGGAGAGAGAGAGAGAGAGAGCAGCGTCGACCACCGGAGACGACGGTTTCTCACCTCCGGCAGTATTTCTCGTGAGGTAAAGTTCTTGTCTTCCTCTCTATTTGCTCTACGCTATACCTTTTGTCTTCCTCTCTGTTTGTGGGTTTTGTATTGATGAATGGTTTGAACTTTGTTACTATTTTTCATGGTTTTGTATTGATGATTGGTTTGAACTTTGTTACTACCTACACTTTGATGCTACTTCTTTTATGATGTCCAAATATCTAGTTTCTTTGTAGCATGTTCTAGCCGTCCTCCTGGTTACCCTACTTCAGATTCTTTGAGAATGCTTCATAAACCTTTGTATAGTCCATATTCTCTGCAATCTCATTGAATATCTCAATGCATTTGTTCACAAAATTCGTCATGTTAGCCTTCAGGGAGCTTCAAGGAGAGGGTCACATGCCCACCTGTGCTCCCGGCTAGCTCCGCTTCTGACCCCCCCCCTACACACACAAAAAAGGGATCCTGGATGAGAATCTGATTTTGATTTGTGGTTATACATGTTCCGTCTTTTATTCTGTTAATGTCATCAAACATTAGAAAAAACATCCTCTTAACTCCTTCGCTGGTGATGTTTTACGCGCGAACTCAGCGTGAGTTAATAACGTGGTGATATTCCTTGTAGTAATTGGTCAGTGACGAGGATGAAATATCTTCTTTATGGAAGTGGATGCATTGAGCCACTGTTTGCGGGCGTCCTCCCTAGTCCCTTTCTCGAAACGGGAAGAGGAAGCGTTTCAATTGCTAGGCCTGGCTAAGCTGGGGTGGTAATTTAGGGCTAATTTGATGCTCCTAGAACACGGCATTTGTCCAAATATCTAGTTTCTGAAATTACGACTATCATCACTACCTTTGCCTTCTTGAACTTCCTACAAACATGAGGAAGGCTGGATTTGCTCTCCGCGCTTTCAATATTGAAACGGCGAGAGCAATGGATGTTGCTTCTGATCCGAAAATAGGCCTTATGCGACTACTTTGGTGGCAGGAAGCCATAGACAAGATCGGGTTAAGTGGCGTTGGATCTAGATGGGATGGGACGGGACAAAACTGGGCAAGGGACATTAAAATTAAGATGACGCAAACCCTAAACCCTAAACCCTAAACCCTAAACCCCAATTGAATCGAACCCTAAATTAAACTAATTGAACCCCTAATTAAACCATAAATTGATTGCCCCAATCTAACCGAACCCTAATTGAACCCTAAATTGAATGCCCTAATCCAACCGAACCCTAAATTGAACTAATTGAACCCTAAATTGAATGCCTCAAATTAAACTAATTGAACCCCTAATTAAACCCTAAATTGATTGCCCCAATCTAACCGAACCTTAAATTGAATCAATAGAACCCCCTAATTGAACCCTAAATTGAAGTAATTGTAAATTGAATGTCCTAATTGAACAGAACCCTAAATTAAACTAATTGAACTCCTAATTAAACCCTAAATTGATTGCCCCAATCTAACCGAACCCTAATTGAACCCTAAATTGAATGCCCTAATCCAACCGAACCATAAATTGAATCAATAGAGCCCCCTAATTGAACCCTAAATTGAAATAATTGAACCCTAAATTGAATGCCCTAATTGAATCGAACCCTAAATTAAACTAATTGAACCCCTAATTAAACCCTAAATTGATTGCCCCAATCTAACCGAACCCTAATTGAACCCTAAATTGAATGCCCTAATCCAACCGAACCCTAAATTGAACTAATTGAACCCTAAATTGAATGTCTCAAATCAACCAAACCCTAAATTGAATCAATAGAACCCCCTAATTGAACCCTAAATTGAAGTAATTGAACCCTAAATTGAATGCCCTAATTGAATCGAATCCTAAATTAAACTAATTGAACCCCTAATTAAACCCTAAATTCATTGCCCCAATCTAACCTAACCCTAATTGAACCCTAAATTGAATGCCTTAAATCAACCGAACCCTAAATTGAATCAATAGAACCCCCTAATTGAACCCTAAATTGAAGTAATTGAACCCTAAATTGAATGCCCTAATTGAATCGAACCCTAAATTAAACTAATTAAACCCTAAATTGATTGCCCCAATCTAACCGAACCCTAATTGAACCCTAAATTGAATGCCCTAATCCAACCGAACCCTAAATTAAACTAATTGAACCCTAAATTTAATGTCTCAAATCAACTGAACCCTAAATTGAATCAATAGAACCCCCTAATTGAACCCTAAATTGAACCCTAAATTGAATGCCCTAATCGAACCGAACCCTAAATGAAACTAATTGAACCCTAAATTGAATGCCCTAATACAATCGAACCCTAAATTGAAATAATTCAAGCGCATCGGATATGTGAATTTTGAACATTTTTTTCCCATTTGAACATTGATCATTTGTTTGATAATTTTAGGTTGTTAATTGTGCGTTTTAGAATTGTGATTATTGATCGATGATTTTAGGTTATTAGCTGTGCATTTGAAGTAATTGTGATTATTAATTGATGATTTTAGGTTTTTAATTGATGATTTTAGATTGTTAATTGTGCATTGAGCATTTGAGATATTGAGATTATTGACGGAGGATGGGACCCAATTGGATTGAATGTGTGATTTTTGTTAATTTTTATTGCATTGAGCATTTGAGAATTGAGATTGTTGACGGAGGATGGGACCCAATTGGATTGAGATACTTATTAGTTAGCGCAGACACGGACACCACGTCTGATCGACGGTGTCCGACATTTAAAAAATAAATTAATGTATGCCGATGTGTCTGGAGGTGCGTGTCGGTGGGCGTCGGACACGTGTCTGACGCCGTCGGACACGTGTCCAGAGGCGTCGGACACGCGTCGGTATGTGTCGGACACGTGTCCCGAGGTGTCAGACACGTATCGGACACCATATCGACACCCTATATGAGGTGTCGGAATTGAGGTTGTTGACGGAGGATGAGACCCAATTGGATTGAGATACATGTTAGTTAGCGCAGACACGGACACCACGTTTGATCGACGGTGTCCAGCATTTAAAAAACAAATTAACGTATGCCGATGTGTCTGGAGGTGCGTGTCGGTGGGCGTCGGACACGTGTCCGACGCCGTCGAACACGTGTCCAGAGGCGTCGGACACGCGTCGATATGTGTCGGACACGTGTCCGGAAGTGTCGGACACGTATCGGACACCATATCGACATCCTATATGAGGTGTCGGAATTGAGGTTGTTGAATGTGCATTAAATTTAGGTTAGTTAGGTTAATGCGACATTTTTAGCATGCACCCCCTGGAATCTAATCGTGGCTCCAGCGCTGGCTATAATTAGCCCTAATTAGTCCTGATTAACAATATTTTAGTAAATCAATTAACCTTAATTAGCTCTAACGAACCTAATTAGTTGTAATTAACCCTAAGAACCTGATGAAATTCAAATTAGCTGTAATTACCCCAAATTAGCCCAAATGAACCCAATTATGCGCATATTGATTGTAGTTAGCCTAATTAGTCATAATTTGCACTAACCTAACCCAATTACGCCTAATTAGCGCTAGTTAGGACTAATCAACACTACCCGGCACCATCAAAACCCTAATTAGGACTAAATAACCCTAATTAGTCCTAATCAACCCTAATTAGCTATAATTATTCGAAACTAGCTCTCATTAACATTAATTAGCTCTAACATAACCCAATTAAGCCTAATTAGCCCTAATTAGGACTAATCATCACTACTCGGCACAATTAAACCCTAATTAGTCATAATCAACCCTAATTAGCTATAATTATCCGAAACTAGCCCTCATTAACATTAATTAGTCCTAACATAACCCAATTAAGCCTAATTAGCCCTAATTAGGACTAATCAGCACTACTCGGTACAATTAAACCCTAATTAGGATTAAATAACTCTAATTAGTCCTAATCAACCCTAGTCATCTATAATTATCCGAAACTATCCCTCATTAACATTAATTAGCCCTAACATAGCTCAATTAGGACTAATCATCACTACTCGTCATAATTAAACCCTAATTAGTGTAAATCAATCCTAATTAGCTATAATTATCCGAAACTAGCCCTCATTAACATTAATTAGTCCTAACATAACCCAATTAAGCCTAATTAGCCCTAATTAGGACTAATCAGCACTACTCGGCACAATTAAACCCTAATTAGGACTACATAACTCTAATTAGTCCTAATCAACCCAAGCCAGCTATCATTATCCGAAACTATCCCTCACTAGCACTAATTAGCCCTAACATAGCCCAATTAGCCCTAATTAGGACTAATCATCACTACTCGGCACAATTAAACCCTAATTAGTGTAAATTAACCCTAATTAGCTATAATTATCCGAAACTAGCCCTCATTAACATTAATTAGCCCTAACATAACCCAATTAAGCCTAATTAGCCCTAATTAGGACTAATCAGCACTACTCGGCACAATTAAACCCTAATTAGAACTACATAACTCTAATTAGTCCTAATCAACCCTAGTCAGCTATAATTATCCAAAATTATCCCTCATTAACATTAATTAGCCCTAAAATAACCCAATTAAGCCCAATTAGCCCTAATTAGGACTAATCATCACTACTCGGCATAATTAAACCCTAATTAGGACTAAATAACCCTAATTAATCCTAATCAACCCTAATCAGCTATAATTAATAATCGTAATTAACCCTAATAACCCAGTTAGCCCTAATTAGCCCTTGTACATCCCATAATTACTCTATGTTGCCCAGAGATGGTTCAATTACTCGTTGTTTACAAACCCTGCCTTCTTTATATTAATTGTTGTTTTGAGAAGTCCATTGGCAACGAGATGGTTCAACTCGTTGCCAACGAGTTCTATTTAATGTGGAATTGGTAACATATGCAACGATCATTCTGTAGTTTTGATATTTCGGAAAGATTCTTGCATATCTTATCAATTTCTGAACACATGCATGCATAGAAACCCTTAGTTCCCGTTCAAAGGTACTCATTACAAAGTAATGCCTTGTAATGAGCCTTTGGATGTCCAGTTTGGACAGTTTGGAAAAGCTAATTGTTTATAAAACAGTATTTTGACTCATGCTTTATGTTCTATGTCGTGGATATTTGGTACACGTTCTCGTGTGTTTCTCCGGGTGCATACAGATCTGGTGTTCTAACATCCGTCAAACCTTCCTGAGCAAGGTTAGATGAATGTTAGAACACCTAATCGATGTGGTGTACTTGGAGAAATGCGGGGAGGTGCTGCCGAATTTTCCACAGACATCGGACTAAGCATGAGTTATTCACTGTTTTATAAACATGTGCTTTTCTGAATGGGATAGGACCACTACCTGTTCAAGAGTGGAGGGAAAATATGTAGACATGTTGTAACATTCATGCATTGATATTTACATCGGCAATGCCTAATCACTGGTCATTATTGAAGGTGGTATACAGTACGATAATTCAGTCGTCATGTCAGTCGATCGAAGTTGGATGAAAAGGAAGAATGCTGAAGATTTTGAGTGTCGCGTTGACGAATTTCTCGACTTCGCTTATGCGCGTCCTGCACATGTTGACCTTGATAAGATAAGGTGTCCGTGGGGTAGATGTGAGTTGTTGCACTGGAGAAAAAGAATTGAAGTAAAATGGCATCTTCGTCGGTACGGTTTTATGGGTGGATACACAAGGTGGACGCAGCACGGGGAAACGATAGTATCGTCGTCCAACCTGGCTAGTCAAACTGAAGTTAGGGAGGAGGCACGATATGATTTCCGAGATATGATTATGGATGCTGGGCATGCTAATGTTGACTGGGGTAACGACAGTCCACAACTGCCGAACGAGGGGGCTCATCAGTTTTATGAGTTGTTGAGAGCTGCGGACGAGCCGCTGTGGGATGGAGCTCCGAAACACACACGGCTGTCTGCGGTTAGTAGGTTATTACAGTTGAAATCAGACCACAGGCTGAGTGAGAAAGGTTTTAACGAGTTTGTTACCTTCATCAAAGAAATACTGCCCGAAAGTGAAAAGCTACCGCCGTCGTACTATGACGCGAAGAAGATGATGAGGAAACTTGGGTTGAGCTATGACCGGATAGATGCGTGCAATAACGATTGTGTATTATTCTGGAAAGAGAATAAGAATTTGTCATTATGTCCAGTATGTGATCATTCGAGGTACAAACCGGACAAAGGGAAGAAGAAAAACATTGCATGGAAGATATTGCGATATTTCCCGGTCACACCACGGCTTCAGAGAATGTACTACTCCTCCAGTACGACTGAACATATGAGGGCTCACCGTGAGACTCGCAGCAACGATGCCGATGTGCTGACACACCCAGCTGATGGAGAGGCGTGGAAGGAGTTTGACCGCAGGCATCCAGTCTTTGCTCAGGAAGTTCGAAATGTTAGACTTGGTCTGGCAACCGATGGGTTCAACCCTTTCGGTCAGTCTACCACGCCTTACTCCTGTTGGCCTGTTATTATTGTCCCTTATAACCTTCCACCAGGCATGTGCATGAAGAAGCCGTATATGTTCTTGTCGTTGCTTATTCCGGGGCCGAAGAGTCCCGGTAAGGACATAGATGTGTATTTAAGGCCGTTGATTGATGAGTTAAAACAATTATGGAATCATGGAGTCGAAACATATGATGCATCCCTTAAACAAAATTTTCAGATGAGGGCTGCTTTGATGTGGACTATACATGATTTTCCCGCATTGGGAATGACGTGTGGCTGGAGCACACATGGGAAGCTAGCATGCCCTGCTTGTATGGGCGTGAACCCCGGTCATACATTAAAGCACGGCAGAAAGGCCTCGTGGTTCGGATGTCACCGTAAGCTTTTGCCACCGGGCCATCAGTTTCGTAGGCAGAAGGATAAATTTGACGGGACAATCGAGCGTGAGGTTGTCACACTGGACTACCCATCTGGTGAAGAAGTACTCTCACACCTGGAGGCACTTGATACTGACATACCACACGGTAAGGGTGTGCCGGATCGGAAGATTGCAGGGTTCGGGAAAGAGCACAACTGGAGAAAATTTTGTATCTTCTGGGAGTTAGCCTACTGGAGGACGCTCGTTATCCGAAACAACATGGATGTGATGCATATTGAGAAGAACGTTTTTGATAATGTGTTCAACACAGTGATGAATGTCAAGGGCAAATCGAAAGATCACCTTAAAGCGAGAAGGGATCTACAACAGTTGGGTGTACGCCGTGAATTGCATCCTCGGACAGTCAGTGGGAGGACCATACTTCCGAAAGCACCTTACTGTCTAGACAAGAAACAAGTGGAGAAGGTCTGTCAGTGGGTTAAGAATTTGAAGCTTCCGGATGGGTTTGCGTCCAACATATCTCGTTGTTGCAATGTATCGGAATGCAAGTTCCAAGGGATGAAGAGTCACGACTGCCACGTATTCATGGAGAGATTCATTCCTATTGCCTTCCGGGGACTGTTGCCACGGGTTGTTTGTGAGACTTTGACTGAATTATCTCATTTCTTTCGAGATATATGCTCTTCTACGATCCGGGTGAGTAACATGGAAGTGCTTGAGAAGAACATTGTGGTGACGATTTGCAAGCTGGAGAAAATCTTCCCACCTTCGTTCTTTGATTCAATGGAGCATCTGCCTGTTCACTTGGCATATGAAGCTAAGATGGGTGGACCCGTGCAATATCGGTGGATGTATCCCTTCGAGAGGTAATCCTTAAATTGTTACAGTTGTTCGTTTACACTTAATGCGACATCTGTTATCATTGATATTCCACCTAACTCGATTCGCTAAACTTCTAGGTTCATGTTCCATTTAAAGAAAAAAGTCCGTAATAAGGCTCGGGTTGAGGGCTCAATTGCGGAGGCTTACGTAATGGAAGAACTTGTAAACTTTTGTAGTCAATATTTCGGGCCTGATGTTGGTACAAGGTTAAATCAACTAGGCCGAAATGATCCCGGAGCAAGCACAAATTTGGAAGGGCAATTGTCAATATTCAAGCAGTCAGGTAGTCCGTTCGGCCGAACGTATACTCGATGGCTAACAGATGAAGAGTACAGTGCTGCAACAATATATGCCCTTCTAAATTGCGATGAAGTTTCGGCATTCGTTGAGTAAGTTAAAGTCTTAATTCACTTACATTGCTGTACATAATTGAAAGTGTGTGTTAAGCGAGTTAAATGCATATTGGTTTGCAGTGAGTTCGATGCGGAATCTTTAATCACTGATCCCGCTGGACTTGAATCTCATCGGAAATCACAATTTGTACAGTGGTTCAAAATCCGTGTAAGATTATTTAACGAAATTATATTATGTGTTATATACAGTTCTGTGGCAAATTAGTATACTGATTTATCCTTAATTTTATCGTCATCTACAATAGGTTCAGTCAATGGATAGACCAGTGGCCTCCTGCTTGAAATTACTAGCCGAAGGCCCTAACAAACAAACATCCTGTTACGGAGGCTATATCATCAACGGGTTTAGGTTTAATGTAAAAGATGATGACCGAACAAAACAAACCCAAAACAGTGGAGTCTTGGTCAACGGCGACTGTTATGCCGAGAATTGCATGGATTTTTACGGAGAGCTAGATGAGATTGTTGAGCTAACATATCTGGGTTCCCAAAACCGCCTGGTAATGTTCAAGTGTACGTGGTTCGATGTCACATGCAGTAGAGGAATCCGTGTTAGCTTTCAAGGGATTGTAGATGTCAATGTCAAGTCAAGACTTGCATCAGACGAGCCCTTTGTGTTTGCTAGTCAAGTTGTACAAGTCTTTTACACGGAGGACGTCGCCAATCCCAAATCTCATTGGTATACAACTATCAAGTCCAAGAAATTGCCCGTGACATATGACAGTGAGCTAGACTCCTTTCAAGCCGACCAACCACGTGTCTTGTTCCCTGTTGAGGTCAACAACGAGGAGGACGATCTTCCTCTTCCAACAACACTTCTTGTGGGAGAAGAAGTCGTAGATGATGACGCGGAAGACGTTGAAAGTGTTGGAGATGATGTGACCGAGTCTACTGATGAAGAGGATGAATTAGAAGATGAAGAGGACGACGAGTCCCACGAAGAAGAGGGCGACGAGGAAAGTGATGAAGATGATTCGCAAACTGAAAATGATTGACTTGTAATGTTGTAACATCACGGGAAAAATGTAGTAACATTTTAGAACTTGGTGTTTATTGATGTGTTTTTGCACATCCGTTCATATATATATATATATATATATATATATATATAGTGCCGATGATGATTTATGCCTAAATTATTGTTTTTCACGTGTTAATGTCTTTGTATATAATCTATATGAAGTCAGATATGGATAGGATACGGGCTATTCGTGGCCGGGCTGGACGCCGAGCTGCTTCCTCCCCGGTTAGTCCCACCTCGTCATTGCCTACTGATGACGAGGCACAGAGTGATCGCGAACAGCCATCGGGGGCCCAGCCCCAGCCGTCGCCGTCATCGTCGCCCCAGCCATCACCGTCGCCCCAGCCCCAGCTCGAGCCGTCGCCCCAGCCCGACGCAGATTCATCCCACACGCGCGTGCATTCTCCATCTTCTGTGGGTTCTACCTCAGGTATAGTTGATAACGGTGTTTCGTACATTTTCGCTAGCCTTATATTTGAACTGTATTAATGTCTGTGTTTTGTAGGATCTCGACGAGGCCGTGGTCCGACACGCGGGGTACGCATCGACCCCCAGCGTAAACAGAGAGTTACGCTCACGCAGGAGGGCCTGTAAGTACTAAAAATATCACCTCATGCCTTATGTTTAAAAATTTTGGGTGTTAATTTATATTTGAACTGTATTAATTAATTTAATTACTTCTTTGGCAGGATCCTGGAGAATATGGCGAGGACGAAGATCGGCGTTCTTGTGAAGGGCCGATTCTTCGAGCCACGCCTGTACTGGAAGGACTGGGATGCCGCTGCGAGGGAGGCCCTATGGGAGGAGTGGCTGGTACGGTGAAGTATTTTTTTTCAGCGTTAGTAAATGTTAAATTACAGTTTGTTTTATGTTGTTAATTTGTGTTATTGAATGCCTTACAGGAGGGGTTCACGTTTGACACGCCTCAGTAGCAGGTACTGGGGCAGCAGACTTTCTTTGCCTACATCGGCAAGAATTATCGCCGATGGCTCCACGATGCACGGGACCGGGCGAAGAAGGCGCTGCCCGCGGGTGCCCCGATGACGGACATGACGAGATATCCCCCACATTGGATATCTCACCGTGTATGGGGAGAGATGATAGATCGGTGGGCTCCGAATCCAGGTTGGGACGCTAAGAGTGAAAGCGGGGTTGAGAACAGACGGAACAGAGATCCGACGCACACGGGGGGGGGTCGGGGACACACGACATCGTCGTACACATGAACGCGGTCGAGCACCCGGATCTGGAGGAGGATGAGGTCATAGCTCTGACCTATACTCAGACGCACGTGCGGAAGAAGGACAAGGACGAGACGCACCGGGCGGGCGACTATATTTCAGATATTGCCCGGCGGATCGATGTGAGTCAATTTATTTAAGTTAATGTTTTTTCTTTCTATCCTCAATGTCTGTTTCGTTAATTAATGCCCTAACATATCGTTAAATCACTATTTTTGCAGGCCTCGTATGAACAGCTAAGGGGGTCCGAGCAGCAGTCCGGACAGCCATCAGCATCCACTAGTACGGCTGCGAGTACTGGGGGGTTGAAGCGATGGCTGGATACGCCGGAGGTCGTGAATCGGCCGAAAGGCCGCATACGCGGCCTGCCTAGCACGACTGCTCGTGCCGTGAAGGAGCGTCCCCACCCCCTGTTGCCCCTCCACAGACACCGGCTCCTCGGCCTCAGTTGGACGACGAGGAGATCCAGCGCATTGCTACAGTGGTGTGCCGGATGATCAGGGAGCAGGGCACTGCTGGACCGGCCGCCCCGGCCCTGGATCAGCAGGATCCAGATCCGGACTCAGGAACCCCTGATGAGCCCCTTCCCGTGCCCGTTCCTAACTTCCCCCC
>JAVXUO010001814.1:0-50674 GCA_033065855.1 Escallonia rubra
AAGGACATGGGAGGGGGAGGTACAAGGGGGGGGGGGGGGGATCACATAAATTACTCTAATCTCCTTTACTTTTTTTTTTTTTTTTTTTTTAAGTACATTGCTGTAAAATCATCATTTTATGTGAGTTGAACTGATATCTAGTACTGGACCACTTACAATAGTTTTCCGTTAACACAACCAATATGCTATGTATCTTCATCTTTCTTTTTGCAAATTTGCTGGCTTAACACCTCTGAAGGATTTCCGCCGTGTCTGTGTCATGGAGATACACTGGTAACTTGTAATTGGGATAATGTGGAGAGTCTGGGAAACATTAATCTGGATTTCATATAAAGAATTGTTCTCCCCCCCCCCCCCTCCCTCTCTCTCTCTCCCTCACTCCCTCCCTCCCTCTCCCCCACTCCCTCTCATTCATGTTTGTTGTGTGTCTGGAATGATGCATCTTAGCCAAATCAGACATCGATGTGCTCCTTAAGGACTGTCTTTAAAGCCTTTACCAACTCTTATATTAGAGAGTAGAGACACTTTCTTGACTCCTCCTATGCAGTTGTTCAGGCTTTACTAGGGACACCTCTTGTAGAAGCGCATCTTTCTGGTGATAACAAGGAGATGGGTTACTAGCTGACCAGACTTCAGTCATGCTATAATTGCGTGTATTTTCAGTGACACTGAGCTCCCCCTCCCTCTCTCTCTCATTCATGTTTGTTGTGTGTGTCTGGAATGATGCATCTTAGCCAAATCAGACATGGATGTGCTCCTTAAGGACTGTCTTTAAAGCCTTTACCAACTCTTATATTAGAGAGTAGAGACACTTTCTTGACTCCTCCTATGCAGTTGTTCAGGCTTTACTAGGGACACCTCTTGTAGAAGCGCATCTTTCTGGTGATAACAAGGAGATGGGTTACTAGCTGACCAGACTTCAGTCATGCTATAATTGCGTGTATTTTCAGTGACACTGAGCTCCCCCTCCCTCCCTCCCTCTCTCTCTCATTCATGTTTGTTGTGTGTGTCTGGAATGATGCATCTTAGCCAAATCAGACATGGATGTGCTCCTTAAGGACTGTCTTTAAAGCCTTTACCAACTCTTATATTAGAGAGTAGAGACACTTTCTTGACTCCTCCTATGCAGTTGTTCAGGCTTTACTAGGGACACCTCTTGTAGAAGCGCATCTTTCTGGTGATAACAAGGAGATGGGTTACTAGCTGACCAGACTTCAGTCGTGCTATAATTGCGTGTATTTTCAGTGGCACTGAGCTCCCCCTCCCCCCCCCCCCCCCCCCCTCTCTCTCTCGCGTTTGTTGTGTGTCTGGGATGATGTATCTTAGCCAAATCAGACATTGATGTGCTCCTTAAGGACTGTCTTTAAAGCCTTTACCAACTGTTGTAATGGTGAGCAGAGACACTCTCGTGATTCCTCCTCCTATGCAGTTGTTCGAGCTTGACTAGGGACACCTCTTGTAGAAGCGTATCTTTCTTGATGATAACAAGGAGATGGGTTACTAGCTGACCAGACTTTTAATGCTATGGTTCTGTGTATTTTTCAGTGGCAGTGAGCTGTGGGGGAATGGTTGACCTTCACATGTTGTAACCTGTCCTTTGTTAATTTGAATATGTATTAGCTTGTCTTTTTTGTATCAGTTTGATCTAACTACCAAAGAACTTGTTAGAAGGTAGATAATGATACTGAAACAACAGCTTGATGTCAGTGTGCTAGTATAGGTTTTGCCCATCCAACTTAAAACTTGGACGGAATTATATAATTACAAGAACCGCAAGAACAAGTACTGAAGTACAAAAGTGGGTACTGCCAACATGTTAAACAAGGAAACAATCCGAAATTTATTTGTTTTTGCTTGCTGTTTACGATGCCATCTGCAGTAATAAACACAATTTATACACTGTTCATAAAGACTTGGAATTGTAATTACAATATATTGACAGTGTGTAGTACCTAGTTAGTATATCGTGTCTTGTACTATACGTGTAACATGAGGAAGTATTTTCCTGCTACCATCGACAATTCCGATGCATTTAAGCTGATAATGATCGTATGTCCTATATATATGTGAGGGTAATATAACTACTGAAGAAGGATAGATACTCACCTGAAGGATTTGGATGAGATTCTGATTTAACTTGCAAGCAATAACTTGTACTTAGAAACACCATATCTTGGAGTTGGTCCCTAATTGGTCTTTGACATTTTCTACTTTATACAATTTTGGGCGGGCTTGGTTTGAAAGCTATTTTGCAGTTCCTTTTGGCATCTGTGTTATAGAGAAAAATAGCTGTCATGATTTTTCCCTTTCTTTAATTGGTGGATGGGACATCGTTTTTATAATCTGGATTTGTATATTTGCCGCATCAAGTTATCTTATGCTCGTCGTCCGGTGTTTGTCTTTGGCTGATCAGCGTTAACCTTTGTGATGAGGATAAGACGATGTTAGAATTGCTTTTCATCGTCTGTGATCTCTCTGAAATTTATCGATTCTACATCTCTTTGGTTCGGCACCAGTTACATAGATTAACTATTTACTGCTGCATGGTGTTCACTGATCTTGTTTTTCGTCTAACATCCGATTGTACTTCTGCAGAGCCAATGCACAACAGCCAAAGCTCTTTGTTGGAATGATTCTCATTCTTATTTTTGCGGAAGCATTGGCTCTCTATGGTCTCATTGTTGGCATCATCCTCTCTTCACGTGCCGGCCAATCCAGAGCTGATTAGAGTTGTGATTTGCTTCAAGTTCTTTTGTGTGGGTTGCTGTTGTCTTGTGTTCAGGTTAGTGATACTGGTACAGGAGGTGCGATCTATTCTCTTATTGCATGCATTTGACCCCTCTATATCGTAAGTGGTATTGCCTTGGTGACGAAGTTCGGAGCCATTTATCCAAAATAAAGCTTTCGAAGCTGTTTTGTTTCTCTAGCTGTTTAGTATTTTGCATGTTTTATGACAGAACCATCTTATGAAGCAGGTGCCCACTGACTAGGGTTATTATCTTGTATAATTGGACTACGGCCTATATGTTACTTTTTATCAAGCACGGGAGATTCTGGTTGAATTTATATGCCAGACATCTTGCTTGAATTATATGTCAGACATCTCTCTCTTACTGTTCTCTGCCCTGTATTCGTACTTGTATTAGAACAGCTTGTTTTTAACTCACCGGAAAAATCCGATGTGACATGTAGTTAACGGGTTCAAAGAACGGGAACATTTAAAGATAATATGCATTTACTTCAGTTGGGACTTTGCTGTGGCTGGTGCCTCGATTTAAAGGTGCTCTCAGTTAGGCTAATTTTCGGAAAGAAGCCACAGATAAATTGGTTCCAGAAAATGATGATTATTTAAGCTTTAGGTTTCTGGATTAGCAAACAACTGAAAGATAGCTTTCTTGATAGCTCGTGAAGGAACGACTGTTGTTTCAAGTTCTTTTGGCGTTGTTGCTATTTATCATAAATAAATTATTTGCTCATAGATTGATCCACTTCTCATCTCAGATTTTCCTCTTTGTAAACTGTGGATTTTCTACCCCACAGTTTGCTTGTGAAATATCTGTGTTCTCTGTTTCTATGGCATCCCAAGCTGGTGTTTCTGGGGCAGTTCTCATGGATAACGGAGAGATGGAATTCTGAAAATTGATCTGTGTTCTCCGCTCCGTTTTTTCTTGTCAGTCGGCGTTTTGAGGGCTTTTAGCAATTATGGTGATGTGGCAGTGTGTGGACGGCTGGTATAGGGACTACAAAATTTCCCCATTTTCGTAAGGAAGTTGTTACGATGCTTAATTTTGGGTGGAAGAAAATTCGTCCAAACCTTTTTAACCAATGGCTTCCTCACCTGTGACGCTCGAGTGTCTTAGCTTCTCCAATCGGGGCTTTTGTCAAAGCACGTCTGTCTAACCCTTCATTTTAGAAGGATAAAAATGTTCATGCTGCTATTAGTTTGTCCCTTTCTTCATCTGAAACCATTTCTTCACTGCAAATTATAAATCAACAATGGCTATCCATTACTCTCCCAACTGTCCAAGGCCTCACGTCGGAATACTCTCCCCCAAAAAAGCTAGCCTATTGATCTAAAGATCCTCCAATCAGACCTAGCGTGTTTACCTTAGCGAGAGCCAATTGTCACCCAAATAATTAAATATCAATAGGCTGACCAATCAACGCATCTGCCAATGAAAAACGGAGAATGGCAAGCATATCCTCCCTCTCTCGAGGTCTATAATCGAGAACCAAATCCACAACGATGACAACATTGAAGAGTACGGACTCAAATACTTCCGGTTGTTGATCGGTGAACTAGTGTGCCCTCCATTTTCATAGTTGTCAGATTCAATGTCAAAATCAAGGGTTTTGATGCCCTTTTAGTTTGTGCTTCCTTGAAATAGTAGGGGTGGCAATTGCAACCTAAATCCATTTATCCGCCCAAATTCGCCAACTTAAAAGCTATCCAAACCCACCCAATAAATAAATGGGTCTAAATGGATCAATAATTTTTGAACCCAATAACCCACTGGTTTAAGTGGTTCGTAATTAGGTGTCCACTTAACCATGATTTTTTAATCTATATACAAAAACCAAGAACCAGGAGTTGAACTTATGCCGCCGGTGCTTGCGCCTGTTTCTTTTTATTCCTCTTCCTCCCTTTCCCCTGCCCTTTCCTCTCCCCAGCATCTCATTAAGCAATTTATTGGTTTCTGTTAAACACAACCCCCTCCACGATCTTGTGAAAAAGGTCCCCCTCTCTTCTTTTGTAACTTCTTTCTCTTTGAAAAGATCAATTCTAGTTGGATATGAGTTATTGTAGATGAGATGAAATGCGAGACCACAGTTACCGTCTCTGTTACCACTTGCGTTTTCGTACAGCCACTACGTGGTCATGATTGTCGGCTGGTGGTGGTCGTGGGTATGATGGCTACGAGGGGCGGATCTACGTTAAGACTTGTATACCTGAACCTTTTCATCTTGTGTTGGCGGCGAGGGGCAGATCTACGTTTAGGAGCTTTGAAATCCTAGCTCCTCCACTAATATTGGTGGTTGTAATCTGGCGGGTGTTGGTGGTCAATGTCGGGGTGAGATTTCGACTCGCGGTGGTTGTGTGTGGTGGTTATTGTGGTATGGCGGCAGCGGTTTTTGGTGAAGTGGTAGCTTTGTGCGACAACAGTGGTGGTGGGTGTGGCGGAGATGGCGTTTGGTGGTTGTGCTTGCAATTTTAGCTGTGCATGGTGGTGATTGTGGAATGGCAAGGGCAACATCAACGGTGGGTGGCCGACGGCGGTGGTTGACTCGTTAAAGAAGATGAAGCAGCATATAGAGGGAGAGAGAGTTTTGTAAGTGATTATATCAATTAAATGGGTCGCTATTGGTTTGATGGGTAAAACCAGCCCATTTAAGAAATGGCCCAATTGACCCACTAATAAATGGATATAAATGGGTGAGTCATCCATTTAAACCAAACACGTTTAACTCACACCCAACCCACCCACCCACCCACCCACTTTGCCACCCCTATGAAATACCATCGACCAACATTTTTTTTTAAGATATATATACAAAATGACGGGTTCAAGCAAATTGATCTGTAGGAGGGGGTGGTAGGCCGGATAATAGAGAGAAAGCGGGTGAGACGAAGACAATTAAAAATTTGAGTAAGGCCAATTTTACCCATTAAAATTTTAAGGCCAAAGTTTGCTTTGTTTCTTATAATGCATTTCATTAACCATTTTGACCATTTGTTGGACTTACGGGGAACACCGCTCAGTTGTGCATGTGTAATATGAAATGCTTAATACCAGCTAGGATATTGACCGTAAACAGCATTTGAAAAACTAATGCGGTAGTTGTGTTCTATTTAAAAAAAAACTTATATGGCATGTCACGAGATAACGTAGTTTGGATTAATTATAATGTATGAAATGATAAAAGTAACATTAATGATTTAATGAAACAATAGACTCTCATTTATATTTACGTAAATTACAAAAAATATCCTTAACAATATGTTCCATGTTATGCCATTTAGTGTCATGGTGTAAAAAAAAAACCTCCTTCATCACTCTCTCTCGACCCTCCATCACCACCGCTAAATTCCTTCGTCATGTGGGTGGCGTGGCAGGGTAGTTTGATTTGTTTGTCTGTTTAATTGCTTCTCTACTTGTTTTAATTTCTGTTTTGGGATCATTGTCGCTGGTTTCTTGAGATACCTGCGGTTTGGGATTGAGAGGTGAGATGCGCATTGGAGTGTGTGGTGGTGAACGTTTTCTTCTAGGTGCGGATGTGGCGGGCTGAATTGCTATGGGCAAGAGGTGGAGTTCCGTCGGGGCTGGTGGGCGTGGTGGTGCCGCCGGGTTGGAGAGGGTGCTGAGCTCTAAATTTCACTATTGTGCTCCACTTTCATCATCAAAAATTCTTCTAGCACTCATAAAGTTTTAATACCAAAATAAATTGGAACTCAAATGTTACTTTATTTTACACGTAGTTTAAATATAGTAACACATTTTTAAATAGTGGCCGAAAACATGAACGGATGCTTAACGGTCACTGCTACACATTTCACAATACTGGCACAGATCTCGAGGTACTGCCCCTCATTTCTTTAATTTTTTTCCTGCATTCTTTCCTCTAAGAACAGCTGGAGGAGAATCTCGAGTTGGATTAAGAGTATAGCTCAATGTACATAATATATTGTTTAGCTTTACTTTGATAACATGCTACTTGGGGGATGATTCCTGTCATCTCCCTAAAATTAATGAGATGCCATAATCAAGTTAGCCAAGCAAAAGCATTTTTAGAGCGGGTCTAAATCTACGTCTTTTTTTAGGTTAAATTTTTATTTTTCTTGTCGTTTTCAAAAGGACGTGAATTCTAATTTTTATTTCATTGGCCATGCAACTAATTTAACCACCAAAAAAAATTAGGAACTGAATAAGCTCGGTTGTTTGGAAATTACATTTATCTTCTTTAATCTGAACAGAAGATACTTTTGAAGCTCCACAAGAGCCCAAAACGTGACTGTTCAAACTTTTGGACTCAATGAGGAGTTGTTTGACAAGAGGAAAAAGGAAAGAAAGAAGGGTAATTTGCAAACAAGCACCTCATCGTTTGGGTGAGTTGCAAGAAACCATCCCTGACTCCATTTTTTGGCAAGGGCCCCCCTTGTGATGGTAATTATATTACAACCGCCAAAACAATCATCCAAACTACGGCGCGTGAAATACAAGATGCAATTTGGGCAGATTAATATGTCACAAATATAATTTAATACCCTTCCATTGCAATTCTCTCCGTCCCATGTGGCTCTTCTTTCTCCACTAACTAAGCCCGTCCACCACCACAAGTTACCTCCCAATCAACCATCAAAACCCGCCTACCATCCTTCGCGTCACCCCCATAGTGTCCACACCCTTTACTTCAAACCCCCACTACCGCCGATGCATCTCCACCGCTAGTCACCCTCATCAACACCACCAAGAGCCTCCACCTCCCTTAATCTTGGTAAAAAAAAAACCTGCACAACCACCTCTCCATCCATGTGCCGCCTCCCCTATGGATAGCATCTTCACGGCTGATGCCATGGCCTCCCTCAGTGCCATTGGCAACTCCAGAAACCCTAGTCGCCATAACGCCTTCTTGTCACCCCCCACAACCACGCATCAACCCCTCCAAACCAAGACCCCAACATTTATTCTGAAGGTCGTCGCCGTCGTCTCACATATATCCACACCATTATGTGAAAATCTATGGGCATTTCAGGTAACTGAGAAACTAAATCATGTCATTTTAAAGCGATCTATAGGTAAAACAGACACTATTATTACGAAAACCGCATAGTTTCACCAGAATAATGACCACAAGAGACCATTTGCAAAAAAATACTCCCTCCGTCCCTTTTTAAGTGAACCATTTTTTTTTACACGTATATTAAGGATTTATGTTATATATTGTGTGTCTTTCTCATTTTACCCTTTAGAGAGGGGAAGAAGTGGGCCATGAGAGAGAAATTGGTTGGTAGAGTGTTAAATGTGGAGAGAGAAATAGTATAAAGTAGTGTAAAATGAGAGAAAATGAGTTGGTAGAGAATTAATTGTGGTAGAGAAATAGAATAAAAAAATATATAAAAAGGGTAAATATGTAAAAATACCTACAGAATATTTCCTAATTTTAAATTGATTACTTTTTGACGGCCAAAGGAAATTTGATCACTTTTTAAGGGACGGAGGGAGTAACAGTTAAGGGTCGGTTTTGGTAGCTCTCCCAAACCCTCAGGGGCTGCCTGCCAATTTCCAGGCAAAGAAAGGAAAAAGAGGGAGGTGAACATGACAAAAAGAGATATACTACAAATCTACAATGTGCACTGTGCCGTGACCATGACCCACTAAAAAAGTTTGAAAACATAGATATAGAAAATTGGTGTGGTGTGGGTGTGGGGTCACCAACTCAATCATTTTCCCGTCCAGTCTCTCTCACTCTGGCTTCCTCATATGTCCATGTCTTCCGCCCCCTGCTGATCCTACCTATATATATGGGGGGTCCTTCACTTCTTCAATATCTCTCCAATGCACGCGTTGGAAAACTCAGAGCAATCAGAGAAGAGATACGAAGTCCTCTCTCTGTCTCTGGCCTTCATTCATTCAATCACTGTTCCCCAACATACATACGTACATATATTTATGGCCAATTTTGCTTCTTCTTGAAAAGATGAAAAGCAAACTGTTTTGCACCAAACTCTTTGGCCTTTCCCACTCTTCACCCAACCCCACGCCCCCATTAACGGCTATATTTGCAGCACCTGCTGGGGAGCCACGTGATTGGGGTCAGGCAGTCCAGTACTTTCCGTCCTTTGGCGGGAACTCAAACGGGGTGGTCCATCCCCCCCTTTTTTTCAACTGCGGCCCCTGTCAACATCGTTGACCTATCAACTTTCAAATTAATTTTACTGTCCTAAGGACCCCACAACATCAGCACGTTCCCCGCCGGTGCGGCCGCGGCGGACTTTTTTTTTTTCGTTTGCTTTTATAAATGCAAAAAAATTGAATTTTGAAGAAGATGAACATTGCCCAGATTTCTCTACAACAGGATGATCCCACTTTCCTGCCAGTGTCTGCTAACTAAGAGCGAAATAAAATTAGAAAGAGGGGCGGCTAGGACAGTCAAACTAATTAACGAACATTAATTAATTGAAGACTAACAATTGTTACAAATCTGAGAGACTCAACTCGGGTTGGGATTACGGATTCGGGTTCACGCCGGAGAATGATGAGAGGTGGGGTCGGCGGAGGACGGAATATCCGGACCGACCCGGCAACCTTCTAGCATGAAAACAATATCGGCCATAGTGGGTCGGTCAAGCGGATCCGGTGCAGTGCAAAGCAAGCCCACTTTCACTCCCAGCAAGAACTCTTCCCACTCTGATGATTCCGGGTCAAGTTCAAGCAACCCGGGTTCTAGCAGCTCCGAGATCTGACCTCTTTGCAGTTGCCTCTTCACCCACTTGACAATGTCTTCATCCTGCGTAAACATCACTGGCCGTTTCCCCGTTAGCAGCTCCAGCAATACGATTCCGAAGCTGTACACATCTGATTCCTTTGTGGCTTCACCTGTCAATGTAGCTTCTGGTGACACATAACCCAGTGTTCCAACTGAAGTTGACGTAGACGGTTCAGCTGGGGCGGCGACAGTGATGAGCCGGTCCAGGCCGAAATCGGATAGATGGGCTTCGAAATCTGCGTCGAACAAGACGTTTGGGGGCTTGACGTCTCCGTGAACAATGTTGGCTGTGTGGAGAAAGGCGAGGCCACGGGCAATGCCAAGCGCAATGAGATGGCGCATTGGCCAATTTAGGACATGACCATCCTGGTGAGATGCTTCCTGAAGCAATGTTGCAAGGTTTCCATTTGGCATGTAGTCATAGACAAGTAGTCTTACGTCAGGAGCTCCTGCATAGTAACCGCGGAGGACTGTTAGGTTTCGGTGCTTCACTCTGCCTAGTGATTCGGCTTCTTTTCTGAACATGTTTTCGTCTAGTGATCCATTGGGGAGCCTCCGTATCGAGAGCACCATTCCGTCATTGTAGCAGGCCTTGAAAAGTAACCCGAACCTAGTTCTGCTCAGTACATTTTCCTCGTCGAACTGCCTTGTTGCTTCACTTGTTTCTGCAAGTGTGATCTTGTTATTGAACATAACAACCTTTGGTCCCCCATTATCGCCACTGCCACGACCAGTACTCGCTCCTGAACTAGCCCTTGCTGGGCTAGTGCGCTTCTTCTCCCCGGCTGCTGCTGCTGCTTTGAGCCTTGTACGCCACCTTAAGAGTATGATGAGATAGAAGCAGCACAATGCTAGGAGGCAGGCTCCACTTGCAACCACAGCAATTAACAAAATCAGCCTCTTCCTCCTCTCCTTACCCGTTCCCTTGCATTTCCTACCTAATGGCTTCCCGCATAAGTCACGGTTACCTTCAAATGCTGATTGATTGTTGAATCGAGACCCCAACATTACTGGTATCTCACCTTCAAGGTTATTGTCGGAGACATTGAAATACACCAAGCTAGGGATGAGTGTGAGATTTGAGGGGATCGGTCCGCTCAAGTTATTAGCAGAGAGATCGAGAGACGTTAAGTTTGACAAACTGGACAATGAGGCTGGTATGTTGCCCGAAAGGTGATTCGAGTCTAACAGAAGTGAAATTAGCGACGAGCTTCTGGAAATTTCCTCTGGAATTTCACCAGTCAAATTATTGCCACCTAAATCAAGTTCAGTCAAACTAGAGATATGAGAGAGATCTATTGGAATTTGGCCACCCAAAGAATTTGAACCAAGACTCAAAATCTGAAGATCTGAACAATTGCCTAGCTCGGTTGGGATCAAACCAGAGAGATGATTGTTAGACAAGGAGAGAACAACTAACGACTTAAGGAAACCAAAAGTCGACGGAATTCGACCAGAAAAGGCATTGGAAGAGAGGTTCAAGTAGCGCAAACCCAACAAGCTACTGAAACCTTCAGGAACATCCCCAGACAGCTTGTTTTCCTGCAAAGCAATGACTTGCAGATTTGGCAAACCTGCAAGATCAAATGGCAACTCTCCGGATAAATTCTGTTTGCTCAAATCAAGAGTAGTTAGCTTATAAAGACTCCCAACGCTTGCCGGAATGGTGCCAGAAAAACCACTATCACTCATATTCAGAACCGACAGCTGCTTCAATTTCCCAATATCGACAGGGACATCCCCAGAAAACTTGTTCCCGCCGAGGATCAATGTAGTCAGATTGTTCAATCCAAAGAGCCCACCGGGCAAGTTCCCGGTGAGGCCATTGCCTCTCAAATTCAGTATTTGCAGGTCAGTAAGATTCCCAAAACTCGAAGGAATGGAACCTAAAAACAAATTCCCACCAAGCGATAACATACTGAGAACTCTAAGCTCACTCAAGAAAGCTGGAATGTCCCCTCTAAACCGGTTGCCTTCGAGATCTAAAGCCCGCAACTTACTACATCTTGTAATCTCAAGCGGAATCATACCCGTGAACGAATCATTCGCCATTTTAAGTTCCTCCAGTCTCCCTAAATTCCCAATCTCACTTGGAATTGCCCCCGAAAACAAGTTATTAGACACATCCAGCGTTGTCAATGTGGTAACATTAGTCAACCACAGAGGGAACACGCCACGTATCCGATTATGCTGAAGATCCAAAACCTGTAAAACACTAAAACATGTAGTGGTCCTGGGTGCAACAACATCCGTGAACGCATTAAACCCTAGCTGAACATTCCGAATGGACGGCGGATACGCAGATACGTTACAGAACATGGAGGCGGGTACCGAACCAGAGAGATTATTTCGCGCTAGCGAAACGACCTGAAGTTCCGGTAGCGCACCAATCCCCGCCGGTATCACGCCGCCGATAGCATTCCCCTCCGCCGTCAAATGCACAAGCGAAGAACAGTTGGCAAGTGCAGATGGTAAAGTTCCTTCCAACTGGTTGTAATCGAGCCAAAGGTACTGTAACTGCTGTAACGCGCCGATACCCGCCGGGATCGAGCCGGTGAACAGGTTATAGGACAGATTTATGAGCTGAAGGTTAGACAAGTTGGAGATATTTCTAGGTATGTCACCAGAAAATGCATTCGACGATAGATCGGCATAACGGAGACTTGCGGGGAGGTTATTAGGTACCTCGCCGTAGATTTGGTTCCCGGCGAGATTGAGTACTAAAAGCTCGGTGAGGTTGGAGATTTCCGGGGGGAGGGTGCCGGAAAACGAGTTGTACTGCAAGAAAACGGAGTGTAACAGAGTGCATTTGGAGAGGGAAGAGGGGATTGTACCGTTGAAGTTGTTGGACCGGAGGCTTAGCTTGCGCAGCATGCGCAGGCCAGAGATTTTGTCGGTGAGCGGGCCGCCGAGCTGGAACCGCGGGAGCCGGATTTCGGACACCCGGCCGTCGGAGCAGACGACGCCGCGCCAGTCGCACGGGGCGGCCGGCGTGGCCGGGCCCCAGCCGCTGAGGGCGCCGAGCGGATCGTGCAGGCTCAGCTTGAATGTGGTCAGGGCATCAATTTCGGCCGGGTCCCCGGCGGCGCAAGACAAGAAGGGAACGGCATAGAGAAAAACAAGCGTGAAGAGTAGAAGAGCAGTCGCCGCCATGGACGGAGGCGGTGGCGGTGGTGGTTGCATTGGTAACGGCTTAGTTTTGTTCCGGGGTGAGTGGGTGCAGGTTAAGAGGGGGAGGAGGGCAGATGAGAGGAGGCCGCCTGGAAAATGTAGGCAGAGGGAGCAGAGATGGCCATGTGCTGGGCTGCGGCCCTGTGCGCATGCTACACCGACTGACTCTCTCTATTAAGTGGAGTGTAAAGCTTCACTCTCTTCAAGAGGGCCGGGGGGCCGTAACACACTAAAAGGATCTGAAACAACGCTTTTCAAAGGGGGGCAAGTTGGATGGGTTGGCAGATTTTAACCTCTTATGGGTTGAATCATTGTTTCTTCTTATTCAATTTTTTTTGACTGCTTTTAAACAGAAATTTACTCCACCACACTACATCTTAGCTGGCTGTGACATTTAACACTGTAACTACCTCAATTTATTATAACCATAATAATAATAATAATAATAATAATAATGTCAGTAGATAATAAGGAGGGTACTGCTTTACTTGCCTATTTTTTGTTTTGGGTGTTAATAGGGATTTTCATTGATCAACATGTTCCGAGGCCGGGACTACATGTTTATAGTGCTACTTAGAGGTTGTTTTTTGTCACTGTAGATCGATAAACTGTTAAACAGTTGAGACGCTTCTTATGATATTTGGTTGTTAATGAAATATTTGTATTATATATATATATATATATATATATGTTACGAGGCGCATAGCTGGGATATACCAAGAACAAAAAAAAGTCAAAAAAGGATTGAGTAGCTGCCTCCAAATCTTGTGGGGGCTGCGAGTGAACATCTATTAATTAATTATAGTGGGTAATCTGGCCAAAATCTGGAGGCTTAATCCTTTTACCAAGCAATACATAATGTAGAAATCCATCAAATATGGTTAATTTTTACCAAAAAAAAATCAAATATGGTTAATGATTGGCATTCCTCCCAAAAATGGTAGGTTGGACTTCCCCTTCCCTGTCGATTTAATCAAGTGAGGCAAAATTTTGACAACAATCCTTGTTTGGCGCCTTTGACAGCAAAATGGTCTAAAAAGGTGTCGCGGGTTCATTTCCGATGATATCTTTTAAGGAGGCATTTACAAAATCTCAAACCTTTAATATTTGTGATTGCACCATCAATTTTATCAACACCACCAACAATGCGACGGCACGTATTCTGTATTCTAGCATCATCTTTGGCAGGATTTTGCCTATCTCTGTCAGAGAAAACATGCTCCCTTTTTTTTTATGGCCCCCCTCCAATTTCGTCACCACCGAAAGGCGGAGAGATGTGCACTATAAAATCTAGGTCACGATGGCGGTGGGCGACAATGGGCTGTGTTGGACCTTTCTCGCAACGCCCTGGAGGTGGCAGATCTGGGTGGTTGCACATCCGCGCAGCTAGGTCACGATTTGTATGTGTGAGATTGTGCGTGCGTGTGTGCGCGCACTCGTGCGCAGTGGGCGTGTGTGCTGGTGATGGGTGGTGTAGGTGGTAGACTGCGGTAGTGGCGTTTGACGAAGGTGACGTGATGAGATATGGGGATAGTGCTTGGTGAAGGTGGTGGTTGTGGTTGGTAGCGGTGGATGGTGAAGGATGATCGTGTGTGGTGATGAAGGTGGAGGGTTCACTATAGTAACAAAACGAATTCATCAAATGTTACATGACAAATTTTCAGGTGATTTCACTGCATGTAGCAATAACAATGTTTGCAGCCAAGTTTATCTCATTACTTCTAAATGTTAATATGTTTTTGTATGCAAGTCCGGGCTGCAGCTTTTAAGAAGGGCCGGGTAATAGTTGTTCCTTTCGCTATCAATCCTTTTCCTAATATTTCTGACTGAGGAGTCACTTTTGAGCACTTTATCTTCTTTTGGATTTGATAAGAGTTAGTCAAATGGGGGGAGGTGCAAAGGAGAAAAAGGTGGACAAATCACAACACAACACAACACAATATAACATTCTCTCTCCCAGTCCCAGTCCCAGTCTCTCTCCCTCCCTCTCATTCAATTCTAAGTAGTACTCTTAAAGTCTATATCTATATTATATATGTACACACATACACACACACACACACATGCATATATCTATATTATATATGTACACACATAGTAGTAGTCAAGAAGTTTCATGAAGAAAGTGTGATTAGCCTAGTAGCTAAATCAAAGGGCTGGGCCCACTAAACTGGTTTGAATTTGATGGATCAAATCATACCAAAGTGGATGATGATGCCAATTAGCTTCACTTTTGTCTTTTGACATGAAAATTTGGTTGATTTGGCGGTAAACCTAATTTTTCGCAAAAAGCAAAGGTGGAAATTTTGGGTGTATTTAAAACCCCATTTTAGTTTTCAGGTTTTATTTTTGAAAAAACGAAAATCAAAACCTCTTTGAATTTTCTTTTTTTACAAAATTGATGAATTGTTTAATTCAGTTTTGCATAATTGATTTTTACTTTTTGTTTCTATTTTTTTCGCTATTCTATTTTTTTATTTTTTCTCTTTATTTTTTTATTTTTAAATACTTGAGAGCTTATTCTATATTAAACAGCCAGAAGCTCCCGCACCACGTCCAACACACCTCTTCTACCATCGTCCAACTACTACTACGGTAGTAACACGCTAGCTTGTCCAACACACCTCTTCTACCATCGTCCAACTACTACTACGGTAGTAACACGCTAGCTTGTGAATTATGCCTTTATTGGTTTTCGTTGGAGTTTGATTAGGCAAATGGTTTGGAATTTACCAGCACAAATCGAAAATACTAGGACTAATCGATGTATGAAATCTTCTGGTGCTGTTTGTTATAGAAACGATGGTGGTAGGTTGTGTTCATTGGATTTAGAGGAGTGGTGGTGCCGCAGTGGTGACGATGTTAGAGGGTTTGATGTTCGGCAATATTAGTCGGTGGTGGTGGTAGTGGTTACCAGTGCCTATGGTAGTTAACGGTGTTTGTGGGTGTTGGTCACTGATGGTGGTGACGGTCAGTTGTTGTGGTGGTTGGCAGTGTGTTGGCAAGTTTGGTGTTCAGGTATGTTAATCAGTGGTGGTGGCAGATCGACAGTCAATGTGTGTGGTGGTTGGCAGTACTTGTAATTTGGTGTTCGATAGTGTTGGTCAGTGGTGGTGGTGGTAGTGGTGGCGGTAAATGGGAATGGTGGTTGGCAATGTTGGTGGTTTGGCGTTCTTTGGTGATAAGTGTTGGTGATGAAGATTGAAGGGAAGAAGAGACATAAAAGTACTTCCAATAAACTTAAAAGATGAATCTAAAAATAATAATAAAAAAATTTAACGGGGCTGTTTTTTAAAAGTCTCATTTTGGAGTTTTGAGTTTCTAGTTTTAAGACCACTACCCCCCGCCGCCACCACCCCCCTACCCTGCCGGCCACCTCCACGCTCCACTACCGCCACCGCAATCACCACCAAAGAAAAAACTCAAAATAATAATTGGGTAATCAAGCGCCAAAAAAAAAAAACTGGGTAATCAAACACCCATTTGTTTTTGTAAAAAAAAAATTTTTAACTGGTTTTAATTTTTGTTTTTTTTTTAAAACAGAAAACCAAAATTGGAAGTAATTTCAAACAGACCCGGAGTTTTCAAAAAAGTCTCATTTCAAAAACTCGTTTATAAAACTGAAAGGAAATAAAAATTAAAACTGTCTGTCAAACGGCAATATTTTTTTTTTAGTTTTCAAAACTAGTTTCAAAATTGGACAAAAAACTGTAAACAAAAATTGTTTCATATGCTAATTTGATTCCTTTGGTTTGGTTGATTGGTTGAGGAAAAGAAATAGTGATAAAGTTCAGTATTATCGTTCCACAAGTGTTAGTTTATGATGGTAAGTAATGTCTCAAACCTTCTTATAAAATAAAATTAGAAAAATCAAAACGTCAAAAAATCTAACTTTAGTAGTGGTTAGGTCCTTTGGACCTCTTTTATTTTATTTTATTTTTTTTAATTAGAATGAAGCTACTAAAAGTGCTTTTTCTCTCTTAACTTGAGATTGTCTAAAAGAAACTACAGAGTGAATGAAAAATATTGCATGCTATTTATATAATCTTCGTAAAAATTAATCGCTAATCTCCCTAGCTTCCAAGAAAGTAGCAAAGTAGACTGAGCATGAACACGCATGTTACCTTGGCCATTGAAGGAAAGTAAGTCACGGTTTCAAATTCTTGCAAAGAGAGAAACTCTTCGATCTACAAAAGATAGTAAGTAAAGTCGTTAAAAATGACCAGGAAAACAGATGTACAGCTGCTTCAAAGAAAGGTGCGGAACGATGGGAGGAAGGGATGGACAACAAGGGAGAGCTTTTATTGCCAAAGGAGAGCACCATCAAGTCGTGACGGTCTATAATTTTATCTAGAAAAAGAAAATGGAAAGCAAACCTTTTTGGATGTTGCAAAAAGTTGTTTCGGTAATGCTCTGTCACGTTTTACACATCTATTGCAAGTAACATGTAATCACATCAAGGAAGTTTAACGTGAACAGAAGGGAAAACATGCGTGTTTGGACACGTGACAACTTCAGATTGAATCCATCTAAGGCATAATTGAGAACCCAACTATCAAGTCATAAATGCCGGGTCAATTAACCCTATTCAGCACCACACATAAACTAGCACACCCTTATTTATCCTAAGTAAATAGATCTATCATAGTTACATCAAACCACTATTTAACTCACTTAAACATTCATCAAAGTGTATATAATCCTTGAATTGAAGTTTCTGTACCATCAAAGTGTTACCAATTTATAAATTTTGATCATTATGAACGTGATGTAGGTAAATTACCTAGTTCAATTAAGAGTATGAACATATTAGGTAGGTGTGAAAGTAACTTAAATAGCACTGAAAAAATCCTTGGACAAAAGAACTCAGAGGATATTATCAAATCCTGTCAGATCGTTTTGAAAAGAAGTCAGAAAGGCACATCTCACAAATGTCAAACCGTTTTATTTATTAAAAATTGAGTTTTGGGTGGTTCCATCAGAATGTGGCACGCCCGCGTACTTTAAACAATATAAAAAGGGCTCAAAGATGTAATCAGAATGTTTTACAAGCAAACCGACATATAATTGTGAAGTTTAAAACATTTTGGTCGTTGAAACTAAGTGAGCTGAGTATTATATTGGTCATCATTATCATAAACTATTATGTGGCCATTTTTGTACTTTTTCTTATATCAAGAAAAAACGTATTGCACATTACTGAAGAAAAAAGCAAAAAAAAAAAAGAAGAAGAAACAATTACAAGATTAAGGGAGTTTTCTTCAAAATTAAAAAACATATGTAGGGTTCATTCCAAAGTTGTCACTCTGCTTCTTAATCATGTGTTAGTCATATGGTTGGATAACCTAGACTTACATCTAATTTTGATGATAACTACGCATTGATTATATTGTAATGTGTGCTTGGAGTGAATTTTTAGTAGGTATATACATGCACACTCATGAAGACACATTTGAGAAGTTGGATAGATGGATAAAAGCCAAAGAAGCTTAAAGCTATTGCGGACATACTATGAAAGTTTCATCAAGTCCAATGTCAAAAAGTAATAAAGTATGCATAAGCTAAGTTACTGTCGATTATGATTGATCTCTACTATTATATAACTACTTTTGGTTTTATGCTTGGATTAATGACTATGACCTAAAAAGATCTTTGGACACCATTGTATTGCATGTGAGGTCATAACCATTCACACAAGTATGGTTCTTGAAAATGATGAAATTTTGGAGCTTACTTAGATTTTCTCAAAAATGTTTTTGGTGCTAAACTTTTCATATTTTGATAAAATTTTTCATTTGCTTTTCAACGCAAAAAGCGGCACCTCAATCAAATTTTTCTAGAAAAAGTTATGTCCAAAATAAGAAAATGGATTCTATGAGGCAGTCAATAGGCAATGGGGTACAGTCGACTGCATTCCAATACAGCCGACTGCATTGGTGGAAATTCAGTTCCAACAGCAATTTTTTAGGACAAGACCTCCGCTGCTAGTTTAAAGGGAACCGAGTCGATTGTATTGGGAATACAGTCGACTGCAAAAGCAGTTTTGCTCATTTATTGCATATAACATCTATATTTGATATCGTATCTATATAAATGATTTAGTGCTTCATCATACACTATGCAAACCACATTCTAAGCCTCCATTCATTTCAGAAATATCAAGTCTCATAGATTAAACTTTCATTTCTTCGTCTTCATGATTTTACATATTAAAGATAGTATCTTTGTGAGCAATTCTTTAATTGAGAGTGAAAATTTTTCAAGTCATCAGTTCTCTCATCTTTCTATTGTACGAGAGTTTCATTTGTACTTATTTCCTTTCAAGAGGGTTTCTTTGTACACAATTGATTTTTGTAAAATGATTGTGATCAAGGCTTGGGTGAGCTTTGTGGATTCAAGGCTTGTGTTTGGTGTGGGGATATCACCAAGTGTTGTAAGAGTTCTGATCTTGACTCGAAAAAATATTGTTACTAGTGGACTCTAGTGCTCTTACAAGGGACTTTTTTGGAGAAGTGGATATAGGCTTGAGGGTAGTTCAAACAGAACCCTTTAAATATCCTTGTCAAGTATCTCTAACTCAATCTCTTTACTTATTTTTCTATAATTGCTTGAGATTATGTATATAGCATCCTCATGGAAATATTATTTGATTTAATTGAGATTCATTATTGTGCTCAATTTAAATTCCCTATTATCTTTCAAAAATCTTAGTCACGCCCCCCTCCCCCCACCCTACTCATTCTAGGATTGTTTTATTGGTTTCATCATAGATTGCTACATATAGTTTTGTATAGCTTTCACTAGGGCTGTATACGAACCAAGTTCGAGCTGAACAGAGCTATGTTCAAATTCGTTTGTTTAGTTTCAGGTCATGTGCGTGTTCATTTAATCTTCAAAATTTTGTTTGAACTCGTTCGCAGTTCGTTTCACAAAACTCGTGTTCGGCTCTAGTTCGTTCGTTTATTTATACGAGCCGAACTCGAACTTGAAAATTCGTGTTCTCGTTCAAAACAATTATTTCCAAACCAGAACTACACCTTACTTGATCCAATTGTCTAACTGATTTTAGGACTTCCAAGTTTAAACTAATTTATACTATAATTAAGTTATATGACTTTTGAGTTTGGAACATATTATAATTAAGTTATTATCCAAACGAGCTGTTCACGAACACATTCATGAATACTTTGAAATGTTCATGCTCGGCTCGTTTATAAACGAGCTCTAATATTTTGTTCATGTTCGTTTCGTATATTATACAAACGAACATGAGTTAGTTCTTTGAGAAACGAACCACGAGCAGTTCATGAACAACTCAGTTCATTTACAGCTCTAGCTTTCACAGATCGTACATTCATATTAGCTAGCTACTTCAAGAAGCTTAGATATCTTACATGTAGAGTTATGTTATATATAGTTAGTCAAACACAATTAAAGCAGCAACCAATTGCTTTATAAATAGTTTTATTACCTTGCATGGAACCCTCACCCTACGGAACTTTTAGGATTTAAAGAGCATTTTTTCGCCTTTAACCAACTGGTGTTGGATAAAATATAAGAAAGAGTCATGATTCAGTCAACTGATAAGTATATTATATGCATTTGAATTTAATGCATATGGTCTTTGCCTTCCAAACTTCTAATCTCTTTTTTTTTATAAAAAATAATTTTTAAAATATAATTAAATAAGTGTTAAACTATAATTGGTCGGAAAGTAATCTGAACTCCCTTCCCCCACTTCATAAATAACTAGCTCTATTATCGAGGTACATAGTATGGGATTTTAGCTAATGAAATACAAAAATGAGAGATAAGGATCAAATTGCAATCATAAGGCCATATATAATAAGTGATCCTAAAGATCCATTTTAAATTGTCAAGGTAGTTAGTAAGCCCCTTAGGCTCTGTTTGGGAACATTTTTTTTTTCAGTTTAAAAAAAAAAATTAAAGAGTAGCTGAATTTTTTTTTTACAAAACAAGTGGATTTTTAATAAACCAATTTTTATTTTGATTTTTTTTTTTTGTTGGTGTTTGATAACCCATTTTTTATTTTGAGTTTTTTTTTTTTTTTTGGTGGTGGTTTGCCGTGGCTGTGGCTGCCAGAGGTGGCCGCTGGCGGTGGTGGCCGGAGTTGGCTGCTGGCAACCGCCTGTGGTGGTGGCCGCAAGTCGATGGTGGTCGCCGGCAACCGCCGGTGGAAAGGTGGTGGTGGTGGTCTAAAAAAAAAAAACCAAAACTGAAAAAAAAAAACTCATTTTTGGAGTTTTTTTTTCTTCTCTAGTTTAAAAACTGATTTTTTAAACTGAAAACTGAAGAAGAAGAAAAAATGGTTACCAAATGCAACGTTTTTTTCCAATTTCCAAAACTGAAAAAAAACTGTGTCAAACAGGGCCTCAGTGTCTTCACAATAAATGAAATCGGAAGTTGTGATGTAATCCGTATAACTGAAGGTACCAATGTATAGAGATGACATTAAGACCATGACCAATCACACATGCCATCTATAGTTTTGTCTGAAAGGTTGAGATGCTAATTCTCAAGTATCCAACTACGTCCAACGACTTGAACAAGTATATCGAACCTTTTTTACTTTGGCAGAGTATCCGGGAAAAATTCCCCGTATAACTTTGCTTTTCCTTTTGGGTTGCATTCAATTCACTGAGTGCACCGTACATTCGTTGTGTTTTTCACTTTTAAACAACAATAGAAATAGAAACTTGTGCTCAAAATGAACAAAAATTCTAACAAATGACCTGCAATAATGATTTTATAAAAAACAAATTTTGCCTGTCACCCGGATTGTAAAAATCTTCCTCTAGTTCCGTATGTAGTGACAATCAATACTCGCTAAATATTTCTAATGATTTTTTTGCTAATACTTTCAGCGACAATCCTTAGCAGCATTTTTTTAGTGTCAAAAAGTTAAAGTCATTAGAAATATTTAGCGACCATTAATTATCGCTATATGGGGTAGGAGAAAGATTCATTTAACCGGATAAGCAGCCAAAATTTTTCTTTTATAAAACTACGAACGGTTTGGAAAGAACGTAAGCAATTTCCATGAACATATTACGAAATTGTGTAAGAGGAGGATTCTAGTTTGCCTGGTGTCTATTGACAGACGACCTGAATAAGAAAAGCAAAAAACCTTGAGCACCGGGTCACGAGTAGGTTCAAGGATGCCTTTTTCTTTTGAGGTTGAGGATGCTGTTTGGTCTTATATGGACCAATTATGCCTTTCTTCTCATCTTTCAGTAAAGACTGATACGATGGTTATTTAAGCTTCCCAGCAACCGCTGGAAATGGGTTTGATTATGGCCTACGATGCATGTGTCTGAAATGCTTTTGTCTCAGAGGTTGATGATGCTTTGTATAGTTTGGAAAGTGATATAGCAGATTGTTGTTCTTTTATTTAGCGTTTGTGTCAAGTAATGGAATTCTGAAAGGATCTTTCACCTACTTGAATTGCTCTAGAAAACCATGGCTCTACAAATAATTGTGCGGTAGGGGAGGCTTATATACCTTTTGTTATTCCAAGTTGTGTTGATTTAGTGAAAGGAGTTGATGAACAAAAAAAAGCACAAGTTGATTGGTCGCACCACTGAGCTAATAATATTGGCTAGAGGGCCGCTAAGAATTCCAACTTTATTATTTGAAGGACCCCACCAGTGGGGAGTGTCACATAAGTTGTAAAAAATATTGAGTGATCCGAGACCAATAGTTTCGATCATCTAGGACTATTGGGTAATGTAGTATATTAATATTTGCCTCGCTTAGTTCCTTCCCCATTGCATCGGTCCTCTCCTTATCTAACGGTTCTAAATGGTTGTGATGAATGATTCACAAGTTGAGATGCTATGCATGAAGAAAGGAAACATCTAGCATCAACTCCCAAACAGAATTACAGCTGCGCGCATGCAGCATGTCGTCAAACAGTTTTGTGTACCGAGGTGTGCTGACCAGCTACAGCTACAGAGCCTCCTTGTAAAATTCCCACATTCTGACCAAGGCTCCCCAGATATGCTAGGATTGAATGCTCCAAAGGAGTACAGAGGATGCCTAATAGCAATCGCAAAAGTGGGACTGTTAAGGAGATCATGGCTATCTTTTGGCAAAAGAAGACAGAAGGGCTAAACTCCACCAAAATCGCGGAGTGCACGCGAAATCCAGTTCATGGCCATGTGATGAAAGAAATTTGCTAATCCACGGTATGATGTAGCCGATTTTCGCTAATGTAGAAGCGATGTTATCAAAAGCGCCGAATATCTTTTGATGTTAAAATTTGCTGTTAGCATCTCCGGTAATAGCTTCTATTGGTAGCGGATGCACAAATCAAACTGCTAACCACAAACTCATGCGTTTTTTGACCCGATAGGCGATAACAAAGACGGTCCATATCATGACTACGCATTCGAATGACAATCAACAGTTTACTCTCATGCTCCGACAACCTTGAGGGCCATGCTATTATGTAAGTAATGCTTTTGCCCCACCTTTTCACATATAAACGTGCGAGCTAACAGTGAAAGAAATCTCTAGCTAAATGACTAGACAATCGTCAGCTTATTGAGGTGACCTAAAACTTGTCATAGCTGAGGAGTTGATAGACAAAGTAAAAGCACGATATTCTCCATCAGCAGGATACAAATCAAAAGACTAGTGAACAATGGAGACGAACTTGCGGTACGACAGTCACCAATGGGGACGAGAGAACAAAGGGTTCTAAAATCTGAAGGGTTTTCAAGTTGGAGCAATGGGAGATCTCCAAGTACTTCAACTTGTTGAGGGCAGGGCCATCAACACTTACATTGAGCAGCGAAGGTGAGCCTTCCAACCATAATTTCTCAAGCAATTCGGAGTTGGAGAAGCAACAGGTAAGAGAGCATGTTCACTCACATCCACAGACCTCAGACGGAAGGCTAAAGGGTCTTTAATGAGTGATCCTAAAGATCCATTAATTTTAAACTGTCAGGTGGTTAGTGAGCCCCCGAAGTGTCTTCACAGCAAATGAAATCGGAGGTTCTGATGTAATCCTTAAAGCTGAAGGTACCAAAATATAGAGATGACATTAAGACTATGTCTCTATAGTTTTGTCTCGAGGATTGGCATGCCAATTCTTAAGCATCTACGCATGTCCAACAAATTCCTTTTTACTTTAGCAGAGTATATCAAGAAAAAATTTCGTATAACTTAAATATTCCTTTTGGGTTGCATTCAATTCATTGAATTGAAGTGTACCATAAGCGGGGGCGGACCCCGAAATGGGAGAACGAGAAAGTGATAAAAAAATTGACGACTGAACATAAAAAAATTCGAAAGGTTCAAGTTCATATAAAATATGAATACTGAAAAACAATAAAGTTAGACGTAGTTCATCAAAATTTCACAAAAGAGGAAAACATAAAAAAAAAAAAAAAGTGAATTTCTCATATGTATGAATCAATGGTCAAAGCGAAAGATAAGAAAAAGAGAGAGAATTTAAACTAAAACCAGAAATTAACCTTGATATATTTGTATTTCTTTGAAATATGAAGATTTAGAATTTAGAATTTGAGATAATGAAAATGGAGTTAGGGAATGAGAAAGACAGAGACTATGACGGCAGTGGCACAAACAATTAAAAAAAGAAACTTAATACGAGGAGGATTCTAGCTGGTTTGTCTATTCTATTGACAGACGAGTTGCATGAGAAAAGCAAAAGAACCTTGAGCACCGGGTCACGAGTAGGTTCTTCAAGGCTGCCTTTTCTTTTGAGGTTGAGGGTGCTGTTTGGTATTGTATGGACAATGGTCCCTTGCTTCTCATCTTTCTGCAAAGATTGACATGATATGATGGCTCATTTAAGCTTCCCAGCAACCGCTGGAAATGGAGTTTGATTATGCCCTACAATACATGTCTGTGTGAAATGCTTTTTTCTTAGTGGTTGGTGATGTTTTGTATGGTTTGGGAAGTGATATATCTCAGTGTTGTTCTTTATTTAGCGTTCGTGTCAAGGTAATGGAACTCTGAAAGCATCTTTCACCTAATTAAACACAGCAAAAGAAAACCATGGCTCTACAAATGATTCTGCAGTAGGGGAGGGTTGTACTTTTATGTTATTACAAGCTGTGTTGATTTAGTGAAAGGATTTGATGAACAAAAGAATAGCACAAGTTGATTAGTCGCACCACTGAGCTAATAATACTGGCTAGAGCACCACTAAGAATTCCAACTTTATTATTTGAAGAACCCTACCAGTGGCAGTGGGGAGTGTCACATAAGTAGTTATAGAAAATAATGGATGGTCCGAAATTAATGGTTTCGATCGAAGTAGGACTATCGGGTATATCGTATAGTAATATTTGAATCTGTCTTTTCCTTATCTAACGGTTCCAAATGGTTGTATTCAACAATTTCGAACCACGCAATCTTCCACAAGTTGGGATGCTATGCATGAGGTTTCGACATTAGTTTACACACTGAAACATATGATTGAGCTTGGAACAAAGGAAACATCTAGTATCAACTACTAAACAGAATTACAGTTGCGCGCATGCAGCATGTCATCAAATAGTTTTGTGTACTGAGGCTTGCTGACCAGCTACAGAGCCGCCTTGTAAGATCCCCACATTCTGACCAAGGCTCCCCATAAATGCGAGGATTGAATGCTCCAAGGAGTATAGAGGATGCCTAATAGCAATGGCAAAAGCAGGACTCGTCGGCAAGCAACGCGAAAATTCAATACGATACTGTTAAGGAGATCATGGGTATCTTTGGGCAAAAGAAGGCAGAAGGGCGAAACTCCACTAGAATGGTAGAATGCACGCGAAATCCAGTTCATGGCCATGTGATGAAAGAAACTTGCTAATCCACCGTATGAAGGAGAGCCCATTTCGCAAATGTAGAAGTGATGTTATCAAACGCACTGAAATCTTTCAATGTTAACTTTTGTAGTTAGCATTCCTCGTAATAACTTCTATTGGTAGCGGATGCATACATCAAACTGCTAACTGCAAATTCATGTGTCTTTTGACCAATAACAAAAACGGTCAGTATCGTGATTATGCTTATCGCGCGCGGACAACCTTGAAGGTCATGTTACGTGAGTAATGCTTATGCTCCACCTTTTCATATATAACAGTGCAAGGTAACAGTTAAAGAAATCTTTAGCTAAATGGCTAGACAATGGTCAGCTTACTGAGGTGACAAATATCTAAAACTTGTCATGATTAAGGACTTCATACACAAAGCAAAAAATGATATTCTCCATCAGCTGGTTACAAATTAAAGACCAGATCGAGAACAATGGAGACGAACTTAGGGTATGCCAGTTAGCAACGGGGGAACAGAGAACCATGGGACTAAAATCTGAAGGGTTTTCAAGTTGGAGCAATGGGAGGTCTCTCCTAGTGCTTCAACTCGTTGGGAACAGAGCCATTGAACAAAAAAAAACGAAGTGTGCCAAATCACGCGGGTTGTGCTAGAGCAAAAATCTTCATTACCACGTAAATCCGTAACATCATATTCCCTCCTTTCCGGTAGATTTTGTGTTTGACTTTTTGAGAAATCATTTGTAAAGTGTAAACGTTGAATTCAAGTCGACTAATAATTATCGACTAAATAAGTATTTTTTGATAAGTCAAGTTAGGTACAAACGAGTGAAGTCGATTTTAGAATCTAGAAAATGCGATACATTTAGAGAGAAGAGAAATGTCTCAGAGAAACTGAAAAATGGAAAATGAAGGATTAGAACTTAGGGCACAAAAAATGTGTCTTTATATATACATGAAATCCAGGTAAACCCGGTAACCCGTTATCTAACTTGAAAATTACGGTTCGGGCGTGTATAGTCTTATTTCAACAGGTGTCTCACATATGTACCGTACCCGGGTTTTTTGGACAGATCTAGTAAACCCGTGGGTACGGGCAAAAAAGTTGACTGGTCTAGAAAATCGTCATTGAATGGCGGATTGGAGCCAAATTTTCCGTGCATTGCTTTTGAAAGTTGGCATTAACGATATTACTTCGCCCTCCCAGTACAAGGGTGGAGGAATTTGATAAGAAATACTGCAACATAATGATTTTATCTAACTCTTACCATTGGTAGTTTTGAACTTGAATTTTAAGTTTTCTCAAAATCTTGACCTGTGCGCGATCCAAGACCACCTGTGTTCAATTTCTTATTAATATCACAAAATCATGTTTGAAATCCATAGTTCACTTGAGTTACAAAAATATCAAGTTCTAGTATTTCAATATTTAAACGAGGCGAGCGAGCAAAGCTATAGGCACTGTTTATACTATTATTAAGGTGGAATGCCCTTATAACCTTTTTTCGTACACTTTTAATTACACCGTTAACTCTACTTTTTGAGACCATTTTATCTTCTTCTAAAAATATAGATAATGGTCATTAGAGTAATTTAGAAGTTAGAAGTAATTTAAAATCTAAATACACCTCCTAATTCAAATAACTGACCGTAACTTCTCCCTCACCATCTTTGTTACTCCCTCCGTTCATAATTAATTGATCATATTTTTTTGGGTTGTATCAAAATAATTGATCATTTTTCAAATTAAGAAAAATTCAATAGGTGTTTTTTTTTCATATTTACCCTTCTTCCAAATTTTTTATACTATTTCTCTCTTCATATTTAATACTCTACCAACTCGTTTTTCTCTCACCTGACCCACTTTCTACCTTCTCTCTCTCTTTTCCCTCTTGGGTAGAATGAGAAATTTATAAAATATAACTCATATCTTAAATAAGCATGTAAGTCAAAGATGATCAAATAAAACGAGACGGAAGGAGTATTTTTTTCTCTTCCTCAGAATCCAGGATCGAATGTGCAATACTATCTACTGCTATTCTTTACCTTTTTGTTTATCTTTACCAAGTAAAATTGCAATTTATGTTTCCTAAATCCTAGTTATTATTGATGGGTACCGTTACCAAGGCCATGGGTGGTTGCGCCGGTCAAAGTTTGGTTCGCGAGTGTCATGCTCACTAGGGTTTTATGATTCTTGTTGATTGATGAAGAACACCCACATTTAGTTTTGTGGGTTATAGACAACGAAGAGGACAAGGGGTGGAGGTAGGATGAACCTTCCACGGATTTGTAGGCCAAAATATGTCCGATGGACTTGAATTTCTAGATATTTGCAGCAAAAATCTTGTTTTGAATGGAGAAATTACTTTCATCCTCGTTTACATATTAAATTGCACCTAAAATGTTTATCCTTCTAATTTATGAAGAAGAAAGTGAGTTAATTGACTTTTAATGTGCGTTTATTTGTTTAAATTTTCATTTTTCAATTGCTTAAAATACTTTTCCAATAAATAAGAAACAAACATGTTTTAACCAAAATGTCTTCACGAATGTTTGTAAAACATCGCCTGGCGATCAAACTTTTTTGGGAACAGGTATAGCTTGGAAGAGTGGAACAAGCTCAAGGTAGAATTTTGCTAATTTTTCTTAACGACGACATTTGCAAAAGTTGCATTAGCTCAAACCAATCAGCAAGGCTCAATTGCCTATACCGCCCTCAACAAGGCATGATTGCAAAATCCTCACCCAACAAATCAAAATAGTTTAAAAAGTTTTACCACCCTCAAACTCAAGCGTATAACATATCTCGTAAAAGTTGTTGGAAAAAAAAAACAATTTCTATATCAACACTCTCTATCTTGATGTTGTTTAAGTACATGGTACAATCTTTTTTCAACCTCTCCGCTTCTACTAGACACCACGACCCAGGGAAACCCAAGAATTCCAACCACAGTGGAAACAAAAAGGGTAAAGAAAGACATTATATATAAGTTGTTTGTGTGAGGGGAGGAAGAAATGATATGAAGATATCATGCAGTCCTGCAGACAGTAAAAGGTACTTTACGAGTCAATATTATGAAATTTTGTTGAATAGTCGAATACTCGATATCATGAAATTGCGGGTTTAAGAACGAACATGAATACGTGTCAAACAAAAAGGTGGGCTCAAGTTGAAATTAAATTGGAATAACTCAATTGCCTTAAATAATTTCGTCAACGGCCTAGCGCAATTATGTAGTTATGTTACTATAAAAGTCAAACAAGTCAATTTTTGACTCAAAAAGTATTTCTCCATTAATCTAAGATAATCACTAAATTCGAGTTTAACATCCAAGACTTCTTAAATTAAGGAGACAAAATCTCTATAATTAAGAAATTAAGGCCCACTTTATGGGTTTCCTAAAACGCCTTCAATTTATTTTATTGCACTTATTCGGGATAAAATTTTGAAGCCCTCAATTAGGTAATAATTTGACGATCTTTCAATCTTGAAGATATGAAAAAGTTAATGTCAATGTTTCAAGATCAAGTTATTTCAACCTCGAGTCACGGCCAATTCGATAAAAACATTTTATTACTACTTAGGAGAATAGATGTTACGGAAGTTATTACTAGAATCAGCGTAGAGCCGGCATGAACAGCAAGCAGTTGATTGCTAGCTAGCTGACACAGTGCATGCATAGACTGAAATTAAGTACCAATCTCTTCATTATGTGAAAAACTTCGCGGCAACAGTGATACCTCATCACCGTAGCTAATGTGAAATCACAACCTAATCATATTTTTACAATTTGTCGCTTTGAAGTTTTCCTCATCATCCTTGATCCTCGTCAACATTAACAATGTCTCATATTCCCCATTCCCCTTGGTCCGGAACGACGCCCAGTTCGTGGCTACGGGATGTGGCTGAAGCAATGACAACCATTGTGACGATTTCTTGTACTTGGATCGGGCGGTGATATTGTGTTAACGGCGATGACGTGGTATCAACATTGCAGTGTAGTTTTTCTCGTTAGTTATAGATTGTGTTTATGTAAATCTTTCTCTCTCACACACACAAACACGTTTATATAAGGAGGCCCGAGTAAACACAATTAATGACCACAAAACGTATATCCTTTCATATGAGTTGGCATTACATGCACGAGCTAAAAACATAAAAAACCTAAACCTAAGCCAAAAGATCAAGCAAACAAACCTAAAGTATAATGACCGTCAACATTCTTTTTACTTAAACTTGCTCCGAACCCTTCCACTGACGCTCCTCCTCGGCCACCGGAGTCAAGGGAGATGTAGCCATCCAAGCCTTAGTGGCGGCATATGTACTTCGGCAATCTAGAGCAGCCGAGTACAACAACACAACGAAGAGGATGCTGAAAATAACGGCGAAGATCACACTTAGCGCTTCGTTTATCGCTTGAAGGTGATGTTTCTTGTGGCCTAACTCCTTTACGAACAAGACTATCAACCCAAGCATCGCACCAGCTAGAACCAATTTCCACATAACCATCAAAGCGAATTTAATCGGCGAAGATTCGACTGTTCCCTTCTCCATCGATCCTTTTCTACATTCAAATCTGCTCAAAAACCACACGTCGGAAAAATATTTATACATGCGAGTATGCATCACGAAACAAACGCAACAGCGATATTTCAAAAAGTTTCTTGAAAACAAAAATGTAACATTGATGCTATATAAATTCTTAGAAAACAATATATGTAGCGTAAGAGAGGAAAAAGCTTAAAGCAAACATGCTTACCGGATTGTTCTTCAAGGAAAAAGGCTAGGACAGTCTCAATTTTTTTGGGGATGAAGGAGATTTATGGAGAGGTATGAACAATCATGGGAAAAGTCAGACATACTATATACTGCTGCTCCAGTTACCATAAACGTAAACCAGTCACTGCATGGCTGATTAATAATCTGTTTTCTTGTTAATTATTTATTCCGAATAACTTGTTTAAGGAAAGTCCGACACTCTGTAGTCACTCTATTACTCCGTCACTTAGCTTTAAAATGACTGGATTAACCTTAGTCGATATTGAGGTGGCGCGAGTTGGGCCAAAGGGATTGGAGGCTATATAGGTAATTGTTGCGATGTCCTTTTTGGCTTTTCCTTTTTTTATTTTGGTAAAGATTGAGTAGCCCTCTTCTAACTTGGTAAGTACATAATGAGTAGAATATTCACCAAAAGTACAAACAATTTGATAACGGTCCCTGTTTCTCTTTCTCTCTCGCTTTTTTTTTTTTTAAGAATGGTCATAGTTTGTGTCAACAATATATATATATATATATATATATATATATATATATATATATATATGGGGGCCGATCACACCCACCGGTGGGAAAAATTTAATTTCTCCACCCAACCGCAGGTAACACCAGCGGTTGCGAAAAAAAGTGTACGGCCCACTGCATTAATGGCATTAATGGCAAAAATGGCAAGAGAAAATGGCGAGAAAATGGTGAAATGGTGAGAAATTGGTGAAAATACCATGAGAAATTGGAAAAAGGACACCAACCGCGTAAAGAAGCAGCGGTTGGCATTAATTTCCCTGCCACGTGTCGTCTTCCACGCCTGCCACGTGGCCCAACCCCATGGCCCATGCCACGTGTCGTCCCCCCTCCCTGCCACGTGGCCCAACCGCATGAACAACCCGCGGTTGGGGGAGATGGCTCTGCCACGTGTCGTCCTCCCTCCGTGCCACGTGGCCCAACCGCATGAACAACCAGCGGTTGGGGGAGATGGCTCTGCCACGTGTCGTCCTCCCTCCCTGCCACGTGGCCCAACCGCATGAACAATCCGCGGTTGGGCGATGCCCTGCCACGTGTCATCTTCCCTCCCTGCCACGTGGCCCCACGTGGTGTCCTTCTGCCGAATTTTTTTTTTTTTGCCGTAGCCTTTGACTGTCGATCACGGTTATTTTTTTTTCTACACTTTTTTCTGTCTTTTTTCTTCTCTCTTCCTCACTTTTCTCTCTTTATAATCCCCTCCCCCGAACCCTTATTCTGCACTCTATCATATTTACCAATTTCCTTCGTACTTCACATCTCACCTACATAATCTCCACAACAATATAAACCTATAAATTTTACGCTAGAAGATCGGTGGATAACCGCTAGAAGATCGGTAAATTTTTCTTTAAATATATCAAGTCACAACAAGTAAGTATTTTGAATTTCCTTATAATTCAATGTTAGGTTTATACAAATCAGCGTATTACATTTATAGATTCTAAAATAGCGATTTTATAGACAGTTTTTCACGAATTTATAAAAAAATAGCTAGAGTTAGATTTTACCAAAATACAAAAAAGAGACCCTAGTTATTCTTAAAGGATCTGTCTCAGGTAAAAATTTCAGATTTTTCCAAAGACTGGAAAGGGGTTAACCGATACGGGGAACCTTGTAACTCTGCAGTGTATTTTAAAATATCAAGCTAGAGCGATTTCGCGCGAAAATTTTATGAGAAGCCTAGGATGTTGGGAAGTTCCATTCCTTAGGAATTCGGGCCATTCCGAAGCTGTTACCTATTTTTTTGGCCGAACGGCCCTTTAAGCGCTTGATCCGGACACCGGTTCGGGATTTTTGGGTGAAACCTCCGTAAAATACTTTTTAGGTCAAGAATGAATTCAGGGAGCCTAAAATAGCATTTCGAAGCCTCTTTTGATATTTTTCGATGCCAGGGGGCATTTCGGGAATTCGCCGCCCCGAGAGGGGTATTTCGGTAATTCTACAGTGCTAAGTTTTTCGACGGACTTTTTAGTCCAGAAATGTAATTACAAAACCTGAAATGTTGTTTTGAAGATGATTTGGCGCACGTAGGGGTGATAATGAATCCCCGGGGACTTTTTAGTCCAGAAATGTAATTACAAAACCTGAAACGCTTTAAAATAGCGTTTTAAAGCACTTTTGATATTTTCTCATGCCAGGGGGCATTTTGGTAGTTTGCCACCCCGCGAGGGGTGTTTTGGTAATTTTACGGTTCGGGGGCGTAATTGGCGCTAGGGTTGAAAACTTAATTAGATAGTTTTTTCACGAATTTATAAAAAATAGCTAGAGCATGATTTTGCCAAAGTGTAAAACAGAGACCCTAGGTATTTTCAAAAGATCTGTATCAGGTAAAAATTTCAGATTTTTCCAAAGACCGTAAAGGGGCTTGCTGATACAGGGAACCGTGTAACTTCGCAATCTAATTTAAAATACCAAGCTAGCGCGATTTCGCGCGAAACTTTTATGAGAACTCTAGGATGTTGGAAAGTTCCATTCCCCAGGAATTCGGCCATTCCGAAGCCGTTACCTATTTTTTTGGCCGAACGGCCCTTTAAGCGCTCGATCCGGACACTGGTTCGCGATTTTTACGCGAAAGATCCGTAAAATACTTTTTAGATGAAGAATTAACTCAGGAAGCGTAAAATAGCATTTTAAGGCACCTTTGATATTTTTCTTGATGCCAGGGGCATTTTGGTAATTTGCTAACCCGCGAGGGGTGTTTTGGTAATTTTCCCGCGCCAACTTTTCCAAACGACTTTTTAATCCAGAAATGTAAGTAAACCACCTGAAATATTTTTTTGAAGCTGGTTCGGGGGTGTTGGGGTGATAGTGAACCCCAGGGGCATTTCGATAATTTGCCGCTCATGGGGGGCTATTTTGCTATGAAGGATCCAGCTTAAAATTCATACCTTAAAATAACTTTTAGTTCAGGAAAGGGTGTGAGACACCCGAAAACTTATTTTGTTCCGGATGTTCTGAACCTTGTGACGCACCGGCGATGACTGCCAGGGGGTATTTTGCATAAGTAGCGGGTGTTTTGGTAACTTTCCCCCTTTAAAATTTTTCCTGATATATTTGGTATATAATTGACATATTCACATTAAACACTTGACTTTAACGCGGTTTTGGGGGTTTTGGGGGTGTAGGGGCCATCGGGGGGTATATTGCTATATAACCACGTTGGCGCTAAATTCACCTGCTGACTAGCGTAATTAAGCGTTCGGAGTGGTGGGAAGTGAGGATTTGTTTTAATACATTGAAATAATGACTATTGCTAATGTGTTGGTAAGCTAGGTTAAAGATCCAGTTATAGTTTTCGAATGTAAATATTATGGACGCTAAGTTGGTTTATAATTATATTTTGTTCTTAGAGGTATGAATTTCAGCCCTGGACCTCATGATACATCAATCCTATATCAGGTGTGGGAGCCGTCTAGTCGCTTGCCTCCTGACGCGTCTTCATCACATAGCTATGAATTCTGGGAGCCGTATAGTCGCTTGCCTCCTGACGTATACGACTCTCAGTGCCAGAGTCAGGTTCCCCAAGTAGGAATCCAGGCCTCGCGCCCAAGCTTCCGGTCGGACAAAGGACAAGCGACGAAGCCATTGAGCGAAACGTGTTAGGCATGATGAACGCAAACTATCAATGTCCCGCTGCTGATGCGAACCTTATCATGATACCTTGTCATCATGCAAACCACTAGTTCCTATTAGTTCTCCATCCAGCGTTCAGAACGGTTCACATATACGATAGCCTAAGGGAGGACGAGCCTGGACAGCTGCTGGCACAGATGTATAACGAGTACATCACTTTAGTGGTTAGTTTTTATTTTTTGACCTTGGCTCATAGTATATTGTTCTTGTTTCATAGGCTTGATTCTCGTTTTTATTGTTGGATGCAGACTACTGTCCTCTCGCTAACGTGCGAACGGCCACAGGGGGACCCTTGGACGGTCGTGATGATAAAGGACCGACCAAAGCAATATAACGGTCACGATTGCGGGATTTACGTCCTCAAGTACATGGACTACATTTCTCGCTCAGAAGTGCTCAAACACTCCTCGTGGACTATGAAGGATGCCTTGACGTTTAGGTATAGGATAGCCTGGGAGCTGAAAAAGAATGAAGCTAGACGCCTTCATTACCATTATCCTGACGTGCATGGCTAGCTGCTGTGATGTTACAAAAAACTGTACCAAAAAGAAATGTACATAATTTTTCGCATGCTATGAATTTGGCGCTAAAATGTGCGCGAATATACCTTTCATATGACGCATTCGAAAAAAATTCGCGTCTCGCTTTTCGCCGAAATTCATAAAAATGGGCTAACTAGCGTGCATGAGGTGCAATGAACGAAAAAAAAGTGACAAAAAAAATTACAAGATTTTTCGAACGTTATGAATTGGCCCCTAAAGTGTGCCCGAATAGACCCTTCATAGGAAAACCCAAAAAATAACGTGTCTCGTTTTTCGCCGAAATACATAAGAATTGGCTAACTAGCGTGCCTCATATGCAATGAGCGAAAAAAAAGTGACAAAAAAAATTACAAAATTTTTCGAACGTTATGAATTAGCCCCGAAAGTGTGCCCGAATAGGCCCTTCATAGGAAAACCCAAAAAATACCGTGTCTCGTTTTTCGCCGAAATACATAAGAATGGGCTAACTAGCATGCCTCATGTGCAATGAACGAAAAAAAAGTGACAAAAAAAATTACAAAATTTTTCGAACGTTATGAATTGGCCCCTAAAGTGTGCCCGAATAGGCCCTTCATAGGAAAACTCAAAAAATAACGTGTCTCGTTTTTCGCCGAAATACATAAGAATTGGCTAACTAGTGTGCCTCATATGCAATGAGCGAAAAAAAAGTGACAAAAAAAATTACAAGATTTTTCGAACGTTATGAATTGGCTCCTAAAGTGTGCCCGAATAGGCCCTTCATAGGAAAACCCAAAAAATAACGTGTCTCGTTTTTCGCTGAAATACATAAGAATTGGCTAACTAGCGTGCCTCATATGCAATGAGCGAAAAAAAAGTGACAAAAAAAATTACAAAATTTTTCGAACGTTATGAATTAGTCCCGAAAGTGTGCCCGAATAGGCCCTTCATAGGAAAACCCAAAAAATACCGTGTCTCGTTTTTCGCCGAAATACATAAGAATGGGCTAACTAGCATGCCTCATGTCCAATGAACGAAAAAAAAGTGACAAAAAAAATTACAAGATTTTTCGAACGTTATGAATTGGCCCCTAAAGTGTGCCCGAATAGGCCCTTCATAGGAAAACTCAAAAAATAACGTGTCTCGTTTTTCGCCGAAATACATAAGAATTGGCTAACTAGTGTGCCTCATATGCAATGAGCGAAAAAAAAGTGACAAAAAAATTACAAGATTTTTCGAACGTTATGAATTAGCCCCTAAAGTGTGCCCGAATAGGCCCTTCATAGGAAAACCCAAAAAATCGCGAACCGGTGTCCGGATCGAGCGCTTAAAAGGCCGTTCGGCCAAAAAAATAGGTAACGGCTTCGGAATGGCGCGAATTCCTGGGGAATGGAACTTTCCAACATCCTAGAGTTCTCAAAAAAGTTTCGCGCGAAATCGCGCTAGCTTGGTATTTTAAATTAGATTGCGAAGTTACACGGGTCCCTGTATCAGCTAGCCACTTTACGGTCTTTGGAAAAATCTGAAATTTTTACCTGATACATATCTTTTGAAAATACCTAGGGTCTTTGTTTTGCACTTTGGCAAAATCATGCTCTAGCTTGTTCTCATAAAAGTTTCGCGTGAAATTGCGCTGGCTTGATATTTTAAATTACACTACAAAGTTACAAAGGTTGCGCGTATCAGTATTTGTGAAATTCGTGAAAAAACTGTCTAATTAAGTTTTCACCTTTAGCGACAATTACGTTTCATATTCACATTAAACACACATAGTGTTACACCCTAGGAATACACATAGTGTTGAAAAGTATTTTACGGAGGTTTCACCCAAAAATTCCGAACCGGTGTCCGGATCAAGCGCTTAAAGGGCCGTTCGGCCAAAAAAATAGGTAACAGCTTCGGAATGGCCCGAATTCCTAAGGAATGGAACTTCCCAACATCCTAGGCTTCTCATAAAATTTTCGCGCGAAATCGCTCTAGCTTGATATTTTAAAATACACTGCAGAGTTACAAGGTTCCCCGTATCGGTTAACCCCTTTCCAGTCTTTGGAAAAATCTGAAATTTTTACCTGAGACAGATCCTTTAAGAATAACTAGGGTCTCTTTTTTGTATTTTGGTAAAATCTAACTCTAGCTATTTTTTATAAATTCGTGAAAAACTGTCTATAAAATCGCTATTTTAGAATCTATAAATGTAATACGCTGATTTGTATAAACCTAACATTGAATTATAAGGAAATTCAAAATACTTACTTGTTGTGACTTGATATATTTAAAGAAAAATTTACCGATCTTCTAGCGGTTATCCACCGATCTTCTAGCGTAAAATTTATAGGTTTATATTGTTGTGGAGATTATGTAGGTGAGATGTGAAGTACGAAGGAAATTGGTAAATATGATAGAGTGCAGAATAAGGGTTCGGGGGAGGGGATTATAAAGAGAGAAAAGTGAGGAAGAGAGAAGAAAAAAGACAGAAAAAAGTGTAGAAAAAAAAATAACCGTGATCGACAGTCAAAGGCTACGGCAAAAAAAAAAATTCGGCAGAAGGACACCACGTGGGGCCACGTGGCAGGGAGGGAAGATGACACGTGGCAGGGCATCGCCCAACCGCGGATTGTTCATGCGGTTGGGCCACGTGGCAGGGAGGGAGGACGACACGTGGCAGAGCCATCTCCCCCAACCGCTGGTTGTTCATGCGGTTGGGCCACGTGGCACGGAGGGAGGACGACACGTGGCAGAGCCATCTCCCCCAACCGCGGGTTGTTCATGCGGTTGGGCCACGTGGCAGGGAGGGGGGACGACACGTGGCAGGGGCCATGGGGTTGGGCCACGTGGCAGGCGTGGAAGACGACACGTGGCAGGGAAATTAATGCCAACCGCTGCTTCTTTACGCGGTTGGTGTCCTTTTTCCAATTTCTCATGGTATTTTCACCAATTTCTCACCATTTCACCATTTTCTCTTGCCATTTTTGCCATTAATGCCATTAATGCAGTGGGCCGTACACTTTTTTTCGCAACCGCTGGTGTTACCTGCGGTTGGGTGGAGAAATTAAAATTTTCCCACCGGTGGGTGTGGATCGGCCCCCTATATATATATATATATATATATATACTCTTAAACAATGACAACAAAGTACAAAGGCCCTTCCCTTTCTCAGGTTAGTTGGCTACAGCCGTTCATGGCCTTCACTTTCAAGACGATACCACCAAGCGTAAGGACCTCTTGATTGGTACGTAACTATTAGCAAATATGTACGGCGTCACAAAATCGTCGCTAAAGAAATTGCAAAACGACAAAAATCAAACTTAAACCTCTATAAACGATGAATCACATAAAGAGACAGATGTTTACAATTTTTTGGTTATAAACCGTTTAGTGGCCAATAACACCCTATGTTTTTTTCTTTGAAAACAGCCAGCCACCTGGTTGGGTGGGTTGGCATTCACCCCTATCAGTCTTATTCAAAATAAAAGATAATTAACGGAAATAAAAGGGTTCTCAGTTCACGTAACGCATGGAAACAATAAGTGCCGGCCTATGTTATCTTATCTTTTCTTGTTTTCTGGGTTTTTTGTTTCATTTTGTGGGCTTACTTTTCTTACTTTTGATGAATAAGATGTGAAGAAAAAAGGTTTCTCGTTATACACACACACACATATATATATATATATATATATTAAGCCAAAATTTGGTTTGATGTAACACCTACATAACTACCAACTTACAATGATGACAAGTGACATTCCAAGAAATTTTTTAAAAAATGACACAAAATAAAAATCTTAATTGGTAAGGTTATGCTTGACAACAATGTTTTTTTTTTAGTTTCCACAACAACAACAAAAAAAAAAGCTAAAGAGCACTTAATTTTTTTTTTACAAAAAACAAGTGGGTGCTTGATAACCCATTTTTTATTTTGTGGTGGGGCGTGGCGGTGGCCGACAGTGGTGGTGGCCGGCGGTGGCTGTCGGTCGGCGATAGTCGTCGGCGGTAGTCGCTGGAGGTGGCTGCCGGCGGTGGGAGGGTGGTGGTTGTCTAAAAAAAAACCAAAACTGAAAATCGAAACTCATTTTTGGAATTTTCAAAAACAACATTAGTTTAAAAACTGATTTTTTAAACTGAAGAAAAAAAGAAATGAAAAACTGGTGTTCACAACCTATTCGGACCATACCCCGGGGCCCACTAAGAGATCCAGTGGCACGACACGTCACCCGTTTGACAGTCAAGATCGCTCAACATCATTGCTTGGTCAAAGCGCTCGGCACCTCAAGCATCCAGACGACGATCGAAAGTGTGCCTCCACCCGAGGGGTCGGCCACCCCCCTGAGAAGGGGGTCGGCCACCCCCTCTAAGAAAGCGATCGGCCACACCCTGAAGAAGGGGGTTGGCCACCCTCTTTAAAGGGCGTCGGCCACCCACTTTGTAAAGGGGTCGGCCACACCCTGAGGAAGGGGGTCGGCCGCCCACTTTGTAAAGGGGTCGGGCACCCACTTGGTAAGGAGGTCGGCCTCCATTGTCATTGGGAGGGGAACCTGCTTGCCGCTGATATCACCTCACTCAACGCATTCTGCAATGCTCACTCATCATCAGTGGTCGCGTGACGCCTGTAGTCGCCCGCTCAATCAACTGACGGACTCCGGCCCTCGCGGCGGGACAGGCTCGCAATCCTAAAGCCCTCGCCGGCTCAATCAACTGACGGGCTCCGGCCCTCGCGGCGGGACGGGCTCGTAACCCTAAAGCCCTCGCCGGCTCAATCAACTGACGGGCTCCGGCCCTCGCGGCGGGACGGGCTCGCAACCCTAAAGCCCTCGCCGGCTCAATCAACTGACGGGGCTCCGGCCCTCGCGGTGGGACGGGCTCGCAACCTTAAAGCCCTCGCCGACCCAATCAGCCGGGAGCTCCAGCCCTCGCACGCTCAATCAACCGGGGGCTCCGACCCTCGCCAGCACAATCAATCAACGGGCTCCAGCCCTCGCGGGCATAATCAACCGGAGGCTCCGGCCTTCGCAACGAGGATGGGCTCACAACCCTAAGGCCATCGCCGGCACAATCACCTGACGGACTCACAGGGGGCTCCACTCGTAGTGCTCTGGCATGAGGACCCCTCGCCACGGACTCTGAGCATTGAGCTGTGAGCATGGCCGCTCATGTTACCATTGATCATCGACACCGCTAGGGCATTGACCCCCGGGTCACTACGGGACGGGAACAGGTCCTCAGAGGGCATCGCGCCTAGCCCGCCTGACAGTTGGCTACTGGGGCAACCCTCACCACTGTCAGGATCTCTGCGCGTCTCTTGACGCATCTCGTGGGATTTAGTAAGGGCTTGGACTGGAGGCTGGGGCAACGGGCTGCTCTTACCATGCTACCGCGGTGTGGTCAGTCTCCTCAGACAGGCAGAGGGACGCTGCAAGGGCAGGGCGGCACGAACTCGGGGACCGGCAATTCGACGGACAATCAATACTGTGGGACCCCCCCCTCCAGCGACGTGTCACTCCCAGAGGATGACACGTGTCGGCTGATGACACTCGCGCATTTGTGCCTATATATAGTGGACTTTGGAGCTTATTCAAGGACTTCTCTCTCATTTCAACATTTCACTTTCTCTCTCTAAAACTCATTCTCTCTGGATTTCTAGTGAGAGAAACACATTTGGACTCCTGTCATCGGACCTTTGACGCTGCACCCTTGACTCGGACTGTTGACCGTCGGCCCTGTTCATTGTCACCGTGCCTGTGCGGCGCTGTCAGCCCTCGCGACCTATCTGGGGAGCCTTGCTCTCAGTCCTTACTCCATCCTTGTTGTCTTCCACTCTGTCTACTTGGAAGCTGATTCAAACTGCACCATTTGTGGCACCTCCACGTGGCAACGAACCCTCTTTTCTCGGTAACAACTGGTTACCAAACGCGTTTATTTTTTTCAGTTTCTAAAACTGGAAAAGAAAGCCCTGTCAAACGGGACCTAAGTAGTTACCTACAAAAAATGTTTAGTTTTCACAAGTTAAAATTCATCAGAAAATATAGTTAAAAAATTTAAAGGCCAAGTTTGATACGATAATAATATTTTGTTAACTTATTTTTTTATTATTTAAAATTCATTTTACTGAATATGACAATAAACACGTATACGTGATGTTTGATTTTTTCTTTTTGAACAAAATTTTTACTATTAATACGGTGACTCGATATTAAATATAGTTAAAACTCATCAAAAAATAGTTAAAATAAAATTTAAAGGACAAATTTGATATGATAATAATATTTTGCTAACTTAATTATGGATAATATGACTAATTTATATTTCTGTAATTTAAGATTCATTTTACTAAATATGGCAATAGACATGTATACGTGATGCTTGATTTTTTTTACTAAATTTATACTATTAATTTTATTTTCGCACATACACCGCGTGTGTTACTGTGACTCGTTAGATATATTATGCAAAACAACGAAACTTGGAGGGCTGGGGCAGAGTTGTTTCAAAGAATAGGGTCATTTTGCATAATAATAAGCCAAAAGAGAGAAACAATAGTACATTAAGACAGTATTTGAGATTGATTCTAAACTGGTCAAACCTGATTAAATTAGTTTGAAGTATTTTGGCAAAAAAAATATTTTAATTGATTAAATCTGCTCCAATGTGCTCAAAACTGATTAAATTCATAGTCCTCATTTTCTTATATTAAGATGTAATTAGTTTTGAAGATTCAGATTTAACCAAAATATTTACCAAAATATCTTTACATATAAATAGACATTAAATGCTCCATTTCAGTTCGAATACAATATATGATAATTTTACCATACTAAATCTATTTTTATCCAAACACATTCAATAACTTTTCATCCATAATACTTAAAAATGGATTAAAGCTGACTTAACTGATTCTAATTTAATCAAAATTCACTTTTAAAAATCAATCTTAAACGGTCTCTAAACATGATTACTACAAGGCCCCCTCCCCTATACAAGAAAGGAAGGAGACAATAGCATTAAAATTACAATATAACACCAACCCTAGACTTTGAGCAAAATTTACAAACCTCCCTACAACCAATTACAATCAGATCAAGTGGAAATCAGTAAAACGTTATAGTCATATCTGCAAATGGAGCCAATAAGTATCAAATAGCCACCAAAGTCTTCAAACTACGTTTCAAACTATATGATCTTGTTGTGCGCCGTGGAGCAAAATTAAGCCCAAACATCTCTTTGGGAGCCTGCCCTGGCTCGACAAACCCAACCAACTTCGCAACAACAATGGCACTGTCTGTGATATGGTCCATATTTTCAGCGTCGGTCCACAAGCGGTAGGCCAGCTGTAACCTTCTGTTCCTAGTATTCAACCCAACACCCCATCTAAGGTAGAGGCTCTCTCTATCGTGTTCTGAGAGCCTCTTCTGCATTTGCTTGCACAGCATCTGTCTCTCACGACGGAGAGCCTTCATGCTGTTTCAAAAGTAACATGTCAGGGATCAAAGTCGCATTCTCCTCGTGATGTTTTTTCGAAGTACATAAATAACACATGGTACTTAACAGAAATCAGGCCTAAATGATATGGAGTTGTATAGTGTGTAAACCAGTCTACAAGTCAGCGTATTGCCAACCACAATGCCAATGGATATTTGACCAATAAAAGATTGGTAACTTGAAAAAGCTTGGGAGCCAGTTGAAGACTTGAAAAGATATGACTCCTACACTGGCAACGTATCTTTTTCTGTTGCCCAATTTTCCATCTTCCGCAAACATAAATATCTTACCTTGAAGCAGGTGTGAGGGTCTGACCATCTTGCACAGTGGGACTACCCCGAGAAAATGTGTCCTTGAGGAATGACAGCCTCCTGAGTTCTACCTCCATGTATATGGAATCTGTAGGGTCACCTTTAAATAGTAAGAAGAAATACGTTCTGTGAACCAAGGACACATTGCAAGTGTGCCAAAGTTCAATAATTTCTCTTTGGAGCCTCTTAAATTCCGAGGGCCAATTTGAAGGACTTTTGGAACCATCTTCTATTGGATCCAAGCCAACATCCTTGACGCTCTTTGTAGACTTACCGGTTGTCCCTTCCATGTCCTTGGCCTAAAATGTATGACAGGTCTTATCAAATTAAAACGAGCAGCTAGATCCCACACACACAACTCGCATATACACACACCACCAAATTACATAGAGAGGGAAAAAAACAAGATTCCTGAGGGCTTCAGATTTCAAAAGTTGTATAAACAGTTTTAAACAGGTTTTCACCGATCTACCCTGAGAATGCACATGATGCTTTCAGAGTAATCTTATGCCCTAGCAATATTCTACATCCCAACTCAATATTCAACTCGTCATGGTTTTGGTTGCAGTGGCACAGGTTAAGACTTGCAACTGGCATGTCTGACTTCCATACTTTCCAATTAACAGGGGAAGTTCTGAACATGACATCTCAAAACCACTCTCCTAGTACACACGCAACAACTGATGTTCATTATGCTCTACCTACAATAATCTTCCCATGAACAATAAGACAGCAAAGCATTAATTTCCAGTTACTTTGGGCAAGCTAAATCATTATTGTTGGTTGCAGAATGTATTCTGCAGGACTAACTGTAACCCACAAGGGAGAACACTGTTGTTCATTATGCCCAGTGTGTTGTGAGGTTGCCCAATCCCCATGTAGTAAACGAAGCATTGACATCTTAGGCTCCAAAGCTTTCTCAGAACTCTTGCCTTGTCATAAACTTATAGGACTGGACTCTATAAATTGGTAGCATAAAAAGTATTAAGGCTTTGCAACAAAGTAGAACTTACTGGAGTATCGACAAATTGCTTAAACTGTGGAGACTTAGCCGCTTCCTCCACTCCCTCAATACATGTATTGGTGCTATAAGAATTCTCACCAGTTGAGATGTTTTGATCCTGTGTTTCTTGCTCATCATCACCAGCAGTCACGGCAGAAGATTGAGGACCTTTTCTTGATAACATTTCAGCAAAAGCACCAAAGTTCAATGCAGAAAACTTCCTTGGCAAACCCTGAGTTCTTCCAATGAAGTCTTTATCGGACCAACTTGGTGGTGTGTTCTCGTTGATTTCTACCTTCTCAAGGCCAATTATGATGCCTGCTCTACAACTTCTACTTTTCATTAGATTCAAGCTTCTGGTTCTGGATAACTCATCTGTCAGATCATGACGTGGAGAAGATTTTTCAGGAGAAGGATGCATATAGCTTAAATTACTGTCTTCCTTCGATGGAGAAACCAACTCATTGTCCTCCTTCAATGGTGGTGACACAACCTCTCTATTTTCCTTAGATGGTAGTGACACCCACTCTCTATCTTCCTTCGAACGCGGTGAATCCAGATCGCCGTCTTCTTTCATTGGATGTAACATCGATTCTTGATCTGTTCTGTCTCCATCTCCAACCATAACCACGGCTGATCTTCCAATGTTTCCTTCAGGAGAAAAATGATCGTAATATAGACGTCTATCTGTACTCGACTCTTCTGCTTCAATACAACGAACATCTTTGCACAGATCATTAGATGTTTCACGACTTTGTTCTTCATTCTCCTCGTCAATCTCCTCTGAACCCCGACATGAATCACTTTCGCTGTAATTTGAACTGCTGATCAATGGCCTAGGAGATGTATTACCGTGCAGAATATTCTCTTCATAGTCGGGGCTTTGTATGTAGTTATCATCAGACCTACCCCCACTGTGTCCGTCAGAAATCCGAGATGTGCCATATGTTCTGACACTAGCATCCATGGAGGGAGGATCTGCCAAGATGGATGGCTCTTGTAACGAGTTTCCATATTCTGGCGATCTTCTAACTCGCAAATTAGGGTACTGGCCCAAACCTACCTGGAAGAGGACCAAAATAACAATAATCAAGGCACAAACTTAACATGGAGAAACTACATTTAGATGGCGGGAATGCTTAAACTGAATGAATATGTGTACCCTTGTCAATGAATCTCCATCATCACCAACTAGCCGTAGCATATATTGAAGCTGAGATTGAGCAACGTCTCGTTGCACAGTCAAATCATTTATCTCCCTCTCCAGCTACATTAATGAAAATTAATAGCTTAATTGGTCATCCACAGATCTCAGTTATTACAAACAAAGTTCTATTTCTAGTATGAGCAGAATACTTTGCAGCATCTAACTGTAATATTTGAGTTGCTAGTGAATGGAGATGAGCCCTAGATTTTCTAGTAGACTATCAACTAAACGATTAACCTGAGTCTTCTGAGCTCATTGTAATCACAATAAGTTTGAGTTTCAAATGTCATGTCTTTCTCACTCTACTACCATTATACACTCAATAAGTTGTCATCGCCATTATGGAAAAATGATCCTTTCTGTTAGATAAGTAGCATGTAAACCGTATTCCAGCAATGTATCCCATTCATCACTTCTCGTTAATCTCAGCTGTTTCATAGTGATAAGGAATGAGGTTGAATCATCACTAACTTGACCACAAAGTTTAGGGCACAATATTACCATTCATCGACAAGTGAGGAACGATGGACCCAATACCAAAAATTCCGTGAGTATCATCTTTCAAGGTCAACCAGTATACCAACTATTTGGATACACATACCAATAAAGATGAGAAAGTTCTACAAGACAACTAAGCCAGTCACGTCTCAGGAGAAAGACCGCAATGCATTAAACTCTTAATAGCTCACTAAAAGTTGTTATGCGAAATATGTCAAGACCAATTACACTTTTCACAGCTGACCAAACAAATGATATGTGCAATCAAAGATAAATTTTCTGCAAAAGACTGAAAGCTTAATTTGGAGACAACGTAATGTGAAAAAATGGTAAAGTTGCAAAATCAACTTTCCTCAAGCAAAAGAGGACAAAAAAGGATCAGTTGAGCATTTTAGAGAACAATGAATGCACAACTGAAGTCCTTAGCAGCATTGTGCACCGAATGTCCTAGTTTCTCACCCATTTGACTTTGTGTAATCAGAGTTTGGATTCACATGTACCATACTAATTTCCAAGGGACTTGATCTTTATACCATTTGCAAGTGAAATTTGACCAATTTTCATCATTTCTTAACGTCAAAGGTAATTGAATGTCAGTATAATAGACTCTCAAGAATTGTTTTGAAATCTGATACTGTAAGCCTATGCATTACCTTTTCAATGTGAAGGTCTTTCTCCCGCAGAAGTGCAGCATAGTTTGATGCAACAAAATTGGATCCTGGACTTCTCAACTCACTCTCCAATCTAGCCAATTCTCTCTGCAAGTGCTTAACCAATGCTTTATCGGACATGACTACATTCACTTGTGCATTAGTTGTCACTTCTTTGGCGCAACTTGCAAACAAGAGTGTATTTCTTGATTGCTCGACATGACTTCGTGCAGGGCTCATCGTACAGATGATGGCAGTTCGAGCATTGCCTCCCAAGGAGGACTGCAGTATGCGGGTTAGCTTAGAATCTCTAAAAGGAATGTGCCCATTTCTGCCCTTGCTGTATCCAAACATAAACTAACATGAGTGAACAACAATACAAGTTACAAAGTTACAGAAGTTAGCGCAAAAAATCTTTAATTACTAGCAAATGCCACTGACCAGTTTTAGATGAAAAGAAGAAGGTATCAAAAGACATAACTTCACAAAGGATTACAGCAACCATTACAGTCGATATCTGAAAAATAATATAAAATCTCTCTCTCGGACTAAAGAAATCCCAAAAAGGTGAAACTTCTGAAAGATATAGGTTGCCCAATAATCGTAATCGTAACCCATGAAATTGGTTGATAACGTAGTATGGTAACGAGTGAGACACATCCACTTCAGATGCTGCAGCTAACTTATATATCAAGCTTCTCTTGTCCTGAATACATCTTTTTCTTTATTGAATGGCATCATTTGTTAGATAGCGAGCCTAAAAGCTTAGCTGTTAGAGAAACAGCCCAACAATGCGCACAAATAAGTATGAAAAACCCTCATGCGCGACGAGTGCTTGCATGTGAAGAGGCAAAAGAAACTGCATCAGTATCCACAAAGATCTACAGCCTAGTATGCCAAATGTACAAACTAAATGGAAAAGGCTATGCCTACAAGAAGAGTAAACCCAATACCTTGTCTAATTTCATGTTAGATTCCCATTTTACTTTCAATTCTTAAGCTGCAATTTCTTTCTTTAAGACAAGTAACCAAGGATTGCACCCTAAGGTACTGAAAGCCAGAGCTATATTAGTATGTTGCAGAGGAACAGAAAGTTGCGTGCATGGAAAGACACCATACTCGCTCTTTTGTTTCTGATAGGCACAAAGAACACAAATTCTAATGCTAAGCTCTAGCAACAGCTCTATATACTCTTAAAATGCCTTGAAGCAGATTAATGTAACGAATTAAAGGTACTCCATACTTGTTATCTGATATAGCTACGCTATATATCAAACAAGTTAACTTGGTGATCAATCAATATAAAAATGTACCAAAACTAAGCTAACCTTAGCTTGCGAATAACAGTTCCCAGAGTAAGTAAACTGCGATTAATGTGGCAGCCCTCTTTTAACCTTGTGCCAGCCGTTAACGACTGAGATGCACGCTCACTTCCAGCGAGATCAACGAAATTCTACATGAAATTGTATGAAGAAAATCAATGTTGTTTAGGGTGCACGTTCAACATCTTATTCACCATCCAAATTTTGGCCTACAAAAACTTATTCGTACCACAGCAGCCACAAGGGTGCTTGAGCTGTCCTTTCCAACAAAGTCACGAGAAGAACTTTCAACTGTCTGTTAAAAGAGTCCGGTCAGTTAAAGAAATAGTTGAAGTCCTAAATCCTGAGAGGCATTGAATAACAGCTATACCAGTCTGATGATTTGATGAGATCTGGAGCTTGCTTCATTTAGGGAGGTCTCTCCGTTCTGTCTCTGAGCTGCAAGAATGAACTACAACATTTAAAATTAGAATTCATAACAATCTTACATAAGTAAGACTGCTATTTGGTGCCTTACCTTCACATATAGAAAGGAGCTCTATCACATGATCCCAGTCCCTAAGAGTTTCTTCTGTGAGTTTCTCAACAATTGTCCCTCTCTGTTAAAGTTGCCAACTGTAAACGCAGTAGAAACATATAGTATATACCAGTAGCCCTCAAAATAAGAATCACCTCAGGATCATCTAGAAGTCTGAGTGGAGTGCTGTCTGTGCTGAGGAGGTCTCTGACGGATTCATTATAGATTTCCATGGCAGAGAACTTCAGAAAAAATTCTCGCTCCGGGTGCTACATATAGCACAACTATGTATCAACAGACTAGCAAAATGCAAATAACCATAATGCATTTCAGAACTTAACAACAGAGAATAGTTCATGTAAAGTAGTGCTAATAACCTTCTGTATATGGTCATATATATCTGCTATGGTATACTCCGTAATGCCGGTCATGGTATATGTCTTCCCACTGCTTGTTTGTCCGTATGCAAAAATACTGGCTAAAATATACATTCATTAGAAGAAGAGAATTGTCAGTGGAGTTACAGGTGAAATACAAGAAGCCAGGAAAAATGGCCAAGGACAAGGACAAAGAAGTTCACTCACAATTGATACCACCGACAACAGAAAGTGCAACTTCCTTTGCTCCTTCCTTGTACACCTGCCTTGTGGAGCACCCCGTACTAAATACCCTATCTAGACTCAAAACGGCACCACGAAGACGAAGAACAGAAAGAGTTAGAAACTTTAACTACTGTGAAATTGCAAACTACAACGATGTGTAAGTGACTCGAAACACATTATATACACTTTCAACCCCCAGGGGGAACTTATCGAGCAAATTCAACAAGACAACATAACCGCAAATATAATAGTCCAACAGTGATCTAGAACGAGGCCAAATTTCCATGTCAAAACAACCGTCTGAAGTATCAGAAAAAAGGGCGCGCACACAGGCACACACTTTGACTCAAGAACACGTGATTCGTTGGCAGAAGCCATTAAGAATTTGCTCAAAGATTAACTCTCATACATACTACTTTGGCTTGATTGGCATAATCTGAACAAATAACAGTACAAATTCTGGCATTCATAGACCACAAAATGATCAAAATACAACAAAAAAATCCATAATGTCTCACCAAATGTGTACGCCGTTGGATACATTGACCGCTCCGGCACCGAGAGACTGTTATTCTTAAAAACGATGGTGTCGTCACCCACGCAATCCCAGTCCGACACGTCGCTCCTCGCGACCTCCTTGCCGTTGAGCGGTCGCAGCCGCACCGACACGAATATCCTCTCCTCGTGCCCGCCCATCCACGGCCGCGCGTCCTCCCCACGCTCCGTCGCGCCCATGTCCTCACACCAAAAGCGCGCACCAGAGCCGCACAATGTATCCGATCATTTTAAACGAGCAGAATCCATGTTGCTGCGCGACATACGGGCCAGCAAATGAGCCGTTTTCGACCAATCATTATCTGTAACAACAAAGTTAATCATGGATTAGGTGGCTGATTCAACGCAATTGAATAATATTTCACTGCTTTTGTCTCCATCCATGACTGGTTCGGCCGGAGAGAGGTGGTCCCGAATTTTACAGACTGTCAATTGTCCTGCTGAATGTTTCCAATTCTAGAAAACGGAAGATTAATGATTAGCTGAGAGCTGAAATGCTGGACTTACCTTGGGAGCTGAAATGCAGAGGCAATGTGGTGAATTTGGGATGAACTCTCTGCTCCTCTCTCCTTCTCTGCAGCTTGATCTGAGAGAGAAGAGAGAGAATTCACGTGCGTGAGGGATGATGAAAAGGAAATGTCAAATGTGGGTTGGATTTGAAAGTTTTTTGGGGGTATTATGACAGGGCAGGGTGATCTGTGCGATTGGTTAACGACCAGATCTAACAAAAGGCTGACTGAATTAACTTAAGGTAACAGAATTTGCCTCCAAAATCCAAACGGAGCATAGTTCTCGGACATGCCAAATTCCTCCTTTAGCGACAATAATCAGAGAGAGAGATGCCGTGGGTAGTAACCAGAAGCACCGTAGAAGCATTTAGCGACAAAAGAATAGCTTTTAGTGTCACACTGGTGAAAATTTAAGCATTTTAAGAAAAATAGTGGGTTCATCGTAAGCTCGTTCTTCTTGTATAAAAAGTTTTAATTGGAGTTGTGATTTGTGAAGACGTATGAAAAGAGACGTACGTATCTAAACTAACGCGTGCAAGTATTAATTGTTCCATTTTTTTTCCTTTTGTTTTTCAGATGTGATCAATACGTGGTATTTTTAGAAGTGACTGATTCGAAATTTGAAAATGAAAAGAGGAAAAGGAGTATATGTAAACGGGATAAAGATAGGTAGTTATTCTTAAACCTCATTGAAACGGAAAGGAAAAACTGAAAATGACATATTACTGTAAAGATCTTTCTAAACTAAGGAATTAGAATGTTTGATCAACCAAAGTAAAGGTAGTTTAAAACTTAGAAAGCAAACTACTTTGTTTATCAAAGCTTTAGATCCACGCTTTGAAAAGTTAATGACAGCTTTCTCAAACTTCTTGCATGTTGCGTGTACAGTATTATGCTTCATAAACAAGAGTGTATCTTTGATAAATGGCTCTTTCTTCTTTAACAAACTTATCGTTTGATAATGTGCGGGAAAGTTCACAAGACCTAAACGTTGAATGATTAATTCTTATCTTTCAGATGTGAGATTTATATTTCAAAAACACATTTTCATTATCTGTTGAGCTTGAATCGATCCGTTTTGATACTATAATATTACGGTATTAGTTATCTGAAACGGGTTTAAATCATTGCAATAGAACTCCAAAGGAGTCAGTAAGAAGGTGATGCCACCACAGTCACGGATTTATCTGCAAAAGTAATCGGCGTAATGTGGCACTACGTGATCACCTAACCAACTCCACATGACCAGCAAAAATAAATCCACCGTCCCACTGTCCACCAACTTCTTCTTTTGCTTCAATGGATTAATTAATGCCTCAGGATTACGTTGGTCTCTATATGCAACTTTGCGAGGGAACAACTTTCAGTACTAAGACAAACATTGATGATTATAATTGCATTAGGCTAAGGTGATAGTTTAGTCACAAAAAACTTTAATATTTAACGTGCAAACTCCTATATATGTCTCTCATGAAGTGATCTATCGTGAGAAAGTACGTTATTGTGTTTACGCTTATTTTTCTTTGACACAACAATCAACTTTTATTATGATAGATATCTTACCTGATCGACGATTATTTTGATTATGCACACGTGAAAGTCCGGTGATCAAAGCATCTATCATGGCGG
>JAVXUO010003045.1:0-274785 GCA_033065855.1 Escallonia rubra
GTACCAAAAGTTAGACCTAAATTGTGATTGTAGGTTGTTCAAAGCAAAGGCAAGTAGCAATAAGGAGAAGGCTCCAAGAAAATTTTAGAAGGAGGAGCAACAAGCTAAATCTTAAGGGGGAGTAAGCATTCCGAGATTGGACATGCTACTTCAAATGAGGAGAGCCTCAAAGCTTGTCAAGAAAATGGACTTCAAGAACGATCACTCATGAGCTCAATTCCTTGGTAATTCACCAAGAGGGTAAAACTTAATGATCTTCTCAACATTGTGCTATGTGCTAAATTTATATGTTATCAAGTATGCTTAAATTATCAAATCTATAAAATAACTTGCTTGTTGAGAATTCATGCGAAATATGGTCTAAATTATGAGTCCTTGATTGTTTACTTCTCTATGTTATAATCTTGGATACCTATATGATTTAGATGGCAATGTATGGTCCTCTTGCACTTATATTGGAAATATTGATCGTTGATGACCATCATTTGCTTTGTGAAAATTCCATGTTGAAATTATGTCATCTTAATGCTTCACAATGCCATTCATACACACACCCCTTTTGGTAATGCCAAAAAGGGAATATGACTCGGCTAGACATTTAGTTGTGTTTGTTTGATATTGTTGGCATGCATTGATTGAGAGGGAGCATACATTATGATGGAATATGCATAAAGGCAAAAGGAGAGAAAGAGGCCCCGAGAAGACGCTCCACTTTGGCACCGCCGTGTGCTTGGTACCGCCACTACTACAGAGTCATGGTGTACTGGTGTTGTGTGTTGAGTCTATTTAGTTATGATTTTAGGGTTTGTTAAAGATTTTAGGGTTGGGCTTGGAATATACGAAGATATTGGGCTTGGGAATATACAAGTATTGGGCTCTTTGGATTGTTTGTGTTTAGAGCTCTTGAGTCCATACCAACATATAGTTGGCAATTGGCATGTTTGGAGTTATAATATTTAGACAAAAAAAATGAATTATTCTTATATAAACATATATTACACGTATACGAGTGGTTCACAAACAAATTCGTAAACAATTGCATGTTTTCAAGCTCGGCTCGTTTAATAAACGAGTTCTAAAAATGTGTTCATTTTCGATTCGTTAAGTATACAAACGAATATGAACGAGTTTTTAAAGAACCGAACAGCGAGCTGTTCGTGAACAGGTCGGTTCATTTATAGCCCTATCCACCACCGTCGACTACCTCGAGCGATGGCTCACCTTGTCGCCCTTATTTATTATGGTTGGCCAGAAAGAGAGAGAGAGAGAGAGAGAGTAGCGGAGTGTGAATGTCGTTGATTAGACCTGGATTGAATAAAGTACTACCAAGGATGACAGCAACCGTAGTACATCTAAACAAGCTTTTCCTACCGATGAGTACAATAACTCAAAACATGCCAAGTGAGAGCTTTCCAAAAGTTTCAAGGAGGAATTGAGTAATGATTTGCATTTATTAGCTTAATTCGGCGAGTTGAAATTTGGTGGGGTGGGGTGGGGGGGGGGGGGAGTAATTGGTAGTGGTTTACGGTAGGGGTGAGCATTTAAACCGTTGAAACCGATCCAACCGTGAAAACCGAACCAACCAATCTGTCTATTTTCAAATCGATCTAAAAATCAATCGGTTTGGTTTATTTTTTTCCAAACCGTACATTCGGTTTCGGTTTGGTCGGTTTGGTTTTGATTATTTTGAAACCGCATAAACCGAACCAACCGTATATAATGTAACATATCTATATTTTACCTAATCCTAGTTATTTCTTACTAACCCTAGTTATCTAACCACTCATATAAAATGGGATAAACCCTAAATCCCTTAACGTAACATACATTTTTCACTTGCCGCCTACATCTCAGTGTTATTAATTATAATAAAAAAATTCAGCTTTTTTGGAGCTTATTAGTATGTATACGTTATTAATTTTTTGGCCTAAACTTGCTCAAAATTGAGTTTGGCCCAAACCGATTAAACCGTGTAAACCAAACCGTTCAATCCGCAGGTTCGGTTTTTTTTTTTCCAAACCAAGGTTGGTCGGTTCGGTTTGGTATTCAGCCTCCAAACCGAACCAACCGAACCGTGCTCACCCCTAGACTCTACGGCAACCGATGATAATTGTACCAATTTGTCCATGAGAAAAAGGCATTTGTCATACATGTGTACACTTAGCACACATTTTGAAAGTGAACGGGCAAGAGGTATTGAATTGATTTGTAATAGACTTCTGAATTAAAGAGCAACCTGCAAAAACGTGTAAATTATAAGGGGATAGTTGTCACTAACTCGAGAAAAAAAAGATAAACCATTACATATGTTTCCTCGGAAAATAAGTTACTACAGTTCACATATTCCCCTTCAATTTCCCTTTGGAACGAAAGAACCCAAAAAAAACCAGAATGACAGCGAAAGGCCGGATATCGCCAAGAGAGATCTCAAATTTTGTTGAAGGCAACAATGTCACAACTCTGAACATATTCGTTGATAGGCTCAACCGTGAGCTGTTCCTCGATGAGAGAATCAACAGATACAAGGTCATCAACAATAGTCATCATGATCGTCAGCTTCTTAATCCCATAGCCCACGGGAACTAGTTTTGCTGCAAAAGTAGACGGGAACAAAGTCAGTATTCATGCTTACGATCAAAACAGAAGTGTTCCTTGGTGGAAAATAAAACCGTACATGCACCCCAGAAAAGCCCGGGCATCTCAACACTGCGAACAGCCTCCTCCAGTTTCTTCATGTCCGTCTCATCATCCCAAGGCTTCACATCCAACAGAACTGATGATTTTCCACCTAAAGATTTTTTCAAAAACATTTGTGCAATTCAATTCGTAGGCATGACAAAACGAAAGATTAGCACAAGATTCAACAAAACTCACTCTCTTTCTTCTTGGATGATGCTTTTGCTGCTGCCTCCCGCTCTTCCGTTGCCTTCTTTTCCTCCTCCGTCTCATCACCGAAGAGATCAATGTCATCATCATCATCATCGGCAGGGGATTCCTGAAGAACTCAAGAGGAAAAAACTTTAATTCCTCACCAGTTTAAACAAGTTCTATGCTAAATATCTAATGTGCGCACACACAATCACACAAATATATCCAGCAAATTAAATATGTGGCTAGCCTTAAGCTGCCTAAGGGGTGCCTCCAACACAATTTTAGTTAATCTTTTTTTGGTAAAAAATAAGAACTCCGATATAGAAGAGTAGGCAGACAAGAAAAGTAACCATAATAGATGCAGGTGATATACAAACGACGACAGAACAGACCATGAACTGGACTTAAACTACATCCAAGGAAGCCAAAGAACAACCCAACAGCCCATCAAAATAACTAGAAGTAGGGGCATCCAAGAAGAATAAGCACTAACGGGAGCTGCATCCAACCCAGCCAGAACCAACACATGGCCACCCAGATAACTACCTACCACCAATGATATCGAACTTTGCAGCAGAAGCAGCCACAGAGTACCCACCCAGAAGCCAACTCTGACAGTCCACAATGTGACGCAGTCCACTCCACCAGCACAGAGAAGGTACCAACATGCCGACCCACCGGCACTAACCAAGCATCAGCCACAATGATACCGGTTTAGGTCTAAAGCTTCACAGAGCGCGAGTACTTGATGAATAACGAGTACGTGGTACAAAGAGAATTGTGATTAACTTGCAAGTCTAATTCTAAGTATCAAATTGCCCTACGTTACCTAGGTGTTTGTCGAGAATTGTGATTATGAAGTGACATCAATTGCTATAGATCCATACCAAGCAGCGAGTTAGTTACTTTGAGAGAGTACATTCAACAATTCCCTGTAGTTGAATGCCACAACAGTTAAATTCAACTAATTAATTTACCACCTTTCGTTCAGCTTAGAACGAACTTAACTGAAACATTAAAAAACCTCATGGAACAGAACAACGGCAATAGGTTCCTCTATAAACATCGAAAATTTCATCCAAGTGAATGTAGATAACGACCAGGAAAGAAGTACGGAGGTACAACATGATGCTTGATGTGCATTTGAAGAATTTGCATTTTCAGATGATTCCGATGCTGAGACTGAGAGCTTAACATGATTTCGATAACATACACCATGAAGATACCACAAGACTCACCTTGCTAGCTTCCTTAGCTGGAGCAGCTTCGCCAGATATTCTCACCCCAACAGCTTTACCTGGGAATCTACCAACATAACAACGGTAGAAATGTTTAATAAATTTGATTTAAGACCGCGGCAATAACCACGCTGAAAATATTGAAACAGCAATGAACAAATGGTCAAGTTTTGAAGAGATGCATATATCTTGTCACAATATTCAGCCTTGATATAATGTATGATAGATGCGCTTAAAGAACATTATTTTATAGGAAGTAAGCAGATGCCATCGTTTAAATTTTTGGTCACCTTGCAAGTAATCAGAGTTTTCAATTTTTTTTTTTGGTTAAGTCAGTCTTAAATTATTCAAAGGGGCGCTAAAAACCCTACAAACATGTTAACACAATAGAAGTACATAAATGGACTAACTACCAGGACAACAGGAGACCATAGGAGTGGGGGTTTTCTTTCTACGTGAGAATTCCCTATACCCTTTTGCAGATTTGTTTGTGCCTTTGTTCGCTCTTATCTTGCAAGTGGTCCCCCTTTCTCTGATGAGTAACCATTTATTAAAAGTGCTCCAGGGGGGACCCACATACACGCAAAGTATAGAATTAAAGCGAAAGAAGGAAACCATGCTTCTTCCATTCAACCTTGCATCATAATTAACGGAGCATTCCAGCCTTCTTAGCTCTCACATTTAATAAGGGACACTCATCTATGGATCCATAAGACGGCTGATTGCAATTATGAGTGGAATCGAATCCTATCATGAGAATGGTTTAAAATTCGAGCATGGTTGGTGACCATGTCGCTTCCTATGGCATTGAACAGGGGGTTTTGGTGGCTGGAGTTGTGTTTCAAAGCGGTGGTGAGCGACTACAATGCCTTTGGGCTTTGACAGAAATGAGGCTGCAAGAGGGTTTGGTAGCATTGTAGGCACATGTGACAGCCATGCATTGGCTGAAAAAAGTCTGTAACGGGTACATGAAAGTATTAAGAAAAAGCCATTCGAACACAATTGAAGATTGGCTCGACCTCAAGGCACATCTAATTGGGAAAAACAGTTAGTTGAATTTTTATGCCATAGTCTCACTAGTCACTATCATGTTCATTTAGAGGTTAATTCTAGTTGGTCAGCTTTAGTTAGAATTGCTTGTGTTTAATTATGTGAGGGTATTGTTGTAATTTCATTTTCTAGGTCGATTAGCCTTGTGGTAACGTGAGCTTGTCACCTGCTTGAGGTTCCTTCACCATCAAGTACTTGGCTTGCTTGTCTTAGCTTATAAATAGGGCTGTAATGTTTCAATTTAAGAGTGATTCGATGAATAGAAGAGCGTTTTAGCTTCTTGGGATGTGTGACGCATCTTGCTCTTGTGATGCTCAAGAATGCAAAGTGTGATGCCTTAGGCTTTCTAGGACTGAGTTGAATGCATCTTGCTATGTGACTGGGTTGAATGGAGAACTGAAATGAGAAGCCAATCTACTTGTGGTTGGAACCACTCTTTATCACAAATTCAAATAGTTATAAAGCATCAGCATCATTAACGAGTCTTGGAAACTCGACCGATGAAACCATGGAAAAACTGAGCCTATCTAGACATTGGCCACCTTTAACTAACATAAATAACCATGCCAATTACATAATCTATGGGTATCTCTTTTCAAGTAATGTACGACACATTCATATCATCGTGAGTTGCTTATTGGTAGCTTTGGTAGCTTTGCCTTTACATTAACGTACGAGGTTTTTTGTGGCTCAACTGGGCACTCCCCTTATAAGTACCAAGAGATTGTAAGTTCCAAATTGTATAGGCTTACGGTAGACAAAACATTATAACTAATCCTAGCAAGAACTTAAAGACCGGAAGTTAAAATGAAATGGGAGAGCATGGAGAGATGACAAGTAGGGATTCAAGAAAGAACATAGGGAGAATAAGGTGGCACCTTCCCATAACCGACACAAATTTCCATTTCAACCAAATATTCCACTATGAGGTGGCTACAAAAACTAGAGGTACTATCTTTAATTGACTTATCCATTACATTTGAAACAAATAAAAGACCTATTCACATGACATGTTGATAAATCCACTGGTAGATGAGGCAGCAACTAAATGCAAAATTTACCTAATTACACGATAATTATGACACAACCCACTTTTTAGAGGTGTATAACCCCTAAAATCTTTTCAACTGAGCTATGGAATATGTAAGTTGGTAAGTTAAATTGTAGATAGAAAGATGTGCTGTGTCACATGGAAAGGGCATATTGGGGCAAGTACCGATGTTGACACTACTTGACGAAGATACCGGGATGTGTTCCGGACATGCCATCTGCCGGACGAACAGGCCATGTCACCGATTTGTAGAGGCATCCCTGTAGATTTGTCGCCATGGATAATAGATATGAAGGTTTAAGGAAGAAGAAGACAGATTTTAGATCTGGCGAAAGGATTGGGGGAGAGAGAGAGAGATTCCTTCAATCAAGCGTCTAACATATGGATAGAAGTGTGGGTCACGATTTTCAATTTTTCTTTCCCACCACAAACCATCATAGTTTGTAACAGACTAAAAACTTACGATTTATAGAAAACTAAAAAATTGTAATGCAATTACTGCATTGCACACATGAAACAGCCAACTAAAAACTTTTAAGTTATTTAGTACTTTGTACACGGAAACCTTTGTAGTATTGATATCATACGTTGTATTAATCTCATATGAAGTACTATATGCAGTTAAATGCTCTAAATGTGTCCCCGTTACCATGTCCAAATTCCAATCCATGTTCTTGTATCCTATAATTTCAGATATAGGCGTGCCTAACCCCGGGAAATGTATCAGATCCGAACATTGACACTGTGACACCAGGAAACGTATCCAAACCGGACATTGACACTGAGTCCACATAAAATAAACGGTGTGATGTTAACAAAAATAGACTTCAAGTGGGTAAATCGGACACATTTATACTTTAAATAAAGGGAACTGCATAGGTGTGTAGTGCAAGAAACTACTTTTGGTGTTACACCTAGAATTTGTGACACTTGACATTAAGATGGATAATTTGAGGAAAGACATAAAAAAAAGGAATAAAAGGAAACTCACATATTTGAACTGCATTCCCCACATTTCAAACTTCCCCACGTCTCAAAATCATCGTCCCCCTCCCAAACCACTTGCATACGAGACTCAATTAGTAAATTTTTGTACTGTGATTCTTAAATACACATATGATGACTACCTCCCTCCCTCCCAAACACCGACAGTTACCTTCTCTATTGTTCTAAACGCTCACAGTTACCTTCTCTAATTTTCTAAACACTCACAGTTACCTTCTCTAATTTTCTATCTCTCCCATTTATGACTCTTCCCTTTAATTTGATTTCCCGATAAGATTCACTTCTCAGGTTTTTCCCCGTACAGTATATGAACTTGCTTCGGAATACTTGCTTTTGTTCAACACAACGTACTTTACACTAATATATAAGTTCATCCAAACCGTGATTTAGAAAGTATGACTTAAGACGTTGGTTTTTATTCCTACTGCACAGGCATCGTGTATGTTGGGAAACGGGAAGCAGCATAAAATAAGCAAAGTAGAGAGAATCTCACAGTAATTACATCACACAGTAAACACACACATAAACAATATGAAGGAAACTTGTAAGAGAAATCAAAACAACCTTGAGGCAAGTTTGGATGAAACGCAGTCAAACCACTGCCCAGCATTGGGGAACAGATCTACGCTAGGCTTCTCCAAAACAGCAGCATAAACCTTTATATCATCTTTAGTAAGTTGATCCCTGTAATTGGTGGCCAATCAACCAAAGGAAAATTCAGTACAGATTAAATACAGCGGGCAGCCATACAAAGATCAATACATATATCTCCACATTATATATACCCAGAGATATAAGTTTTCCCGGAAAGGAATTCATTGAGTAACTTGAGGCCGAGCTCTGTATGCAGATTGGCGAAGGTGACAGCCATCGAACAGATTGAAGGGCTAGTTCGATATGCGAGAGACGTGTAGCGAGCGGAGGCAAGCGGCTGTTTACTGCAAGTGAACAAAAGCTGGCTACTTATATATATGATGATGATTCACTGCTAACAAACCCTAGAGGGCATATTCGATATTCTTCCCTTTTACAAGTTCCTGGGCTAATAGTGACCGTAATACTAACCGTACTCGTTTCAGCCGTAATTATAAATAGGGCTAATTATACCTATGTCCCTGAGGTTAGGGGGTAATTACAGTCAAGGACACAAAGTTTCAAAATGTAACATTCCGTGACCAAAAGTATTTCAAATGTATCACCCGTGTCCATCTGTCAAGGTTCCGTCCAAAAAGTGTATTTTTTTAATAATGTCAACAATACGTATTTTTAAAATGACAAAACTACCCTTGTATATACTGAATAATTTTTAAAGTTTTTAAATTAAAATTTTAAACATTGATTTGAATATTAGGGTTTTAAAACCCTAAAATTGGTGAGTTCCTTATGTCTTTTTCATTGATTTGAACATATCAAATTTTTGGGGGAGAATGAACAGGTCAAAATTTCAAAACCCTAATTTTCAAATGGTTCTAAAAATCTAATTTGCAGATTAAGAATTTTTTGAAACCCTAATGTTCATTCTCTTCCTCCGCCGCCGCCCCCTAGCCCACGCTGTCGCCACTACGCACTCAAAATCCAGCTCAAATTGCGTTTCAAGCTCAGTGCTCTGATCAAGCTTAATTTGCAACAAAAACCAAAGCCATCCAAATTTTCAAACCATCAATCGCCCAAACTAGAACCTGAAGAACATTTCAATGAGAGAGGAGATGAACTTGAATGTTTCGGTGGTGTTGAAGAAACCGTTGTGTGCCCGCTTGTTGAGGAGGTGGTGGACGGCGGCGAAATCTCTCTCTCGGCCACCGTCGATGAGATCGCAGCTGGTGACAATCGCGATTGCTGAGAATCGCGATGGTGATTGCCAGAGATCCGAACAAACGCTTCGATTCATTGCCGAGAGAACCGCGATGGTGATTGCAAATCGAGGTGATAGCATCGGAGATGGAGTTGCCGCCGACGGTGACGACAAGCAGCGCCGCTCGCCTAGCGTCCTCTGCCGCAACATTCCGATTAAGTAGGCTAAGCTTCGAAGATCTAGGGTTTCAAGAGACTTCTTCAGTCTCGGTTCATCGACGACAAAAATTTTGATTTTGCTTCAATCTTCACGGCGCACCGGAAAAGGAACGGTGAGCCCTAATTTGGTATCAGATCTGTCGAGGGTGAGAGGGATTGTTGTTTAGAACCATGGGATTGTTGTTTCAGCTGGGATTAGGCCGAGTTTCCCAAAAATCTAAGGTGCAATTGCTCCTGCCGGCGCCACCTCTGAAATAAAACCAACGCCGGCGGGTTTGTGCCCAGACCACCAACGTACCACCACCTCTGAAATAAAACCACCGCCACGCATAAGCCACGCCAGCATCATCGCAACGCCGCCAGTACACTAATCCACGACGCAAGACACAAACCACTGCCACCTCTGAAAATAAAACCAACGCCCACGGGTCTGCAGGTATGGAGATGGGGCGAGGAAGGGGTGCGGCAGTTGGGGGGGAGTTTGAGAGAGAGAATCAGGGTGGGGAAGAGTAAACAGTCAACAACAAACTCCCTTCTTTTTCTTTTTTTTAAGATGGCGTAATGGCATTAAAAAAAATAGAGACAATGGCATTTAAAAAAATAACTTTCTAACATAAGGGCAATAAAGTCATTTTGTTAAAACCGTTAGGATTTTTAGGGTTCCGTTTGTCAATGGACATAAGTGTTACATTTTGAAACTTTGTGTCCTCGCGTGTAATTACCCCAAAACCTCAGGGACATAGGTGTAATTAGCCCTTATAATTAGGATAAAGGGTAAACTACACTAAACCCCCTTAGGTTTACATCCGGTTCTCACTTAAGACCCTGAGGTTTCAATTTAAACAATTAACACCCCATCGTTGGGAATTAGTTCCAATTGGACCCAAAATCGTTTTTCCGTTTAAATAAAGATGGACGGCCGTCCACCTTGAGGGCATTTTTGGTAACCAATAGTTATTGCATTATCTCTCTCTCTCTCAATGAAACAGAGACCCACCCATACAAAGTGGTGCCCATTCCCCCTCTCTCCCACCATCTCCCCTAATATTCACCCACCGCCGTCGCCACCCCCCCCGGGCACCTTCTCTCTTGGTCGCCACAAAACCCAAGGAAAAACACCACCACCACCACCATCCGCCGCCATAAATGCTCACCGGTTTAGACCCACAATCACACACAGATTTGCCACTCACACACCAGCACCACCAATCGACGTCGCCAACACCATACCCATTAGCACCACCATTCCTCTACCGCCAAAAATAGCACTGTCATTCTTCTACTGCTAAGATAAGCACCACCAATTTTCCGTTGCCAGCACCACCAATCAATCTGTAAATGACCCACTTCGAGCACCTGATCCAATGACAGGAAACTGGGGATGCACTTCGCACTGACGCCCGTGAGAGGGTCAAGATGAACGAGGCGCTCATGGAGATTCTGTTGAGGCTGACTCAATTTCAGAGGTTGATCCGACTGTAAGGGAGCTAAAGCGACGTGTGAGCCGTCGGATTATCGGGCTGCACGAGATTTTGGATGTCGTTTTAGGTGCGAGGATGGAGAACTGGGATGGGTTCTTGAGGGATTGGGATGATGCCACTGCGGGGATTGAAGATGATGTGTGCAGGGAAAGGGGTGGCGGTAGGGGAGGGGACACCGCCTTGGGTGGGTCTCTGTTTCAGTCGTGCGTGTGAGAGAGAGAGAGAGAGTGTGTGTGTGTGTGTGTGTGTGTGTGTGTGTGTGAGAGAGAGAGAGAGAGAGAGAGAGAGAGTATAAAATTTTGGTTACCCAAAATGCCCCTCAAGGTGGACGGCCATCCACTTCTGTTTAAACGGAAAAACGATTTTGGGTCTAATTGGAACCAATTCTCAATACTGGGGTGTTAATTGTTTAAATTGAAACCTCAGGGTCTTAGGTGAGAACCAGGTGTAAACTTTAGGAGGTTTAGTGTAATTTACCCTAGGATAAATTACCTACAACACTTCTGAGGTTTGCTCTAAACTGCACAAGGCTCCACCTAAGTATTTTTATTACAATAAACTATACTTTACACTAAACTACACATTTTTATTTTTCTGTTCAAAGAATTAACAAAAGTAAGAAAATGACAGTAATACCCCTGATAAACAAGTTAGGCCATGTTTGACGCTCTTTTTTTTTTCCTCTTTTTTCAGTTTTGAAAATTGGAAAAAAAAAAGTGCGTTTGGTAACCATTTTTTTTTTCAATTTAAAAACCCACTTTTTAAATTGTAGAGTAAAAAAAAAGAAGAAAAAACTCTTTTTTTCACTTAAAATTTTTGAGTTAATTACACGGTTGACCACTGTACTATTAGGCAAATTCCACTTTGGTCACTTGACATCGATTTGTGTCAAAGTGGCTACTAAACTTTGAAATTTGTTTCAATCTGGCCACTCCGTCAAATTAAGCTTGACGTCGTTAGGTTATTCAAGGCTATAGTGGTCTTTTTATGAAGAACCCTAATGTTGAAATTTGCTACTTCAAAAGATCCGATCTGTTCAAATATGGAGAAATTTGGTCTTTGCAAGTTAATTTAGATTGAATCACCCATCCCAATCTGCTCAATCACTTCATAATCTTCCATTTTTTACTTTGCTTCTCATTTCTCTCTCTCCATGACCTGCAAAGACCAAATTTCAACAAATGCACAAGTTCAAGTTTTATGGGGACAGATCCAATGTTCCTGTTAACTGAATTTTGGGTGAGTTAAATCAGCCTTTGGGTTGGTTAATGAAGAAAGGTTATGTGGCATAATTACCTGAAAACAACCAAGAAGCTCAAAATGGGTTCTTGTTTGCGCACAAGAACCAAGAATTGTAAGCATCCAGAAATGGGTTCTTGAAATTTTTGAAGTTTATAGCTATTTAGTTTGGAGGCCAAACACTCCATAATGATGGTATCAAGCTACTGTGCGTGCGTGTGTGTGTGTGTGTGTGTGTGTGAAGAAGAAGAAGAAGGAAGAAGAAGAAGGTGAACAGTGAATTGACAATTTTACCCCTAAATAAACAGACTGAAATTAACTTAATTTGACGGAGTGGCCAGATTGAAACAAATTTCAAAGTTTAATGGCCACTTTGACACAATCGATGTTCAGTGATCAAAGTGAAATTTGCCTAATTGTACAATGGTCAACCGCGTAATTAACTCTAAAAATTTTTTTGAGACCTCCACCGCAACGCAGCCACCGCCCGACAGCCACCTCTGGCCGCCGGCAGCCACCTCTGGCCGCCGGCAGCCACCACCAGGCGAGGCGATGGGCGGCAACCACCACCGCCCACCGCCGCCCAACAGCCACCTTCGGCCGCCGGCAACCACCACAGGGCGGCAGCCAGCTCTTGTCACCACCGCCGGCCGGCAGCCACCTCCGGCCATCGGCAACCACCACCGGGTGGCAGCCACCACCGGGTGGCAGCCACTGCTGGCGACTGCAGCGACAACCGCCGACCACCACCACCATCGACCACCGCTATGCCCCACCACCGCCACTGCAAACCACTAAAAAAAAAGGGTTATCAAACACCCATTTGTTTTTGTAAGAAAAAATAATTTAACTGCTCTTTAAAAACTGAAAACCAAAAAAAAAGTTTTGTCAAACGAAGCCTTAATTTACCTATCTCTCTCTCTCTCTCACACACACACACACATGAAGCCAAGGCAAGTAGCGCAGCAAGTGCCCCCGCCCCATCACGGTCACCGCCACGCCAGCTCCTCAGAGAAAACATCGGCACCATACCATCGGTTACATTGTTGCCGTCAGTATATCATTGTCGGCGTCAATGGACAACTTCTATTGGAAAAAAAAAGAGAGAAGCCTCAATCCATGACGGCATCACAACAACCACCCCAATCGGCGCCTCAATAAACATCACGGCCGGCGCCCCCTGATCTATTGTCCAAAGGGGCAAACGCAATGCCTCATCCTGCTCCGGTCACCCCCGCCTCAATCGGCGGCTCCACCGTCCAATCAACAGAGAATTACAATACAAAAAAAAGGACAGGAACATTGAAGAAGGAGCATCACCGCCGCTACAACGGGCCTTCGACTCTTCACCGTCATGGCTGGTACAACCGTCGTCACTAAACGACAGGCTACCACAGCAACACCAAATGGCCCATCGACGTGGGCCTTCGTCTACAAGGATTGCCGCCAAGCACATGCATCGTCACCTCCACCGCGACAGCCTACATCGTCACAGCCACCAGAGGCGCGACCTTCGGCGTCCTTGGAGAGGACTTGATCAGATCTTGACGACGCAATAGACATTGAGGGGAAGAAATACCCAGATCTGGGTGCAGATCTGTGAATGCCTTGTTTTCTTAGCATGCTTTGGCCGGAATCTGGAGTCGTCGGTGCTCTTGGATTGTGCAGAATCTGGATGGAAGAAAGAAAGGGGAAGATCTAAGGACACTTTTGGTATATCATAATAAATTTGTGTTGCCCTACATTTTTTGACGGTTCCCTAACGGAAGTGGGTTTTATGTAATACAATGACAAACTATAGGGGGCGGGGAGTAATAAAATTATTTAGGCGGTGTCGTGTGCAGTTTATGGCAAACTTCAAGGGTGCCATGTGTAATTTACCCTTATAATTACGCTTCACTGTTTGATTTAACATGTTGTAAGATAATACACAAATTATGAGAATGCCAATATTACGTTTTAATTATTCTTGGTACGTTATTATGACCATTTTATTGCAATGACCTGTGAACTATTCCATCCGTCCCTTTTTATTTGATTACCTTTAACTTGTACGTCTATTTAGAATATGAGTTATCTTTTATGAATTTTTAATTATACCTCAAGAGATAGAGGGAGCCAGGGAAGGAAGAAAGTGGATTAGGACAAAGAAAAATGGGTTGGTGCAGGATTATTTGTGAAGAGAACTAGCATAAAAAAGGTGCAGGAAGGGTAAACATGAAAAAATACCTACGAATTTTTTTTTTAATTTGAAAAGTGATCAATTGTTTTAGGGCAGCTCAAAAAGAAAATATGATCAATTAATTAGGAACGGAGGGAGTATTATTCTTATCTATTTGGCACAATATTTTGATTCTTTTAGGTTAATTAAAAATTTTAAAAAGGCTCAAAATATATGTCATTTACTTTTTTCTAGTATGATTACGTTAATACGAAGCATAGTTGTGTTTGTGTTTGTTAATAAAGGCTAATTAGGGACCTTATTAAGGTCCATGCCTAAGTCAACTTTTCTCTTGATGGAGAAAGTTGAATAGCATAGAAAAGGGGTGCTTAAAGTACGAGGACTTAAGTTTGTGTCGACCTCATAGTGGTCTCTATACAGGGGGACTAAGGCGGTTACCTCTCTTTTTAATAATAGTACCCAAATGGTAATTACCATACAGGATGACATTACTTAGTCCATATTCACTAGGGTTAAAGCCCAATGCCTTAATGATCTCTAAGACATATTCAAATGATTATAAATACACCAACCCATATTCCAATATCCAGGAGGACACATGGAAGGTGCTAATTGGTAGCAGATTTTTATCCTTACGTTTTGCACATGTTCCCTTGTTCACGGTACTAAGAATGACATAGTAATTCTAGGAGGTGCTTAACCTTAAATCCCCTCTTATCCTAGTTGGCCAGTCATAATAGAATTGAAAATGAAGCTAAGAACGCACTCCAAAATATGTCCACTGGTTGACTGGTCAACCACGGCCTTCGAAGGAGCACGTCTACTCGGCTGACCAAGCAAACGACGAGCTAAGAGGCACGTATGGTTGGCCGAGCTGAGGAAGAGGTCTGCACGCATGTTGGCTGGCTAACTAGATAATAAGGCATGATGCTCGGCTGGCCAAGTAAACCGGGACTTGAAAAGACCCTTTTTCGTCTACTTGCTGATTAGGCTGACGAAAACATTAGACACGGAGTCTTTTGGCTTGACTAGACGAGCAAACTAAGCTCAAAGACATAAAGTATATCTGCTCGACTGAACAAGAAGACTGATTTCATAAACATAGAGTTCGTCTGCTCAGGTAGACGAGTAGACAAAGCTTAAGAATGCAGAGTCTAGCTGATATGCTGACGAACAGACAAAGCTTAAGGGGAAGGAGCATGCCCGCTTTGCCATGAATTAGAAGATTTTGTGAGATTTTTCATTGATTGTGGGAAGTTCAATTGGGAGAGAGTTTTCTTGCCCAGTCTAAGAAGAAAGAACGGCTGAAAGAAAAATTCAGCCCTAAGTCGTTAATTGGGGGCTAAATTTTGGACAAGAATAGCGGTTGATACTTTTGTTCCTAGAAACCTTTGCCTATTGAACCGACTTGTAAGACTTTTTAAATTTAAATTTCTTTAAATATACCGACTGGTTTTAGCAAAAACTAACTAGTACACCTAGTGAACCTACCGGCTCCTCTGCCTTTAAAGGAGAAGGGTTTTGGGCAGATAAAGAAGAATTTTATAAAACCAAAAAGCAAATTTATAAAGGTAAAAAAAGGAACTTTGAGTTTTGCTAAGACTTTGTAGTCATATTTTTTATCTTCCTTGTCTTTAGAAAAGAGTCAATCTATCTTGTTCCCATCACTCAATGACCAACTATTGTTCGGCATTCTTAGCTCCGGCTTTGAGTGGCTTTTTTAATAATATTCTCAGTGTTCTTAAGCAATCAACTGCTTCCATGTGTTGTTGGTTCCGACACTTAAGTTTGTGCTCTCAGTGTGTATAGATGACCAACAAGATCGATTTGTTGGCTCCGGTATGTAGATATGCTTCTCGTCTCATGTCTAACCAATCATCACAAATTATATGTTGTCTCCGGCTCTTAATCATGAGTTTTGGTATTCCTAAACAACCAACATGATCGATATGTTGGCTCTGGCATCTGAAGGTGCATACTTTGTCTAGCAACCAACACGATTGATCAGTTGGCTATGGCTCTTGATACAACTTATTTCTAGTGTGTTAGACGACCAACACGATCAATCTGTTGGCTCCGATATCTAGATGTGCTTCTCTCCTTGTGATTAAGCAACCAATCGTTGTTACTATTGGCTCCTGCTTCTAGGGAGCTCCTCGTGTCTAAGCAACCAATCATTTTACAGTTGGCTCTGGCTCTTACGCCTGAGTTCCCTTTTTAGCGTTCCTAAATGACCAATCGTTTTTACAGTTGGCTTCGACTTCTAGGAATGCGCCTTTCGTCTGATGACCAATTTTTGTCATTGTTGGCTCCGGCTCCAAATAAAATTCAATCCTATTTTCAGCTTTCCTTTCCACGTTAATTGACGACAAAACCGCTTCCACACGTCGTTCGCTTCAATTTTGAGTCATGTCTCTTAGTGCTTGGGAGTAGTTAAGTACCTATTGTTTAATTATTCGAACTGTGTTGTCTTATTCCTTTCCCATTGGATACGTTTACTTCTCGATGTAGCTAGGCATTGAGCGTTTAACACTTTTTTCCAATGTTCACAAATTCAAGAAATAGGAAAAAAAATCCCAATAAGGAAAGCCATCATTACAAAGGTCCAACCTCCCACTATGTAAGTCCACGTATCAGTCGTAGGTCCTATGATCTTTTCCTGGTTTCTACAAAATTGTGTTGCCACTTAGGAGGTCTATAGACATCTCATTTTTGTAAAAGTTGTTTTAATATTTATTATCAGACTTTATTTCATATTTAGTCTAGGCTTAATGCCAATAACCCTTATATTTTATACCCTCCCCATATAAATGATTTAGGGCTTTATAATACACTATTCAAACCACATTATAAGCATCCATTCATTAGAGAAACATCAAGGTTCAAAGATTATACTTTACTCTCTTCATCTTCATGATTAACAGCATTAAAAGATAGCATCTTTGTGAGCAATTCTTTGATTGAGATTGGGCATTCTTCAAGTCATCAATCTTCTCATCTTTTTATTGCGCTTCATTTGCACACATTTCTTTTCAAGAGGGTTTCTTTGTATATAATTGATATCTGTAAAAGTCTTGTGATCAAGGCTTGGATTTGTCGAGTCTTGGGTGAGCTTTGTGGATTCAGGGCTTATGTTGGTGTGGGGATATCACCAAGTGTTTGAAAGGGTTTTGATCTTGACCAGGAAAAAAATTGTTACTAGTGGATTATGGTGCTCTTGCAAGGGACTTCCTTGAAGAGGTGGATGAAGGCTTGAGGATAGTTCAAGTCGAACCATTTAAATATCCTTGTCAAGTATATAACTCAAACTCTTTACTTAGTGCTCTATGATTGTTTTGTGTAGTTAGCATTTTGATTGAAATGTTCATTGGTTTGATTCAGATATATGATAATGTTTAGTTTAATGTCACCATTAATTTTCAAAAACCTTATTCTCCCTACCCACCCACCCCTCAGGTTGTTTTATTGGTTTTAGGTATTTTGATCTTTTTCACTCTTATCTCTTTAAGACAAAAAAGGATGACCAATTGGTCTCCTTTTGTATTTCTCCTGCTCCCTAGACCTCAATATAAATAGCATGAGGCTGCCTCGGAAGGGGAAGTTATTTAGAGAAAGAAATCCCTTAGAGGCTGTCAGTTTATTGTGAGAGACTGATTAGCAAGAGAGAGTTATAAAGATTAGGAAGTCAAATATTTTATATGCTTGTTTGTGTTCATTGTTCGTTTATAGCATCACCTCATGGATAATCCGAAGTCAATGGCCAAACATTCTAACTTAAGAGCTAAAGAACTCTACCCTTGTCATTATTTAGTTTAGAATAGTCGTAAAGTAGCCCTTTCCCCGCAATCAAAATTTGGTCGGTGAAGCATGAAAAACAAGTTTTGATACAACTAGAAGAAGTTAGATTGAATTAAATTTCTTAAAACCGCAAACCACGATTTAGGTTATTTCCCCTAGGATCAAAATACGTGGTGTTGAACCTGATTTATTCAATCGGATACAAAGGCCACTCAATCTCTGTTGTTGAGTTCAAATCAAATTTAGGTTTAGCTTAGGTTTTCGCTTTTGTTTTATTCATACTTGGATAAAAATCAAAGAGAAAAATGTGTTAAGGTAGCATCCAAAAGGTATGACTTTTGAGAGTAATTGATAAATTCCCTCCTTTGTTCCATGCAAAGAAGAAAAGTTTAATGAAGATCATAAAACTTAAAGGCGTTTACGGTATTTGTTGTCCTCTTTCATGTCAGCAATTATGGAGAAAAAGATTTGACTATTGATGTCTTGACACATAAATCCAAAGCTTGTTTGATGTCAACTCAAATGAAACTTTATCGTAATTAATTATGATTCTTATCCCCTCCCCCTTTGCTTTCTTTGCCTTTGTTTATTCCATATTCACACCAGATTAAAGTGGGGCATTGAACTTTGTTACTGTCACAAGCCATAAAATCATGCTTTTAATTATGGAGAGGGTAAGATACACCTTTGTCCCAAAATATTGTGCTTCTACACGTTTCCGTGAGAAATGTGAAAGTATTCCAATTGTAACACCCCGTAACCTAAGGCTAGTTTTATAGTAAAAAAATTCTAGATGTTTATTTATTGGACCTTTAGCGACAAATTGAAGAAAATTATACATTGTGATATTTAGCAAAAAAAATTAGAAAGCATGTGTTATAATTTAACGATCGCAATTATAAGTGATACTGATTGAGGTACTTAGTGACAATTACCATAAACGATAATTTTTAATTATTTTTGAAAACTTTTAGCGACGATATTTTTTTTACTTAGCGTCGTTATTTTTATTTAGCGACGATTAGTGTAGCTGGGTTATCTAATGACCTGTTAAAATTTTCTGGTGCATTAATTTATCATAAATAGTTAATTTGAGATTTTCTGTTATAATAGAAAGTTTTGGGTATGCTTTGCAAATTTCCTAAAGTTTAGGGGGGTTTTGGTAGTGTTCCAACCATAGGGCAATTGTCTCATAGTTTCTCTTTTTCTTCTGAAAACATGGCTGAGAGAGAGATTTAGAGAGAGAGAAAGAAGAAGGATGTGCATATGTGCTCGTGAAAAAGGGAGAAGAAAAATATATACAGAAAAAGAGAGAGTGAAGGCTGAAGGTGTCGATTTTAAACAGCGCAATTCGATTTCAGTAAGCCCTTTTGTCGTGATTCAATATATTTGTGTGTATCATTGCATATAGGTATTATACGTGCATGCGTTAGAGTTATTGTAGTGAATGTAGCGATACGTGGGTGTATGGGGGCAAAGGGTAGGAGCAGATTTGTGGGGCTACCCGCGAGGAGCTGTGGTGAAAGAGAGAAACAACCATGAAAGGTTGTTTGGTGTAGAGAGAGAGAGAAAAAAAAGAACGCACATCTGTGAGGGGCCACTACCGTGAGGCAGTGAGTATGGTTATGCTGTGTTTTGTTGGACGTTTGTGTGTGAGGTTGTGGAGATAATGTTGTAATGTGTAAGCAGGTGAGTGAAATCTCTGTGTGTGCGCGTGTGTGTTGTTATGTGCGTGTGTGATGTGTGTGTGAGTGAATGCATATGTGGGTGTCTAGTGTATGTGTATATATGTTACATGCCTGTCAATGTGTGCTTGTATGAAATAATGGATGTGCGTCTTTATCTATGTGAAGGGGGCTGTGTGACAGGGGTGAAGTAACTGTGAGTGACAGATTTGTGTGTGTGGATATGGAGTGTTTTGTGTGTGTTTGTGGTCTACGTGGGATGGAAAAGGGGCTGACAAACAGCCCTATGAATGTGTGTGTATGTGTGTGTGTGAAAGAGAGAGAGAGAGAGAAAGAGAGAGAGAGAGAGAGAGAGTAAATAAGGTGTGTGTGTGTGTGTGCGCGCGTGTGTGTAGTTGTGTAGCTGTGTGTGCGTTTTATGTGTGTATGTGTGTGGGAATTGGGCAAAGAAGAAAAGCTACTGCCATGAGGCAGTAGCTGTGTTTTGTGTGTGAAAAATTATAGTATGTGTGTGTAATGTGTGTGTGAAGGTGTGCAGTGTAGTGTAATGCGTGTATGGGTGGTGTGTGCGCAATTGCACTAAAAAGTGTGGTGTGTGTGCAGATGTGTGTGAGTAAGTGTTAGTGTTGTGTACAATATGTGTGTGTGTGTGTGTGTGTATTAGACCTGGCAAACGAGTCTACCCGCGCGGGTACGGGTAATACCCGGCCGGGTCCGGGTATTTACAGGTCGGGTAATTTATACCCGGGTTTTTCCGGGTACAATAATCAGTGATCCGTACCCTACCCTGGCGGGTAGGGTAATACCCGCGGGTATTGTCCTTTTTTTTTTAAAATTCAAAACAGCGGCTGTCGACGCTGCTACGGCAGTGGTCGGTCGGTTTGGATATGGCGTCGCGCCGTCTCGAGGAGTTCACACTTCACGATCTGTCGCCAGCAGATCTGAGATGAGCGATGACCGATGACGGAGGGCTCTGTCGCCGGAGGGCTCCGTCGCCGGCAGATGGGTTGTTGGCTTGTTACCGTGTTGGCTTGCGACGGCGCGGCGTGAGAAGAAGTCTGTGAGAGTGAGACTGTGAGAGACTGAGAGTGAAACCAGCAGATCTGAGATGAGCGATGACCGATGACGGAGGGCTCTGTCGCCGGAGGGCTCCGTCGCCGGCAGATGGGTTGTTGGCTTGCGACGGCGCGGCGTGAGAAGAAGTCTGTGAGAGTGAGACTGTGAGAGACTGAGAGTGAAACTAGCAGATCTGAGATGAGCGATGACCGATGACTGAGGGCTCTGTCGCCGGAGGGCTCTGTCGCCGGCAGATGGGTTGTTGGCTTGTTGCCGTGTTGGCTTGCGACGGCGCGGCGTGAGAAGAAGTCTGAGAGTGAGACTGTGAGAGACTGAGAGTGAAACCAATTTCCTTAGGGCACATTCCAATTTTGGATTATATACTCCAAAAAATACGGGTAACTCCGGGTACCCGCAATCCGACCCGTACTTACCCGTATTTTACGGGTCGGTTCGGGTCCGGGTACAAATTCAACGGGTAGTGAAAATGGCTACCCGTACCCGGGATTTTGGACCGGGTACGGGTCGGGTAACGGGTCCGGGCAACATTTTGCCAGGTCTAGTGTGTATGCGTGAGTGTGTGCTTTTGTATGTTGTGTATAATGGTGTGTGTAAGGGATGTGTATGGATGTGTGTGTGCTAAGTGAATAAAGTGTAAGGGTTGTGAGCGGTCTGTGAGGGAGTTAGAGACTGAGTGCAGAGGGGAAGAAGAAGAAGAAGGGAAATACGGATCGGGTATTGGGATCACGTAAGGTTCGGCGCATGCAGTGAATAGTGCATAGTGATCGTTAGCATGTGAATTTTTACAGTAGAGTACGTTAGGCCATATTAGAATTCATGGAAAAGTTTTATAATTTTATGAAATCGTATGAATTTTTAATATTTTTTTGTAAATTCAAATTTGTAAAATCTTTGAGAGTCAAAAATCTCATGAAAAAGTTCTGAAAAAATTAGAGTAATATTTTGTGGTATAAATAAGTCCCAGATTAAGTTTGGTGATTTTAGAGATGATTTGCTATCATTTTTGTATCGTATTGTATTTAGCAAAACAAAAATTTTAAAAATAGTCTTGATGTCTTTTAAATTCTAATTTCAATTTTTATAATTTTATTATATTTTAAAGCTGTTCCAAAAATTATGGGAGTTTATTTTCAGCTAGAAACAATTATGGCTATTTATGGGTTTTTATTGCATTTAAAGAAATTATGTTAATTTGAAAATATTTAAAAATTCAGAAAATTCATATTTTGACTTTTATTAATGTTGTTAAGCTATAAAAGTGTTTTATTGTAATTTATAATGAATTTGGGGTATCGTTATGCATTAAGAAGTGTACAAGATTTTCGTTTAAGTTGGACGTGTGCGGGACGAGCTTTGGGTTGCGTAATTTCGGGATTGAGAAGTGAGTATTGTTTGGGTAGTTGATATTAGGTTTATAGTACATTAGCATAGATTGTGTTTTAACAGATATATTGCCAATCTAGGTTGATTTAGATGACTTGACTGAGGTTGCATACTAATTCAAAGCTTGGAGCGAGGTAAGGACTTTCATCCGAACCTTACTTCATCGCTCTGATTTCAAATGTTTTATTTATAACTTCTTTACGAATTCTATTGAACTTTGATTTTATAATTTTCATTAAAATGTAAGGGATTCTATCCGAAACCCTTTTTCATCAGATTAATCTCATATGTTTAATTCTAAATCTTTATCAAATTGCATTGAACTCCGATCTTTTGTTTATTTGTTATGAAAATGTTTTTGAATTGCCATAAAGCCCTATCTTGAGCTTTTAAGCGATCAATTGAAATTCTGTTAATATACATCTGTTTTAATGATTCAATCCTTGTAAAACCTTTTGAATTATTTTTATTTCTTCTCAATATTGACATGAGTTAGTAAATCTTGGGAGTTATAAGGATGGAGTGTATTGTTGGCGTTATAAGGATGGTCTGTTGATTGGGTTAAACTAGTACCTAGATTGACTAGTTAGTGTACATATGCATATGTAAAGTATATCGAGCACTGTCGGGATGGCTTTACTATAGTGTACTGCTCATGTTCAATGTTACGTTTATTTTTTTATTGTACCTGAAATGCTTTGAAATGACTATTGATTGAGGGATTGAGTTGATACTCGTCCTTATGTCTAGAAATGTAATGGTTTTATTTGAAAATCCTTTTAAAATTTTATCATTTGACTCTATATGAAAATTCATCAAAATCGTTTTGTTGTTTTTAAATCCTTGATCGACCTTACTGAGCTCTCAAAAACTCACTCTCGTTTGACTTCCTTTCCGCATGTGATAACCAGCATTATGTTGCTTGAGTATGGACTAGAATCGAGCGAGAGAAATTGATTTAAGTAGTATTGAACGTTAGAACCCCTGCATGGGTAAATTATGTTTAACTCGCTTTATAAAGAACTTAAGTTTCTTTTTGTTTATTACCAGATATATTAATAATTTGAGGAATTGTAATGATTAAAAGCTCTGATTTAAGTATTAAAGTAAGTATTAAAGTTGGTTATTTGAATCAAGGTTTTTATATCTTTAAGTAGTGATTGTTTTAACGCTCCGGGAATTCGGAGTGTTAAAGCTCCGAATTTTTGGGGTGTTACACCAATGGACAATGCGACAGGATATAGTTGGTTAGTGTCATACATTACGAGATCAAGATCATTATATTGGAGATTCAGTGAAATGGAAAGCCAGAGAAAAAAAAATAGAAATGCACATTACTTGGCAATCTATAGATGTATTTCATTAAGTATACATAGAATAAGTTCTTCCCGTAAGCACTTTACTACCGTAAGTAACAATTCTAAAACTTTAAGGCTTCAAATGTAAAAGAACTAAGAAAAGCAAATTATAACTCAATTTCATACATTGTCTTGCAATAAGTAATTAAGCCTTCACCAAATATTAGCATAAACCAACCCTATTAGAACAAATCCAATAATAACAAAAAAATTAAAGTAACTTCTTAAGCACCAGGTCAATTACAAACATAAAATTGGCACAAAATTAGGGATAACATACACATAATTGGACCGGGGAAGAAGTAAAATTGGAATAATAATACCTTATCTCCTGCATATTCAACCTCAAGTAGCTTGGCGTTAACATGTCCTTGGCCTCAAGATTCGAGAAATTGACATATACCAGCTCTTGCAGATTTGTGTAGAATCAACACGAAAAGAAACAAACTATAATTACACTACTATGTCGGGGTGTAAGAGAAAGAGAGGGAGATAGACAGAAAGGGGGGTTGGAAACCCTAATTAGATGACAAAGATGGTGAGGCTTACACCAAGCATGATAAAATACTAACAACCTTAATGAATCTTTCAACATCACAAAAGTCCAAGTAGAGGTCGCCATTATTGAGTATGCTTGAGTGGATAAGGGTATATTTGATGACAAAACTAAGGAATAAAAGAGAGAAATTTGCAAAGAATTTGGATAAGTCATCACAGCTTAATTCAAGGGTTGAAAAAAAGCAAGAGAAGGCAAAGAAAAGGTGCCGGTTATGTATGTGCATTGGGGTTTGGAAATGGTGAGTATGAACTTCGACATAGCAATGGGTCATTATAAAGAGTTAACTTGGAGTTCGAAACCTTTACTTGTAAGAGGTGGGATTTGTCAGGAAATCCATGTTTAATGCCCTAACAACCATGTCTCAAGTTGGTAGGAATCCCAATGACTATGTCCACGTGTGTTTCGAGACAGAAACACACATGAAGGCTTATGAGCAAGTTGTGCATGCCTTTAATGGTATATGGTAGTGAGATGAAATTGGATTAACACTAGCACTGCCTACGCGCATTACTGTGCAACCATGGAAACCTAAACTAGTAAGAAAAAGACACTAGACTGAGACAAGAAGACACACCGCTGAGGCTGTAGAAACATGGGATATAGAGACTCAAAATCCCTTGAAAAAGTACACGAAATCTAGATTATGTGAGCAATGGATTATGTGGCCTTCTTAGACATGATAAGAGAAATTGTGAGAAGAGAAGAAGAATATGAAACCAATAAAATAACCCTAGAGGGGGGTGAATAGGGTTTTTAAAATATAATGGGGAATTTAAACTAAGCAACAATCATGAAACTCAATCAAACCAAGCAATACTTCAATGAAGACGCTAACTACACAATCTCAAGCAATTGTAGAGCAATAAGTAAAGAGATTGAGTTAGAGATACTTGACAATGAGATTTAAATGGTCGGCTTGAACTACCCTCAAGCCTACGTCCACCTCTTCAAGGAAGTCCCTTGCAAGAGCACTAGAATCCACTAGCAACAATCTTCTTTCGGGTCAAGATCAAAACCCTTACAACACTTGGTGATATCCCCACACCAAGCACAAGCCTTGAATCCACAAAGCTCACCCAAGACTTGACAAACCCAAGCCTTGATCACAATCTTTTTATTACAAAGATCAATTGTGTACAAAGAAACCCTCTTGAAAGGAAATGAGTACAAATGAAGCTCTAGTATAATAGAGAGATGAGAGAATTGATGACTTGAAGAATGCTCACTCTCAATCAAAGAATTGCTCACAAAGATGCTCTCTTTAATGATGTAAAATCATGAAGATGAAGAGAGAAAAGTTTAATCTATGAGACTTGATGTTTCTCTAATGAATGGAGGCTTAGAATGTGGTTTTCATGGTGTATGATGAAGCCCCAAATCATTTATATAGAGAGCAAATGAAATATAGCCGTTATAGGCATAATATGGGCAAAACTGCCATTGCAGTCGACTGTAATCCAATGCAGTCGACTGTATTCCCTCGAAAATAGCCGTTGGAACTAAATTTTGACCAATGCAGTCGACTGCATTGGAATGCAGTCGACTGGATTCAAATACAGTCGACTGTATTACCCTACTGCCAATCAGCTGCCTCACGGAACCCCCTTTCCTATTTTGGGCATAACTTTCTCTAGAAAAATCGGATTGAGGTGCCGTTTTTTGCGTTGGAAAGCTAATGAAAAGTTTTATCAATATATGAAAAGATTAGAACCAAAAACATTTTTGAGAAAAACTGAGTAAGCTCCAAAGTTCACTCATTTTCAAGAACCGCACTTGTGTGAATGGTTATGAACTCACATGCAATGCACAAGGTGTCCTAAGGTCTTTTTAGGTCATAGTCATCAAACCAAGACTAGTTACATAATAGGAAAGATCAATTATAATCGATAGTAACTTAGCCGATGCATTATTTGTTGCTCTTCGACATTGGACTTGATGAAGCTTCTATAGCATGTCCACTATAACTTTAAGCTTCTTTGGCTTTAATCCATCTATCCAACTTCTCAAATGTGTCTTCATGAGTGTGCATGTATATACCTACTAAGAATACACTCAAAGCACACATTAGAACATAATCAATGTGTAGTTATCATCAAAACAAGATGTAAGCCTAGGTTATCCAACCATAGGGCTAACAGAATATAAGGCAAGAGTAGTGATGGCAGGCATCCCTAAGTACCAAGGTAGCGCAGGCTGGTTCCTCAAGTCCCATTGATGTTAAGAGCATGAAAGGGCAGTCAAGGTTAAGTTTTAGGCAGTCAAAGGCATGATAGTCAAGGTAGAGGTGTCAAACAGGCCGGGGCTCGCAAGCCAGCCCGATTCAGCCCAAAAAAAGGCCGACCTGGCCCCTGACCCGTTGCATGAATATTTTGGCCCTGGGCCAAAGGGCCTGGACCAGGGCCAAGCTACCATTTTATCTAAAACGACTAGGCCTGGCCCGGCCCTCGAAAAGCCTGAATCCGGCCCGACCCTAAAAAAGCTCATAATTAGCCAGAAATTTGGCCCATATTCGACCCTTATCTGACCCGTTTAAGATCTAGCCTGATCCAGGCCAAGCCCGACCCTAAAATTCAAATTTTAAAAATTTTCAGATCCCCCCTGCCTCAACGCTCTATTTTCTTAAAATTTCACTTTTACCCCCCCCCCCCCCAAAACAACTATATGACGACTAGTTTGGGAGGTTTTTTCGTCCAATCATATTCCAACAACTCTTTTATGCACTATTACATTTTTAATCTCCCCAACAAATATAAATGGCTATTTTCTAGGGATATTTTGGTCTTTTATGAACTTTGAAAAATCTATAAATTCACCCCTTCTTCTTCATATTTCTCTCACCAATCCTCTCACACTCTCTTACCTAAATTCTACAAGTTTTCCTACCAATCTTATTTGTTACTAAGTAGTAACCCTTTCAAATTTTCAATAACAAGAGTTATTTAATTATTTAGTACCTTTCACCTTTTCCATTTAATTACTCTTAGCAGTTTATTTTTCATTATTGTCAAACAATTTTAGCATAAAATATGTCTTTCTCAAGACTATCAAAATCACGTAACCAAAAAAGTTCATCACCACCACAAGCACCATAATTTTAAGATCAACTATCGGTGGGTGGGTATAGATACCCAAAATTTTATTCAGTTTAACCAAAACATTCCAGATTTTCCATATACACCTCCACAAGATTACCAACATTTTAGTCAAGAACGCAGCTCGGTTAGTGACACTACTACTCCAAGGCAAAATCTTATCTCGATGAATAGTCGTCATGATGAAGGACCGAAAAATCATGCCTCTAGTCTGCCATAAGTCCAAAAGGCAAAAAAAGAAAAAAGTCAAAGCTAAGTGTTAGTATCATTTTGAGCTGATTGAAATTGATGGCATTCCCAAAGCTCAATGTAAGTGATGTGAAAAATTATTTTCATATGGAAGGTAATTCACATCTTAATAGGCATTTCTCGACATATGCACTTAATCAAGGCCATGTCGATTCTAGCCAAGCACAATTATTTTTTTACGGTGAGTTATTTATTTATAATCAGCGAGACGAAAGAGACGGTGTTGCTGAATTTATTATTCACGATGACCAAGTTTTTTATTTTGCTGATAATGATAAGTACTCTAGATATATAAAAATTACGTGCAACATTTGTACAAAAAGTGAAACGCCCCCAAAAATCTGAAGTTCCGCCGCCCCGAACTCCCGGGTCGTTAACCTATCGGATCACCTCAAACCTGTCAAATATATTCACCATCACATCATTTAAAGCATTTGATCAAACACCGATCCAAATTCCTTAAAACACAAGAGTTCAATAACTGTTCAAACTTAACTGTTAAAACATAGGTTCTCAATAAACTGATATAATGAATCGACGATACAGACCTGCGCAAGGGTCACATTACTGAGTAGTGATGGGCTCATCAGAATCTCATACAGACTCTAACCCATCCCCGAACATGCGACAACTGATCGTCACCTACAGAAGGGAGTCAAACGAAGGGTGAGCTTTTGAGAGCTCAATAAGGCCGTACAAAGAAATTTCAAAGGGAGTTACAACAATTCAAAGACCAACAGTTAAGAGATTTTAAACAGTTATGATAGTCTGACAAGAACAGGGAAGCGTTTCACTCAGTCCCTTTTGATAAGATATTCAGACAATTGTTCTCAGACATTCTGGAAGTGATCAATGCAGACATAATGCACATAAATTCCGAAGATATTGATCATGGGTGGTAGCGGTGCCACACATGCAAGGCTCATAAAATGTACACATGCATGATGTACCAGAATACTAGTCCATTTAGGTATTAGCCTACATTCGACGTAGGATTCAGACCAGCCTTACAACGCCCGCCTCAAAATAGAACAGATTTCCATGTCAGTATATAGAAGACATATATCGCAGAATCAACACACAGATCAATGCTCAATATGCAACAAAAGGTGAGCACTAACAGGAGTTCAATAATTGAATCAGGTTCAACATCAGGGTTCACTTGGCAATAACAGATCGAAATCAATGCGTACTTAGAGTTCAACAATGGTCATAAATAAACAAAAGAATAATTTCGAAAGCAAACTGATGGCTTGAGGTTCGGACATAAACTCTTACCTGGATCCGCAGCTAATGTATCCTAACCAGAAGTCTTTAGCTTTAACCTAAACGGGATGATCAAATCATCATAACATAGTCTACAACACAATATTATATCTTAATACGGACTCACACATGCTCTTAAAATGAACCTCCCTCACTGCGTACGTAAAATTACCAAAATGCCCTTAGGTGTAAAATTACCAAATGCCCATCTCGGACTTAAATCACCCAAACGGCCTTCCCGTAGGTAGAATCACCCAAATAACCTTATTGTATGTCAATTTATGCAAAATACCTTTCTTCGGTCAAATTACCAAAATACTCCTTCGGGTGGCAAATTACCAAAATACCCCCCGTTACACTTAAATCATCAAAATGATCTTTTTGTAAGCTAAATCACTAAAATATCCTTACCGAATGTAAATTTACTCAGAAATACAGCTTATGGGTAAAATTACTAAAATACCTCCCTTAGGGTGGTAAATTACCAAAATACCCGGGGGGTTTCCGGCACCAAAAAAATCCCAAAAATCTGAAGACACTATTTTAAGCATCCTAATATCATTTCTGGCCTAAAAAGTATTTTAGAAAATTTTCGCCAGAAAACCGGTGTCCGGACCGAGCGCTAAAAGGTCAGTTTCGCGAAATAATACCTATCGTTCTTGGAATGATCCAAAATTTTAGAATATGATACCTATCAGTAAAATAATATTTTCCTAAAATTTTCAGATCAAAGTAGCTTGTTTTGCTATGCTAAATAATTTGATAAATTTCATTAATCGGTACGCCAATTTGGCGCCTTTCTCGGACACTGAAAATTCCTGAAAACTTCCAGAGGATACGTCTCGTAAAAATAACTGGGGTCACTGTTTTGGAATTTGTCCAAATTAAATAGATCTCTAAACATATATTTAAAAATTCGTAAAGAACTGCTGGGATAAATTTATCTTTAGCGACACTTTTGAGTTCCAAAAATTTAAACCCAGCTCCACTACTAATCATCACCCATGTCCTTCGCAGCTCACTTTTCCCAGATAATCACCCACAAACCCACTTCAGTAACACACTTCTCCCCTTCCTTTTACCCACAAACACATATACACACTTACACATACACTAATACACCAACAAAACACACAACCCTCACACAAACACCAAGCAAATAAACACAGTTGCTATAGACCCACTCACTGCACCTATGAAACACACTATTTCACCTTCATCTCAATCAAGTTAACCGAAAATTCCCTTAGCAATACTCAAACAGATGAAGCAACTTCTCATTATCAACATCAAAAGGCAATTTTCGGAAACAAAGAGAAAACCAATCTTTGCATTTGTTGCAGCTAAAAACTGGATCGGGAACCATACCAAAAATCAGGCCTGCAAAAGAGAACACGGAGTGACCGCCGGGTGGGGTTCCGGCGGGGGAACGCTCTGATGCTTAAGTTAGAGATGGCTAACAATGTAGAACTCTGAGAAGCAATAAATACACAATGTGTATGTGTGAGAGCTTGTCTTTACCTGAGGGGCTTGACCCCTTTATATAGTGGTAGAAGGAGGAGTCCTAGTAGGACTGAGCTTTGACCAACTCTAATCAGAATCTAATTAGGATCCTAGAGGATCTCATGTCAATCTGAGCTGATAGAGTCAGAGCCTCTTTAGGATTCTTCCCGGTGATTGATACAGTAAGTGCCATATCAGTAATGAGCCAGTATGAGTTACGTGTCATAACTGCCATGTGTCGTCCGTAAATTGGAGGGATATTTTTAGCTATATCAGCATCTATTGTCAATTTGTTCTCCCCTTAATTCAAAAAGTGGAAACTCTTTCACAAGGTGATCATATTAATGAATACTAAAGAAATCCGAACACAAACCAATAAAGAGCCAAATGCAAAGCCCAGACCTTACATCTTTTCATAGAAGGAACTCCACAAACCATAACAAAATTAAAACAAATTCATGTACCTGAGTCATGGACTAAAAACCCATTTATCTAATAGCATTCATGGTTGGTTCAAGTATTGGCAATTATGCAAAGGCATCTATACTTATAATAATTCAAGACCCGCCGTTGACCTTTACCTTCTTCTTCTCATTTTTCTTCTACTTATCTTTTCCCTCTCTCTTCTCTGTTTTTCCTCCACCCCCACGCATCTCTGTTTCTTCTTTCTTTGTTTCTTCTTCTTCTATGTTTCTTCTGTTCTTCTTGTTTCCTTCTTTTCTGTTTTCTTCTTCTCTTTTTTTCCCCAAGGCTCCCCATTATCTTTTCCAAATCTATTTCCGTTTCTTTCTTTTTGGAGCTCCAGATTTCCCCTTATCAATACCTTAGTTTATAATTTTATTTCATTAGTCATCAAGTAATCAAGGAGGAGGTGGCACTATCTTGTGACCAATTTTCCAACATTTGCAAAATAGCCCCTCTAATTTTCCAAAATTACAAAAATGCCCCAAAATTCTTTTGAGCTCCAATATGCTAGTAATACCCGGGCAATGCCCAAAATTACAGTCCGTTTATTTTTTCGGAGTCTGGATGGTTATTTTAACCGACTCTCGAAGTTCAGGGTATTACAAAAAGGTTCATAGAAACACAATTAGGTCTGATGCACTTAAACAGTATAATGCTGCTAAAGAACACTTGATTAATTATTTTGATCAATTTGATGGTAGAGTTAATCTTAAGTCTGATGTTTGGAAATCTCCTTCTACTCTGATTAATTATGCTTGTATATGGCATATTTGATTGATTCTGATTGAGTTATGAACAAGAGAATTATCGTTTTTGAACTCTTTCCCTATCTGCATGATGCATTTCACGTTGCTGATATTTTACGCCGAGTATGTAACACGTTTAAATTAACGGACAAGATTATGAGTATCATTTTTTATAATGCTTTTAATAATATAACTGCTGTTGAAGCCTTAAGGACGAACCTTAGACCTATATTTGATGGTAACTTTTTTCATGTTAAATGTGTTTGCCATGTAATTAATTTAATTGTTCAAGACGGTTTAGCTGCTACAGGAGATATTCTTCAGAAAATGAGGAGTATGGCGGTGTACATTAACAGTTCGGGTATGAGAATACAACAATTTAAAGATTTGTGCATTCAATATAGTTTGCCTCATAAGAGACCAGTTACAGATGTCGTGCATCGGTGAACTCCACATATCGAAGGCTTTTACATGTTATGGTATACAAAGAAGTGAAGCACTGCCTACTGACCATGTTCTCACAAGGCTTGCCAACTCACGAAGAATGGCAAATGGCTGCACACCTGTCCGAGTTTTTGGAGATATTTTACACGTCTAACATTCTATTTTCTGGTACATACTATCCCATGTCCCTATCGCTGCACTAGAAATTCTAAAAATCACTAATATTTTAGAGTAATAGAGATATATAGAACCCTTTCATGATATAGTGGAACATATGGACATTAAATTTAATAAATATTAGGATTAATTGCCTATTGTTTTCGCTGTAGCCACTACTTTGGATCCTAAGTTCAAGTTGAATGGTATACATGCCTCAATATTAGAAATATGTGAAAAAATGTATTACCCGACAGCTGAGAGAATCGAGCTTACAAAGAGTGTGAGTAAGTCATTTGAAGATCTTTATAACTTATATCGAAATTCCGCTGACGTGCGCGGACGAGCTACATTGTCGAGTGGTCAAATATATTATGGGTCATTTCTTAAGGGCATTGAACATGTAGTGGCAAACAAACAAAAGCGAAAGCTATTTCTAGTTCGTCTTTTTTTTTTCCTCTTGTAATGAAATTGGTTTATATGCAAACATTGATCATTATTCTTCATTATCAATAGACGAGCAAAGGTGTAACATCCCAAAAATTTGAAGCTGGATTTATGGTGAAAATCCCAACTAATCATCTATCGGACCTTTAGCGACGATTTGGTGAGCAACATATTTTTTTGATCAACTCTAGCGACTTTTTTTTTTTAAAACGAAATGTTGTAGATTAGAGGAGCTGAGCGTTAAAGTTAATGACACTTAGCGACAAATTTATTTTAGAAACAATAATTAATAATCTAGTGTTAACAGTTATAAGTAATATTGCTGAAGTGTTTAGTAACAATTAGCGTGACTGAATTTTTATCGACGTCCTTTAGCGACAATAAAATTCTTCTTTAATAGTGGTGTACTTAATAGCGGCGATTTGTCAAACGAGGTAGCATAATAACCCGTTAATACTTTTCTTAACGCATAAATTATCATAATGGTTTATTATTGGACCATTTTCACGATAATAAGTTCTGGAAAAAAGATTTAGCGACAAATGAATGAGTAGGTTTTCTTTTCTTTGTCTAACTAGGGTTTTATTAACACACACACACACACACACACACACACACACACACACATATATATATATATATATATATATATATATATATATATATGTACAAGCTTTCTCTGGGGCAGCCGTCCAAGGCTCTCCCCTTCTAGTCGTCAACCCCACTTCGAGAAGGAGATAGAGAGATACCGAGAGAGCGAGAGAGAGGAAGGGAAGAGATTTATCCGGTGAATTTTTCCTGTAAGTCTGCTTTTGGTTTTCATCTTCTATGTTGTTTTAGAAATTCGGTTAAAGGGAAGCATGAGAGGAACGTGAAAAAAGTTGTATATTAGGACTGCCGTAATTCGTAGAATTGAAATCAAAGTATAGTGTATATATTTATCATCATGAGATCATGGCTGAATATAGATGGGTTTGTGGTGATTTGGGTAGATCACAGAGAATAACCTGCGCGACTGAGAAACCTTGGCCGTGCGTCTCTGTGAGATATGGGTATATATGTGACCGTGATATATATAGGTGTGTGCGCGTGTATGGGCAAGGAGAGAGAGAGCACTGCAGTAAGGCATTGTGTGTTGTCTGTGTGTTTTGTGTGCAACTGGGTGAATGAGAAGTATGTGTGGTGTGTGTGTGAAGTGAAACAGGGCTGCAAACAGCCCATATGTACATATTGTGCCGGTGTTTTGTACGTGTGTATGTGTGATTTGGTGTGCGATTGGTGAGTGCTGGGACAATGTGTGTCTATATATATGGTGTGTATGTATATAAGTGTGTACGTGTGGGTTTTAGAATGAGATAGGGGCCATGAGCTGTTGGTTTATATCTCTAGAGAGAGATCATGGGCAGTGTTCTCATTTTTTGGTTCTTGAAAGTGAGCAGGTTTTCTGTAATCTTAAGAGTTTGACTGTGATGGGTTAAGAGATGACAAGAGGACTGCCCATTCTTTGTGAGTGCTGTGAGTAAGAGTTGTGTGTGTAGTGGGTAAACCGTGCATGAGTGTGTGGGCTGTAGTGCTGTGTGTGTATGTGGGTTTAGATGAAGAGAAGGTAGAGAGAGAGGGAGTGAACTGAAATGGGTGCAAAGAGGGCAGCTCTGTGTGAGGTTTGTTATGTGCGTGTGAGGGTGTGTTTGCATGAGTGTGTGTGTGAGAAGAAAGGGTGATGCTGCCTTGGAGGGGACTGAGTGTGTGCAAGAGAAATGGCTGGCAAATGTGTGAAAGGCCAAGGAGAGGGGTACTTCCGTAAGGCCCAGGTGATGTGGTGTGTATGTTTTGTGTGTGTACTCTTGTGTGTGTGGGTGTGTGAGTGGAGACCCAAGGTAAATTGTTACAGTGAGAGCACTGTGAACACTTGTGCGTGAGAGTGTGCTACTGTGTCTGTGGGGAGTGTGTAGTGCAGGAGTGTGTGTGTGCAATATTTATATACATGTGTATGTAGTGGGTTGAAAGAAGGTAGAAAAATGGGCTGTAACCTGTGTAAGTGGGTGTGTGAATATATCTGCAGGTGGCGATGTGAATGTGAGATTGTGTGTGTTTATAAGAGAAGGGGTTAATTTTACACTACACCCCGTACTTAGGGGTCAATTGCACCCAGCACCTTATGGTTCTAATTTTGGCACCCAGTACCAAAATTTTAAAAATCATGGCACCCAGCACCAGATGACGGTCAAGAAGCACTTGGACCACACGTCTGTTAGTTTTTTAGGGGCAAAATAGTCTTATTGCTCTTTAAAGCATACATGTCATCCAGTCGCTACACATGGCCCAATTGGGCTCTCCACATCACCAGCTCTCTGATAGCTAAAAAGAAATGAAGCAGAAGAGAAAAGAAATGGGGCAATGGAGGTTCATATAGCCACCGGCAAGGGGTACCAACAGCCAATCGACCACCAAGGATGGTGTCGTGCTGCCGTGCCACTGTGGTGTTGATGCCGACGCCAGATTTTGCAACCACCAGATCTGCCGGAGCCGACGGAGCCTATCGCAGTACCGTTACCTGGATTCATCTTTCGTCGGGATCCCGCCGGATGCCATTAGCCGGCCCCGCATTCCACCGATGACCCGTCACTGTCCTCGCCGGGACCGGCGATGGAGCCGACCTTCTGACCGGAGACCGGGCGCCCCTCTCCGTCGTTCTAGGGAGTTCGCCGGAGTACGGCCGTTTTCTCGGGATCTTCGTGGGAGACTTACGGACCCTTTGGGTGACTTCTCCGCCGTCGTCGTCCCTCACTTCGGTCACCGTCGTAGTCGAGAAGCTGCCGCTGAAGCTGCAGATCTCGGAGACCTCAGAGACGATCTCGTCCGTCGGATTTGGCGGAGCCAGTGATTCAACCTTGGGTTCTTGGACTCTGGGCTGTTTGGTGCTGTCTGCTACTACCGGTGTTGGTGATTTTGGGATGGGGGTTTCCGAGAGGACTTCTTTCACGGTCTCTTCCTCCAGTACTGGCGGTGGAGGTGGTGGGTCTCTGCCATCGGAGCCAGATTTAGGCAAATGGTGGTGGTGGTGGGTCGAAGGGATGGAATGTGGGTGGTTTGTTTTTGGGCGCGTGGTGCTAAGACAGCAACCCATTGTTGATGGGGAGATGTTGTGGGTGAGAGTTTAGAGACCAGAAGTCCAGAGCTGGTGACGTGGAGAGCCCAATTGGGCCATGTGTAGCTGACTGGATGACATGTATGCTTTAAGGGGCAATAAGACTATTTTGCCCTTGAAAAACTAACAGACGTGTGGTCAAAGTGCCTCTTGACCGTCATCTGGTGCTGGGTGCCAAGGTTTTTAAAATTTTGATGCTGGATGCCAAAATTAGAACCATAAGGTGCTGGGTGCAACTGACCCCTAAGTACGGGGTGTAGCGTAAAATTAACCCTAAGAGAAGGGAAGTGCTGAAGAAATTAAGGTACGGGTGTGTGTGAGCTTTGCGCATGCGTATGAACACGTGTTAGCGTTAGGTACGGCACCAACATTGGACAGTGTATAGTGGTCGTTAGCATGTAAAAATTTACAGTATAGTACCTTAGACCATATTAGAATTTAGGACAAATTACACTTATATCCTTGAGGTTAGGGTGTAATTACAGTCAAGGACACTGAGTTTCAAAATGTAACATTCGTGACCAAAAAATCCTAATTTTGTAACACTTGTGTCCATCCGTTAGGGTTCCGTCCAAAAAGTATTTTTTTTTAATGATGTAATCGTTATGTATTTTCAAAATGGCAATACTGCCCTTTATTGCAGTTAATGGTCTAAATTACGGGTAAGGACAAATAGTTTTGATAAATTACACTTATGTCCAATATAATTGTTTAAATGTTCAAATTAGGATTAAGGTTTTTTAGGCAATTACACTTATATCCAATATAATAGTTTAAATGTTCAAATTAGGATTAAGGATTTTTGGATTAAGGTTTTTAGAATAATTATTTTGTCTTCCCCAGCTAACTCGCCGGCAGCCCCTTCCCCTCGCCCCACGCCGACAGCCCCCTCCCCTCGCCCCACGCCGGCAGTCCCTTCCCTCTTACACGCCATGGCAGCCCCACTACCGGCAGCACACGCGGTCGCCGGCGACTAACTCCGTTCCCCGCGCCTCTGAAATGCCTCTTCATCGTGCCTCTGCAAGCATCGCGCCGATGCGACCGTGCCGTTACCACTGCAACCGTTCGATCAGCAGCCCGTCGCCGGCCAGCAACTCCGATCAGCAGCCCCACGCTCCTTCACCGAGCGCCATCACCAACGCCTCAGCGCCGCAACCATCTCGCAGCTGCCACCACCGCCCGGGATTTATCATCGGCGCCATCCCGAGGGAAGGCGACGCCGGGCGACGGGGAAGGGAAGTGGTGCGGCGACAGGCGAAGGGGTGCTGTCGATGGTGTTGAGATAGAAATGGCCAAATGGGCTTGGGGGGGGGGGGGGGGGAATGACATTAATGGCATTAAAAATAAGAAGATGAAATAATGGCATTGAAAAATAAATAAGGTTCCAACTCAGGGGTAATAAAGTCTTTTCATTAAAACCGTTAGGGTTTTTAAGATTCTGTTTGGTCAATGGACAAAAGTGTAATTTGTCCAAACTATTGTCCTTGTCTGTAATTACCCCTAAACCTCAGGGATATGGGTGTAATTTGCCATAGAATTTATGACAAAATTTCATAATTATCTAAAATCACATGTATTTTTAGTATTTTCTGTAATTTCATATTTGTAAAATTCTTGTGGAGCCTTTAAACTCTGAAAATGTCTTTATGGTATAAATAAGACTCAGTTTGAATATGATGATTTTTGGAGTTGATTTTCTCTAATTTTCGTCTCGAATTGGTTTTAGCAAAATGAATAATTTAATAATAGATTTAATGCCTTTTAAATTCTAATTTTAATTTCTATAATTTTCATACGTATATTAAGACTTTTACAAAAAATTATGGGTCTTTATTTCCAGCTAGAAGTAATTATGGCAATTTATTGATTTTTAGTGTATTTTAAAGAAACTATTTTTAATTTGAAAATAATAAAAAATATTTCAAAAATTTTATTTTTATTCCATATGATGTATTAAGCTATAAATAATGCTTAATGAACGTTAAGAACATTTTTGGAATATTTCTGAGTCTCGAAAAGTGTGGCAAATTTGGGGTAAGTTGGCCGTGTGTGAAACCACTCTGAATTTCATCATTTCCGGATAGAGAAATGGATACGTTGTGGATAGTTATATTAGGTTTATAATATAGTAGAATGAATAGTGTTCTGATAAATGACTTTGCCAGGCTAGGTTAACATCGAAGATTTGATCGATAGCATTTTTAGCTTCAGCACTTGGATCGAGGTAAGGAATTTCTATTCGAAACCCAATTCATCAATTTGTCCTCGTATATATTTTTTTCAAAATTGTTATCGAATTTCTTTGGACTCTATTATATTTGTTATGAGAATGCATTATTTGCCATTGATACCCTGTTTTGAGCCTTGTATGTTTATTGAAAATTCCTTTCGATGCTACGTATTTATTTCTCGTTGTGCATTGACTTAATCATTGCATCATCGATTTTTGCACTCTGCATATTGATATGAGTTAGTGTATTGAGGAGTTATAAGGATGGTTTGTATTGGGGGTGATATAAGGATGGTCTGTTATTGTCTGGAGATGCTAGTACCTTGAGGGTCTAGCTAGTGTTCATATGCATATGTAACTACAGTGTTATTGAGCATCGCCTTTGTGGCTTTGCTAAGTGATTACCATGCACTGCCTGTGTGGCTTTGCATCCACTCATGTTCAATATCATATGCATCGTTTATAGTGAAATTGCAATTGTTTCCATTGTTATCTGATTTAAGGGACAAAGTCGAATCTCTTCCCTTATTGCTTTTTGTTAACCCTACGGTTATTTAACTTAGGATTATATTTGGTTTTGATGATAACTAACATTGATGTTTATATTGTCTAACATGCATTGAGTTGATGAAGCAATAGGAACAATCTCATACTCATGCAAACGGATTATTAGACGAGCAACACGGTCAAAGACTCTCAACGGAACGCATCAAAGAAGAATTTCGTCGATTGAATTTTACAACGCTTTATTTCCTTATTTGTAAACTAGACGTAGAGAGATGATCATTACGGTGACTGTATACCTAGAACTTGCCCATAGGTTTCCTTTACATGCATAAAAGCTTTTCATTCTTTGAAAACAAGGAAAACTGCATTTTCAGGAATGCAGTCGACTGCATTGGATTGTGCAGTCGACTGCAAGTTGGGCAGTAAGGTATTATAGTCGACTGCATTGGAATGCAGTCGACTGCAATACTTCCAGTAGCCTATTACAGTCGACTGTATTAGATTACAGTCGACTGCAAGTTGGAAATTTGAATTTCCAACGGCTACTTTTGGGATTACAGTCGACTGCAATGGTGCATTACAGTCGACTGCATTTACCGTTTTGGCGCATTTAATGCTCCACCTACCCCAAACGGTCATATTTATTTCCACCTCTATAAATACTCATTTTGGGCATTGTTTTCATTCATCAATTGCATTCAAAGCACTCTTATCTTTCATATACTCAAAGATCAAGGCAATTGTTCAATCTCTCTTGGTTTTCATTGATTTCTCATCCATTTCAAGAGAGCATTTATTTGTGAGCTTACATTTGAGAGATATACACTTTCATAAGTCAAAATCATACACTCGTTTCTCTTGTTCTAGTGCTTAAACTTGTACTCATCTACTTTTTGAGAGTGAAATCTTGTACACATTTCTTCATCTATAGTTTCTTGTATCAAAGCTTGGGGTTGTCAAGCTTTGGAGCTTTGAGTTTGTCAAAGCTTATTCTTGATGTGGGCATATCATCAAGGGATTGTAAGAGGTTCGATCTTGACCCGTAAGGAAGATCATACTAGTGGATTCTAGGGCCTTTCAAGGAACTTCCTTGAAGGGGTGGACGTAGGCTTAAGGGTATATCAATCCGAACCATTGAATTCTCCTTGTCAAGTATCTCTAAACCCTTTTCTCTTTACATTATCGTTTTACATTTGTGTTGAGATTGGTTGTTTGCTTATTTAAGTTATTGAGATTGAGTTTTGTTGTTTGTTAATTTTTTAAGTAGTCTTAAAACCCTATTCACCCCCCCCCCCCCCCAAAGGGGAATTTTATTGGTTTCACTTTTGAAGTGGTCTATTAATCGTTTGTACTCCTTTGTTGATTTTGAGCGACCTTACTGAGCTCTCTCACTCCTTTTTCTGTTTCCTTCTGCAGGTAACAACCATCAGTAGACGTTTTGGATTGGTTAGAGTCTGGTTATGAAGTTGGTGTAGACTTTCATTAGTTTTTTTTTTTCCTTTTAGCCCCTACGTGGGAACCATTGTATAAACCTAATTAATGAAGCACGTTAATTTTAGACTTTCCATTTAAGAATAACTTAATTGAGAGTTTGAGTTATTGTAGAAGCTCGGATATATATCGGGACTACTTGATCGAATTGAGGAATTGAATGATTAAGTATCGATTGATTGACCGGTTAATACTCCGAAAATTCTGGGGTGTTACAAAACGAATTTTGATTTGTTAACTTTTTGGAAACAAAATGAAAAAAATTATAAAATTTTATCCCAAATTGCCCAGGATGTACTATCAGTGCAAGCCTCTATGGTTGCTTTAGAGTCGTATTTTTCAGAGGGCGAGAGGTTGTTAGATGACCGGATGAGTCGTTTTAACCCCGAGTCACTCAAGTTATATATATGTTGGATGGATTATTTTGATGCAAAATACCGGAAGCAAGATAAATCAGTTGATGATAGGAGAGCAAAAGTTCAAGCGTTGAACATCTTTCAGATGATTAGGTAATTCATTTTTCTTTTCCTTTTATCAACTTTGTAGAATAATTTTTTTCTCAAAATATAGTTGAGATTTTTTACCGTTGATTATTTCCAAACAAATTAAATGTATTTAAAAATGGTTATTTACAAGCAAAATAAACGAGAATATGGTTATTTACAAGCAAAATAAATATTTTCTCACTTTTTTGGAACCATTAATCCTTTAAATATATATAAAAAATAAAATAACTTCGTTTGCTTATTTACAAGCAGCCGGTCCCAAGCCCGGATTAAAGGAAGAGGTCTTACGAACAAATTTATTATAAATTTAATTTTACCGCAAAACTAAAAATAATTCAATAAAGAATTCTTTTTAATTATACTTTGGGTTAAATATACTTTAGTACCCCAAAAGTACACGGGAACTTACCTGAGGGTCCAAATGTTTATTTTTTACACAAAAGATCTGTAGTTTCAAATTTATAATAAGTAAGAACTTTCGTCAAATTTCTATCGATTTAGCCAAAACCCAAGGATAAAATTGCCTTGATAGGTTTAATTATTTTATCTTTCTCTTTTTCAAATTTTCACATTCTTCTTCTTTTTACAGACCCACTCGCCCTCTCACCCATCACCCACCCAGCCCGCCCCTTATCCAAGCCCCGCCAACGGGTGAAATACACAAAGACACCAAATCTGCCGACTGAAATACACATCGGCCCTACACCAGATTGCATCACCACTGCCAAACCATCACCATGTTGCCGCTGCTGTCAACGGACAATCACCGCCGGCACAGGTCTCATCACAGCACCGTCGGAGCCAACATCGCCCACCAGTGATTGATCATCGGAGCCAACATCATCCACCTAAAACCACCACTAGATCGGCCTCACCACCACACCACCATCATCAACCAAGGCCCACCACCACTCCTAACCCCTATCTTTCCGCATTGACAACCAAACCCGGCCAAAGAACACAACAGATCTGTCAACGACAACGCCACCAGCCACCCAGGACCACCCAAGATCTGACAGCCATTTGGTTTGGTTGGCCGGCCATTTTTTTGGGTAGCATTTTTCTTCTTGGTCGGGGTGGTAATCGGGTTGGTTTTGCGGCTGGTTTTGGAATGCTGCTAGACTGGTTCACGTGGTGGTGTTCCCGGTTGTCCCTTCATCCGGGATCTGACGTCCAATTGGTGTTCTTTGGCTGGGTTTGGTTGTGGCAGCTTTTTTGGCCGTCTTTCTCCTCTGTTTATCGTTATTTGCCAGTTAGCTGGAGCCACCGGTGACTGGTGTGGTGCCCCCATTTCCCTCTCCCCTCCCCTCCACCACCCCACCCCTACCAACCCACAGATCCGTTTATGACAGTTGTAAATTGGGATTATCCAAAGCAAATTGCCTAAAGTTTGTGATTTGTGAATTGGGATTAAACGAGGGCTTGGCAAAATTGCCTCTTACGGTTTTGGCTAGATCATTATGAATTTGGACGGAAGTCCTTACTTATTGTAAATTGAAACTACAGACCTTTTTGTGTTAAAAAAATAAACATTTGGACCTTAAGGTGAGATTTTGGGGTACTTTTGGGGTACTAAAGTGTATTTAATCTAATTTTATTTTATTTTTTTTGCTTGGGCCCAGGCTTGGCCCAAGCCCGGCCCTTAATTTTGGGCCAAGGGCTTGGACTAGGACCAGGCCCTCATATTCTTGAGGTGGCCCGGCCCAAGCTTGGCCCGTTTCTCTTTGGCCCAAACCTGGCCCAACTTGTTTTCCTGAAAAGCACGAAGGGCTCGGGCTGGGCTGGCCCTTTGACATCTCTAAGTCAGGGTGAAGCTCTAGGTAGGGATGTCAAAAAGGCCAAGCCGTCCACGGGCCAACCCAACCCAATCCTAAAGGTGAACAGTGACGGCTCTAGCCCATAGGTCTAAGGGTTAGGGCCAGGCTGAAGAAATCTGGAAAAAAGTCGGGTCAGGCTCGATCCAAGCCCAAAAAATGGCCCGGCCCGAAAAAGCTCAAAGCCTCATTTTTTCGGCCCAGTCCGAAAGCCCGAGTCTAGCTTGGATCTGGCCCAGCCAAAAAAAAAAAAAAAAAATTCCCCCAAACCCCCAGTTTTTTAAAAAAATTCCCTTTTACCCCCCCCCCCCCCTCCCCGAATAGCTATATAAAGGCTAGTTTGGGGGTTAATTGATCCAACAAGGTTCTAACAACTCTTTTATGCGCTTTCCAACAACTATAAACGGTTAGTTTTCAGGAGTATTTTGGTCTTTTGTGAACTTTGGAATATATATAAATTCACCCCCTCTCTTCTTCACATTTTTCACACTCACTCTCTCTCATCTAAATTCTACAAGCTTTCCTACCATTCTTATTTGTTACTAAGTACTAACCCTTTCTAATTTTCAATTATAACAATTATTTAATTATTTAGTACTTTTATTCATTTCCATTTAATTACTCTTACTAGTTTTATTTTTCATTCTTGACAAATAATTTTAGAGTCAAATATGTCTCAATTAATTAGATCACGTAGCTAAGAACATCCAGCACCACCACAAGCTCCCCAGTACCAAAATTTCAAGATCCACCACTAATGGGTATAGATACCAAAAATTACTTTGCGTTTAACCAAAACATTTCTTGAATATACACCTTTACAAGATACCCAACATTTTAGTCGAGGACGCAGCATGGTTTGCGACACTACTACTCTAAGGCAGAATTTTATCCCGATGAGTGGTCATCATGATGAAGGGCCGAACAATCCTACCTCTAGTCCTCCAGAAGTCCAAAAATAAAAAACTCAGTATTAGAATCATTTTGAGGAGATTACAATTGTTGGTGTTGGAAAAGCTCAATGTAAGTATTGTGGTAAATTATTTTCGTGTGGTAGTGGTAATGAACATCTTAATTGACATTACCTGACGTGTGCACGTAATCAAGGCCATGTCGATTCTACCCAAACGCAATTATCTTTTGACGGTAAGTTATTTATTTATAATTAGAGAGACGAAAGAGACGTTCTTGCTGAAATGTTATTCACGATTAACAAGCTTTTTGTTTTGTTGATAATGATAAGCACTCTCGATATATGAATACTTATGTGCAACTTTTGTATAAAAATGTTCATATAAATACAACTAGGTCTGATGCACTTAGACGGTATAATACTGCTAAAGCACACTTGGATTGGTTATTTTGATAAATTTGATGGTAAAGTTAGTGTTACTTCTGATGTCGAAAATCTCATTTTACTCTAGTTAATTAAGCTTGTGTGACGGCCCGTTAGATTGATTCTGATTGGATTATGAACAAGAGAATCATTGATTTTGGACTCTTTTCCTATCCGCATGATGCGGTTAACGTTGTTAATATTATAACACGTTTAAAATAAAGGACAAGATTATAAGTATGAGTTTTGCTAATGTTTCTAACAATATAGCTACTATTGAAGTCTTAAAGGTGAGCCATAGACATATACTTAATGGTAAAATATTTTAATGTTCCATGTGTTTGCCATATTATTTATTTAATTGTTCAAGATGATTTAGTTGCTGCAAGAAATATTTTTCAGAAAATGAGGGGTATGGAGGCGTATATTAATAGTTCGGGTACGAGAATACATCAATTTAAAGCTTTGTGTGATCAATATAGTATGCCTCGTAGGAGACCACTTACAGATGTTGTGCATAGGTGGAACTCCACATATCTAATGCTTTTATATGTTATGGTATACAAAGAAGTGTATATGCACTGCCTACTGACCATGTTCCTACAAGGCTTGCCAACTCACGAAGAACGACAGATGACTACACACATGTCCCAATTTTTTGAGATATTTTACATTTCTACCAATTTATTGTCTAGTATGTATTATCCCACATTCTCTATAGCTATAGTAGAAGTTCTAAATATTGCTAACATTTTAATGAAATTGAGATATATAGAACCCTTTCAGGGTATAGTAGAAAAGATGGACAAGCAGATGTCTCGATAGTAGAAATATCTAGACAAAAGTGCTACACGGAAGCCGCCACAACCAAGCTTACAAAGAAAGTGAGTAAGACATTTGAAGATCTGTATAACTTATATCGAAATTCCACTGACGTGCGCAGGTGAGCTACATCGTCGAACGGTGAAATATATTATGGGTCATATCTTAAGGGCCTTTAACATCTAGTGGCGAAACAAACACCAGTATAAGGTATCTCTACGGTTGCTTTAGAGTCGACATTTTCAGCGAACGGGAGGGTATTGGATGATAGGAGGAGGAGTCATAAACCGACTCACTCGAGTTATGTATATGTTGGAAGGATTATCTTGATGTCAAAATATCAGGAACAAGATAAAGCAATTGATGATACGAGGAGCAACAATTCGAGCGTCGAAGATCTTTCAGATGATTAAGTAATTTCTTTTTCTTTTCCTTTTCTCAAGTTTTTAGAATAAACTATTTCTCAAAATATAGTTTATATATTTGCTATGTATTATTTTCAAACAAAGTAAATGTATTTAAAGTAAATATTGCACATGAGAATATGGCTATTTACAAGCCAAATAGATATTTTTTCTCACTTTTTTGGAAACTAATCCTTTATGTGTGTGTGTGTGTGTCTAGGTCACTTCGTCTACTTATTTACAAGCAGTCGGTCCCAAGTTTGAATAAAAGGAGGAGGACCTATAAACAAATTTATCTTAAATTTATTTTTTCTGGAAAACAAAAAATTAAAAAAATTATTTAGGCCCGGCCTGGCCCAAGCCCCGACCCTAGATTTTGAGCCTAGGGCTTGGACTTGGACCGGGCATTGATATCCTCCTTGTGGCCCGGCCTGGAACTCTCCCAGTTCCCCATGGCCTAAGGCCCGACCTGCCCTCTTTATTCATTAATTTCTATTAACTTTTCTTAGTGGTTTTAAAGAATGATATTTTAAGCCTTAACTTACCTTTTGCACATTATAGGTCAAAAAGGCAGTAGTAAAAGCTCAACAGTAGTGGAATACTAAGCATGCTGTGAGTGGTTCATAGGTATTTTGAGTGGTCCTATCCCTGTTTTTTTTTCCTTTTGTGGTCTAATAGATTAGCTTATCTTCTTTGTTATTACAAGATAAGGGCTAAATATAAACATGTATGCTAGTCAACCTAGCCCACATGTGACTTCAGAGCCCATGGCATATGTAAGTATCCTAATCCATAAATGACTTCAAGACATTGAACATTTGTGCTTACTATAGGAAATATGTAAAATATTAATTTTCTTTTTTTGCCTTCTTTTAAATTTTGGTGTAGCGGGATGATGAGTTCAAGTCAGACTACTATAGGCAAGCATTAAGGGTCACTCTGGACCAATTTATGGCATACTTAGGGCAGCCTCGTAGTAGTCACCACATGTGGTGAACATGGGTAATGTGCAAGTGAAGCCAACAACTTACATAGTAAATGGAAGAAAGGTTGTGAGAGTATCATCAGTCAATGCAAGTCTTGATGCACATAGAAAAGCAGGAGGATCAAAGGTTTTATAAAGAAATGTTGAAGTCTTACTCTTTTGACTTGTAATTGGTGCTATATGTATTAGGTGTTGCATTGTTATTAAAGGTGCAGGCACACCTAAGCTACAAATGGTCTTCTAGAGCTTGGGTGCAAGGCTCAGGCTTGGGCCTTTTTAAAGCGAGCCGTAAATAAAAATAAATAGATATTAGCACATTAAAACAATAAAATCACGTAACAAGACGGCGATTTAACAAACTTTCAACACTTGAAAAGTTTTAAATCCAATGAGAAGTAGAGTTAACTAGACACCATCATCCTCATCAGAGTGATGGCCAAGCAACAACGTGTCCTTCAAAGGAAATCATAGGCTCCAAGTTTGCTAGAGATTCCTCCTCAATTTTTTCTTCTTCGTCTACATGATAAACTGAAGAAGTACATCTACGTGAAAAGGAGCAGTAGTTAGCACAGGGCACTGGCATAATGAACAACAACAAGATAATATATTATTGAGGTTTTGCATTTTTTAGGTTTTTATCTAGTCTAGATATTGATTTACGATAGTATGAAAATTTTAAAAATAATGAACTATTGAGATAACACCATGATGGCAAAAATATCAAAGACACGATTTTTTGGGTTTTTATTTGCGTCTGGGCACCTAGGCACGTGCCTCTTTAAAAGGTCTGTGCCTAGCCCAATTTCTGGGTTCAGTAGTAGGAAAGAAAGGGACCTCTCATTCAATTCTGACAACATGCCCTTAAAGGATTTATGGTGCTTCCATCGTGCTTCTACTGGCTGAGTCAACTGGGCAAAAGCAGTTTGGAGTAAGAATGTCCCACCAAGCAAAACAGGTAGGGTGACAGGGAGTCACTGCTTGGGGGCAATTTCTAACTGGAAGTTCCAACCAATAAGAATATGTGCCTAGGTGCATTGCGCCCTGTGCCTAGGTGCATTGCGCCCTGTGCCTAGGTGCGCTTTGGATAACACTAAGATCTGTAGGTATTAAGAATGATTGGTTGTAATCAGAACAACAAAATGCTCTTGAGAATGCTTTAAGATTATGTTTTTGTGCAACAACAACCGTCTTAGTGCTTTTGAAAGTGACTTGCTTTAGAGCCGTCTTTTTGTACATTTATCTTGATTTTGGAAGATTGTGTTAAATGAATATCCCTTTCAGAGTAAGATTGGTTATTTTCGTATGAATGCTTTTTTTCTTTTTGTGATTTTGAATATTGATGAAGTAGTGTCAGGAAACAGTGCAACTATAAACAACCTTGGAGTGTAAAAACTGCACCGCTTGACAATGAGATGATGTTGTGTTGCATGAATTTTTTTTCGTGATTGTGAATATTGATGTAAAAGCGGTCAGGAAACACTGCACTGTACATAGCCTTGTAGTGCAAATACTGCAAATAAATAGCCTTGCCCTTTTTTTTAATACATGAGGTTCAATTAGTATTGAAATAGTGCAAGTAACCAACTTATATCAATGGAAAACTTAAAGCTTATCATTCATACATCAAAATTCTTAAAAAAAAAGTCATAGTTTAAGGCTGTGTTTGAAACCCATTTCAATTTTCGTTTTCAAAAATACCAAAACCAAAAACTCTTACAATTTTCTTTTTTCACAAAACTGATGGTTTGTTTGATATAGTTTTGCATAATCGATTTTTACTTTTTTTTTCTCCGTTCTCTTTTCTATTTTTCCTGTCTTTTCTTTTCTTTCATTTTCCAATACTTGAGAGTTTCTTTTGAGCTCCTACGTTCAACAAACAGAAGCGTCCCCACCACGACCAACACATGTCATCTACCATCGTCCAACTATTGCTATGGCAGTAACACACTAGCTTGCGAATTAGGGCTTCGTTGGTTTGATTGGGTGAATGATTTTATTGGTTTGAAATTTACTTGCACAAATTGAAGATATTAGGGCTAACTGATGGATGAAATATTTTGGTGATGTTTGTTGTAGGGACAATGGTGGTTTGAATTTAAAAGTGTGGTGGTGCCATGGTGGTGATCGATGTTAAAGGGTTTGGTGTTCGGCGGTATTGATCAGTGGTGGTGGTTGTGGTTTATCAGTGGCTATGATGGTTACGGTGTTTGTGGGTGTTAGTCACTGGTGGTGGTGGCGATGGTCAGTGACTATGGTGGTTGGTGGTGTTGGCAAGTTTGATGTTTGGGTGAGTTGATTAGTGGTGGTGGTAAATCGATGGTCAGTGGCTGTGGTGGTTGGCAGTGTTTGCAGTTTGGTGTTCGGGGGTGTTGGTCATTGCTGTTGATGGTGGTGGCGGTGACGATCAATAGGTATGATGGTTGGCAATGTTGGCGGTTGGTGTTCTTGGCTGATAAGTGTTGGTGATAAAGATTGAAGGGAAGAAGAGACATAAAATACTTCCAACAAAAGTTGAAATGCAGATCTCTAAAAAAAAAGGTTGAAAACTCTGAAATGAAGTTTTCAAAAACAACTCTATTTTAAAAACTGAAGGGAAAAAAAAAAGCTAAAACTGTTTGTCAAACTGTAATATTATTATTTTTTCAGTTTTTTAAATTGAATAAGAAACTGAAATAAAAGCTTTTTTAAACGCTATATAAACCTTGTCATTCTTATATTAAAACTGTTGCAGCTATAGGCCTTATTAACTAAACAATACAAAATTAGCCTAGTATATATACAAGGGTAAATTATGCATGACACTTCTGAGATTTACCATAAACTATAGACGTCACCTACTAAGTACTTTTATTACACTACACATTTTTTTTCTTCAGTTAACAGAGTTAGAAAATAATTGAAAAGACTGTGATACCCTTCATAAACAAATAAATTTGCCCCCGCTCTTTCTCTCTCTCTCTCTCACACACACACACACACCCACACCCCATGAACTATCCCCCAAGCCTATGACGGCAACACCTTCTGGTAATGCATAGTGTACAACTAATAATGCATAGTGTACATGTCACGACCCAAACCCATGGGTGAGCCCATTAGCTAGATCCGTGACCGGCTGCAGGCCCATTCAAACATCCATCCAGGGCTCCGTCAGGCCTTACTACAATCTGTATTCAAAATTCATTCTAACTTGCTAAATTCTATAACAATAAATTGACTATCAAGAGCCTCACTTAAAAAATTTCACAACTGTCATAAATAACTTCAACTACACAATTAACTCTATAGAGATCAATGCTCCAACCATTTCTCTAAAACATAAAATTTATACTACACTATCATCTAAAGATTAACGATTGCTCTAAAACGACCATCTCCCGCGAGTCTAATCTTATTTTCCTCATGGATGTCGGTTTCATCTAAGTGATCACCTAAAAACATTTATAAAACCTAAAATAGGTTTTCAGATTCATAAAACACATGCCATGGTTTCTTCGTTTTAAAACTCGTAACAAATTTACAGAAAATACTATACACATATATACTTTATAAAAGCAAATCATGCTTCAGGAAAACTCTTTCAAAACAAACGCAGAGCAATAGTAATTAAACTTCGAGAGCCATCCTATCTCTTTTCACAGTGTGTTGTGGTCAACGTATGGTCCCAATGACTAGGACCCAAAATCCCTCATCCACCCGGGATAAACAATATTGTGGACGCAAAGGCGAACCACGATGCAATAGTACTTTGCGTCAACGTATGATCATGTTGACCTGGACTCGAAATCCACTTTTACCCTGTGGATATGGGGCACAACAACTAATATTAATCTCACGATAACACGAGTAACACAAAGTTCTCAAAAGCCAATGCAACACTTTCCATGACAATTATAATTCATTTTCTCATCAATCAGTTGCACAAAAATAAGGAGTATCACAATTGCTTAAAACATTCATTTGGTAAAGCCACATATACATACACTTATATTGGAAACACAGGGTATACGGAGGAACATGGCAGGAGTACTTACCTGAATCGCTAAGCGGTTCTTTCTCCCAAGTCAGCCCTAGCTCTTGTCTATTAGAATCTAACAATAAATCATTTGGATGTTATTCATTGCCGTTAAATCATGCCTAGATACTAAATTTCCCGCAAGTGCATGAAATTACCAAAATAACCCTAGACTTGTATAAAATTATTAAATTACCCCCGACTCCTAACGTACAGTTACACACCAAATGTAACTCAAAACATCATTTTAAACAATTAGGTGGATTTTTCGGACAAAAATGGCCTTTCTGGGAATTCTCCATTCGGAACCCTAAACCGCTCCTTAAATCCAGCATTAAGGTTCCTATTTCAAAATATATTCAAATGGCACCGAAATGCTATGAAATTTTAGATGCTCAAGTGTCTCAGTGTGTTTAGATCACTGTATAATATTTTACTAAAACTAATTTTGTTTACTATATCAAGTAATTCAAAAGTCCATTTTTAAAGTAAAACCATTGCAGGCCTTTCCCATGGCCAGAAGGGAGTTTTAATTTTGTACTTTGCCCAAATATACTGATCTGTAATTCTAGAAACAATATTTTTCAGCAAACCCTAGTTTTGTAAATTGACCATTTTGAGGCCGAAACATGATGAATCTTCTAAAATGCAAAACGAAAAAGTTAAATTATCTTTTTTAAGGTTTTCAGAAATATAAGGGTCACAAAAATACAATGAGTAATGAATTTTCTATATCAAATCGAAGTGGCTGATAGAAACAACACATCTCTGGGCAGAGTAGTTTTGTTCAATAGTTATTTTGGAGTAGACATAATATGAATATCAAAAACCTCAAAACTACAAAGTTGAAGAGGACTTTCTTAGGTTTCTAGAAATATAAATTTCACAAAAATACAATGAGTAATGAATTTAATATGACAAATCGAAGTGGCTGCCAGAAACCAAAAAATCTGAACTTCTACAGGGCATTGAATTTAAGGTCATTTTTCGATATGCAACTGTGGGATTCTAAGAAAACTCAAAACTAAAAATTTGAAGGCGACACAGTGAAATTTTTAGAAAGTGTAAAATCATCTTAATCAGATTTAAAATAAAGGAGATTTTACGTTGCTTTATAGCAGCCTTCTTCTCAAACACACCCACATCAAACTCTCTGAAACACACACAATACCCTAACACTCACACCAATAACCACTGAATTCATACATAAAAACATATCTAGAACATCCAATAACATGGTCAAGATTAAAGAGAGAGGCTAGAGATTTTTACCTTGAAATATTCTTGCCATAGCTTGCTTCTTCTCTCTCTAATTTACGTAAAATAACGTGGTTGCAGAAGCTTGGACAGCTGTTCTTTAAAGGCCTCATTTATATATGGTTGCCCTATGATGGAATATTTCTAAAGACCTCCCTCACACTTAGCTATTTTCTCATTTCATCCACATCTCTTTAAAAGACCACAACTCTTTAGATCAAGATTAAAAAAAAAACATCGACAAATGAAAAGTTTCGGGCGTTACATTCTCCCCACCTCGTTAATTTGCAACTTAAGAGCATTATCAATTGTCGCTAAATGTCACAATCAATACCGCTGGTGATAATCATCACTAAAGCCTCCAATTAATGTATATTACCACAACCGTCGCTAAAGAATTAACTAAAATTCTAGGATTCACCGTAAACCATACTTTAGGTACGGGGTATTACAGTATAACTAATAATGGGTTGGCAGCGGTCAGAATTGGACCATAACGGAATTTCAGTCTACACCGGCATGCCATATTATACAGCTACTCTATTTTCACCACTCACCACCCACCACAGCAGGTAAACACCTTCTTGACTGCCACACCCACTGCCCACCACAGACCACCAACCACAGCCACCACGATCCACCATTGCCCCCATCACCATGACCAACCATCGCTGGCAACCACCTCTCTGCGAAGACAACCGATTGCTAATCTGAAACAGGCCAAACCACTAATTACACAACCACAACCATCAACTGCACACCCACAACCATTAGCCGCTAACAATCCACCACCGTAGTCACCAGTCCCCTTCACCAACCCAACACCTCCGACCACCGTCTCCCTGCAAGAAAGCCAATCCTTTACAACTCCCCCACTTCACCACCCACTTCACCGCATGCCACCATCTTGCCACCCATTACAAATTCAACGTCCCCACCGCCCCCACCTTCTGGCTTATAAACCTTAAACACCTTCACTGCCTAAAAAATGTCAAAACTATCACCGGAGCTAATCACCTACCGCACACCCACCACCACCCACAACCACCAACCGCCGGTCATACGCCAAGGGCCACCAACGACCACCAATCTACTACCCATCTCTGGCCTCCATCAATCGGCCCACCCATGGCTGTCGTCACTTGAGAATCACCACCAAGCATCCATCTGCCCCACCGCGCCTCTCTCTGATAGCCCAGCACCACCGGCCACCCACGACCCCTGGGGTCTAAATGTCTATCGGGGTAGATCGTTTGTTCGCCGTCGTCCTTGGTCAATGTCCACCAACAGTAGAGGATGCCACTGCCTCGCCAATCTGCTCTATCTGTTTCCCTTTGTTTCCTGTCCCTCTATGTTTCTCTCTCTGCCTTGCTTCTTTTTTTCCCTTTATCTGCCTCCGATCTCTTTATCTTTTTTTCTCCCACGAATTTCTCTCTGTGTATCTGCCTCTGTGTTGGGGGGGGGGGGGCAGTGGCTGGACTTCAGTGGCGGCGGTTGCTGGACTTTTTAATTTATGGTGAGAAAAAGAAGGAAGACATAAGGGCATTTTTGGTATATCATAATAAATCAATGTTGCTCTAATTTTTCTCACGGTGTCCTAACAGAAATAGGTCTTATGTAGCACAATGACAAACTACAGGGGGCGGGGAGTAATAAGTAGGCACCGCGTGTAGTTTATGCCAAACCTCAGGAATGCCATGTGTAATTTATCCCATATACAATGCTTACAAACTAATGGTATCAAGCCAGAAATCTAGACCATAGTTTTTGACTTGGAAGTTACTATGTCATTTAACAAAAGAAGACCAACAACAACTAACTTAGCAATAGCAATAACAAGAGCACCTTTCGATTCCTTCCTTGTTGCTGTTGTAGCACACAATTCTTCTATGTAGGGCCCTTTTCACGTGCCATGCTCTCTCAAGCAATAGGAGATCAACCCACAAAAAGTATCCACAATCTCCATTTACTTACAAGAAATAGCCAACCATTAAGCAATTGAGCTTAGGGAGTTCAAAATTTGACAAGTAACTTCAAACCAAGGTGCAATAGGGTTTTATACAAAATGGAGCAATTAGAGTTAGCGATTACGCCGTAATTTTGACATTTCAAAAGCCTTCAATCTTGGGTTTAGATCTATCCACGAGGTTCTCATCACAGGTTGCCTTTACCTCGCATTTTCTCTTTTCTTATTTTTCTCTTATTTGTGATAGCTTCATTAGGTTTTGAAGTATGTGAATTTTTTTTGTATGTGTATTTGAAGATAATCTAAAATAACTTTGCGATGTAATTTTCCTACAAGACGAGGTGATGTAATTAATATAGGTCGAACAATCTTGTCCCTAAAAATGTCTCCTAAAATGTTGACAGTCATCCACTTTTTTTCTTTTACGGTCATGCAATTTTGGATTTAATTTAGGGGTGGCAAAATGAGTGGATGGTTGAGTTTGGGTGTTAATTATCTAGGTTAGATACAAATGGATAATCAATCCCTTTCAACCCGTTTAGTAATGGGTTAAATGGGTTATCTCATATTTTGGTTGGTTTCATTCATTTACATCCATTTACCCAATAACGAACCATTTACATTACAAAATTTTCATCTCTCTCCTTCATTTGAAATCACCACCACCAATGCACATGCTACAATTCTAGCCACATCCTATATACACCTCTACCATCGCCACTGCGCCCATACTTACCTCCACCGTTGCAGCCACTCCTTTAACCACCTCAATATCGACAACAATCGCATCATGCCACATTTACCACCACACTTACAACGAAACCAACCACCACCTCCACTACAACCCCCCCCCCCCAACACACACACACACCCTTTTTTTATGAAACTACTTTTAACTTCTTAAGAGATCTGCTAAAACCTGACCTTTTTTCTAGGTTTGCTGAGGAGAATTTCCTAGAAAAGATTGTTTACCAACATCCATCCACTAAAGCAAAAACTCATTCCTTTTTATTATAGAATGCAAATCCATAACCACCATCGCCGCTGCAAAACCACAATGGCCACCGCCGCCACCATCGCACACAAAATCTTTCCAGATCTGAGGATCCAGAACCTCAAACCTACCACCATAAACCCTAATGACAACCATAGATCTGGATTATCTAGGACGCCACTACCGATGACGACAACATATGGCGACATCATACCACATCACCACGGCAACAGGTGAGGATGGTGACACTGCGACAGATGGCGACGGGGGGAGGGGACGATTGGTCCAATTGGGCTGAGATATTGAGTTCTTTGTGGTGTTTATGGAGTGAAAACTGCAATGGCCGTCATTTGGCTGATGTGGACTCAATATCTAATATGTCAAATTAAATGACATGGTTGAATGGGCACCCATACGTTTGGTTTATTAGATTATAAAAAAAACTGACCCGTTAAGATCTAATCAATTAATGGGTGGGTTTGGGTCACTTTTAAGTAGACAGACTTAGGCCACTTAATGGATTTGGGTTATGATCGCCACCCTTAATTGGCTCAAATTAAAAACTTGAGATTCTAAGGTAGTGTTTGATAGAGTTTTTGTTTTCAATTTTTTTCCAGTTTTCTAAACTAGAGGAAAAAAACACATTTGATAGACAATTTTCGTTTTTTTTTTCAATTTTGAAAACCAGTTTTTAACACATGACTGTTTTTGAAAACTCAATTTTGGAGTTTTGGGTTTTCAGTTTTTGTTTTTGTTTTGAGATCTAACCTTTAAACTTTATTGGAAGCAAAAAAAATATAAAAATAAAAAAAAGCATCATTTTTACATAACACCCATCACCACACAGAGCACTACCACGACCACTAGTTTTGGCATCACATTGCCACCACGACCAGCAATCATCCTTCCCCCCAACCCACCACTCCTGTCCCCACCGTGGCTACCATCAATTCCTCCCGTTTGTCGCCGTCGCCGCTGTCACCAATTACACCTCCACAAATACCATCAATCTGCCGCCATCACCTCCACAAATATTATAACATCTTGACAACCATAACCATTGCCAACATCCCACCACTGCCGCCAACGCCACGACCCAGCATCGCCGGCCATGAATTGCAACCCCCGACCATAGCCTCCAGAATGAATTGCTGACCGCACACACCCACGACCACCAATTGCAGATACACGACACCATCTCTAACGATCTGCCAATGAATCGCCCACCCACGACCACCAAATCGCACACCCACGACGCCGACTTGCTGATGCCACTTGCATCCCGCCACCAAGCGCCACCCACCGCCACGGCGTGCACTCTCTTCCATGGTAAGGGTCCATAATGTTAGATCTGACTGCGGAAGCCAAGTTGTCGTCGGCTGCGATGAAGGCAAAGTCGTAGGCAGTGCGGTGAAGGTTAGGTCATCGTCGACGACAGTGAATCAGCTTGTGGTGGCAGTGGGCGATGATGTTGTGAGTTTGACAGTTTAGGGTGATGGTGTTTGTTGAAGACATTAGGTGCGGAAAAAAAAATTTGAGAAGGAGAAAATAAGAAAAGAAAAGAATATAAAAACAAAAATGCAAAACAAAAAACTGTCAATGAGTTTGCCTCTTTTTTGTAAAAACTGAAAACATTTTTGAAAATTATAAACAAGAACCACAGGGTTTCGAACGCACATAAAATGTCCAAATGGATAGGTAGTTTAATTGCCAAAAGTTGAAAACTTGGAGAGCAATTTAGCGTTTGTTTCGCCGCTTAAGCCCAAAACAGTGCATAAAGGCGGAGGAGTGCAACAGCAGTCAACTGAAGAGAAGTAGGCGGTACAAGAAAAAGGTAGAGCAAAAATGGCAAGCATAGGTACAGGTTATGATCTCTCGGTGACGACCTTCTCGCCGGATGGTCGCGTTTTCCAGATCGAGTACGCAGCCAAAGCCGTCGATAACAGCGGGTCCCTTCTCTCTCTCTCTCGCTCGCTCTCTCTCTCTATGTACATATATATACTTTTATATAATGGTTAAGGGGTCGCAAGTGAAAGCTTTGAGTGGTTTCATCTACAGGACTGTTATCGGCATAAAATGCAAGGATGGGATAGTTATGGTAATATTGAGTGTAGATGTTTTGATCTATGTATCTTTCAAATCTAGGGTTTACCGTGTATGTCTAATCCGAGCTTTTTTTAGGGCGTGGAGAAGCTCATTACATCAAAGATGATGCTACCCGGTTCTAATCGCAGAATTCACTCCGTTCATCGTCATTCTGGCATGGTATCTATTTTGTTTCAGTTCTTATGAAAGCTAGACTCGGTTGGTTTCCATGAGCTTAGAGCATATAGTTTGGCAATTTGTTGTCATCAACAACTATTTTTAATTACTGAAAATCCAAGACTTAAACACTAACCCTGAATAATTGGTTGCAAAAAAAATTATACATACATATATATTTTTTTCTTGTTTTTCTAAGTACTTCTTACTAGTTGTTGTGGCTCCAATGGAAGATGTCTAAGATCATGGTTGTTTATCAGTTAAAAGGCTACACATTAAGAAGCACGTGATTTCTACTATTTGTTGCTTCCAACATTTTTTCCAATGCTGATGTAGGGTACCCCCCCTGCAGCCATCAATACCCCAGCACAGTACACGAAAGCTCCCCCTCCAAGAGGTGGCAATTTGAACCCAAACCCATTAATCTGCCCCAGTCCGCCCTCTAGGAAGTCACCCAAACCCTCCTGTTTATTAATTCGGTCCGAGTGGGTGGAGAAAATAAAGATTAATCTACCTGCAGGTTTATTGGGTGTTTAACAGGTGCCCACTTGACCCATTTATACAAAGAAGACTAAAACCCTAATAGCTTTGTTTGTGCCGTTTCATCTCATTAACACTTAACGAGATACAAGTACCCACCATTATCTTTCCTCTCATTATCACCCCACCGAGATGCCTGCCATTGCCACTCTTCAAGGCCATCTCTAATTAAATGTCTGTATTTTATTGGTCCGTCTCTAAAATGTTTGGTGTTGTAGCTATACTTCCATTGCGGCAGTGGTAGGAGTAGCATTCTTCCTTGCAACAGCTAGGAATATAATTTAGAACACGATCTTATGAGAAGTCATCTTCGTGGGATCAAAACACGAACTGTTTTCTTTGGATTTCCTGTTTTTTAAAGCTTTTTCTACGTCAGAGACTTTTAATTGATTATTGGAAGGTTTTGAAACAAAATATCATTAACCTTGTTGAAAGTTATATCCGCTATTCGAAGGAAGAAAAGAGATAACCATGCATACATTTAACCATTTTCTTACTTATACTGTTTTCTTTTCTTTGTTGCTGAGAAAAACAGTTTTTTTTGCTTTGCCTGTGAATATCAGTAAGAAAGAGCCAGAAAGTCAACATGTGTGGTTTAATGGGTCAGTATTGATTTTTTGGGTTGAAACCGACCTGTTAAGGAGATGACTCAGTTAAACCACAATTAAATGGTTTAATATGGGTCAGCCACCCATTTAAGCCCAATCCCTTTGACCCAAACCCAACCCACCCGCACACCCATTGGCCACCTTTAACCCTCTGTTGGGTTGTTTTTCTACTTTGTTTTTAATCTCCTAAAAAGTAAAGCTGGCTTCATGTGATTTTGCCCAGCCCTTTTGATGTGAAGTCTTCTTCTTGTTGACATACTTTCTGTGTGCTGCAACTTGATGATTTCTAAGCCAAAATAATGTCCGGTTAAGATTGACATTCCTTACTAAAGACGATGTGAAATGATTTTTTGTCCTCGTAAAACACGTAAGCTATATCAGCCAAGCCTTGTTTCCACTTAATGTTTACAACATCTGGATGTTGTACCAGCATTATGATCTATTGCTATCTTTTCTTGCTATTTCCCTGTTTGACATTTGACAAGCCTGAACACTAAATTCTGGATCAGCCTTTATCCACTGCCTTTACCACCAAGTGTACCATCAAAGCTTGTGAAAAGTGGTATTTTCACTTGTCTTACATCACCATGGAAATGATTCCGTGTTTTGTTTATGCCTGTTAGCTTTGTTGTATTTATAGTGGTGCTGTGCATATTTTTCTTTATCTAGCAAGGCTTGTGTTGCTAAATTGGGAAGGGTATGCCCTCCTGTCATACTGTATATATATATATATTTTTTTTCTATAAACACCGACGTATCTGGAAAACAAAAAAATCTGCGTGTTTAACTAAGCAGGAGCATGATGGAAATATTTTTCTTGTGTAAAGCATACCAAGGCACATTTGAGGTCTGAATGAATACATCGTTGTAGTCATTAAGTGCAAGAAGTCAGAAGTTTGATGAGCGAGGAGTAGGTTTAATAGACTTTTAATGAGCGCTTCCTTCAAGTATATGGGTGCCAGTGTGCTGTTGAATTTTTGTCTTTTAATTAATGGTTAGGAGGAATCATTGAAAATTTAAATGTTCTGTTCAAAGTTCGTCTTCCGTCAATATGTGGAAACTTACTACTAAGGAATTATATGTTTATGTACTCTTGGGTCCTAGCGTACACTGTTCTTTTGCTGCAGGCTGTTGCTGGATTAGCCGCAGATGGAAGACAAATCGTTGCACGAGCAAAGGCTGAAGCAGCAAATTATGAAAGGTTTCTATTCTGATCAATGGTTTTTGTAAATATCTTATTGAGAAAATCTATGTGAAGGCACTCATAGCTCACAATTTCTCACACCAGAAGCTGAGTTGTTTTTTATTACTCTTTAAGTACTTAAGCTGGTACAGCTTAGCTTGTTGAGTAATGAAGAAGTGATTCTAGCTGACTGTTGAGAATATTTTCCGTTCGTATAAGCCCTCATTAATCTTCTTGTACTCGTAAGCAAAGTTGTACTTGTAGGCAAAATCGTCGTAAACAAATCTGGTATTCTACTGGTTAAAGGGCCGATTTTTTTAGTTAATTGTACAGGACATTAACTACGTTAGATGGACAAACAGAATTGTCCTCTTTTTCTGTGTGTCCAGGTATTATTGTGCATATTTGTGTGTGTCTGTATAAAAGTCATTCTTCACATAGTTGAAACTACATGACACAAGATTCCCTTGAACTAATGGTATTTAGGGGTGTTTGGTGGCTTGTTGGAGAGGGAGGGAGGGGTGTTTTGTTTTTTTTTTTTGGGAGGGGGGGGGGGGGGAGGGGGGGATGAATCACTAACTCTACTCTGCCTCATTATGTTGTATTTTCTGGGAACAACTTTGCTGGACTCCTTATCAGTGTGTTTGTATGAGTATGCTAGGAGCAATGTTACATGGACTTGTTACGACTGTCCGAGTTGGATACGTGTTCAAGCATCGGATTCGTCTAATTTAAAACACAAGACACGGAGACGCAACAAATTATTCGTATATATTGTTACTTCTTAGTTATTCCTAAAGGTAAAGTAGTGTTTCATGCGACTCAATGGTTTTAATTGAGAACTTGTCTCATCCCAAAGTAAACAAATTGAAAGAAACACTATAAGATAGTATTTATACTGGCATGTCCTATGAGATGCATCAGACGCGGATTTCCCTACCCATCTCGAAATTTAGAGTGTTTGACATGGGTACTTCAAGCATTCTGAAGAGTCCATGTAACATAGGCAAGGAGTAAACAATGTGGTAGAGGTTTTGTTGTCCTTCCCGTCATTTACCTCCATTTTCAGTACAATCTGAGTAAGAAGAACTACTAAGCAACTCGCTTGTCCTGCCTGTGTCTAACATGGTTTTTAGGTTTATAGAGTTAAATCGTCTAATCTGAGTTGAACCTGTTCAACCATCCGGACATTTGCTTTGATTACAGTACTCGTAAGTTCTCTTAGGTATCGATGTTCCTTGAAGCTGGTTGGACTTTTGTTGGTCAGCATATTAGCTGTACCTAGTTAATCTTCTGGCAGCCAGGTAGCATACAAAAGTGGATGATAGTTCTGAAACGTAATGTCAATGTGGCTTATAGATCATCATCATGGTTCAGAGTCTTGGCTGAGCCGCCATGAAATTGGCTTATCGGTTCGGTTTCAGAACCACCAAATTGAGACTGAATTCTGAGTTGATTGCTTGGCCAAATAAGATGTCTGGCCGAGATCTTGCCATTGTTGCCAAGATATTGTTTTTAAGGCAAAATTTAGGAGAGAACAACCGAGATATCTGTTGAGTTCGGCACAAGACAAAAGGTAGAAGAAAAGGAAAAGGAAGAGAAAAATGCCGTAGAGCATCATTGCCATATCTCAAATGAGTATCTCATTCAAGCCCTACCTAACAAACTTAGCCCCCCTATTTCAGCATGGTTGAGTTTCTTTGCTGTCGTTTGTAGCCACCGGAGATGCGTCATGGTTGATTTCCTTGTAGTCCTTTGCAGTTTTTTCACAATCAGATCCCAGTGCTTTGCCTTACGAATAGATCTAGCTATATGAATTGTTTTAAAGTACAGCTGTTTATATTACAAAAAGTGCAGCTGTTGAATAAGAACCTGCAGATATTTAATCTAAATTGTTCTGACATTTTCTTTATCTTTTAGTAAGCTATTTTTTGGATATACTTTTCTTTTTTGCCGAGTTCTTTCCAAAATTATAATTTACGTTGAATATATTTTGTTCTAAATAAAAGCATAATTTTAACTAATTTTAAATGCACAAATGTCTCGATATTTTCTCTAAGAATTCACTCAAACATTCTAAAATATTAATGCCAATTAGAAATATATGCTTTCCTTAGGCTCATATTATTACCAAATTACAGTTAAAAAACTTGAAAGATGTCTTGATAATAATGTAGACCATGCCAAATCCACAACAAAATAATTTTTACTCATTTAAAGAACCCATCTTGTTCTTCATAGCTAAAATTTTTCATGATTCATGGCAAAATAAATCGACCCCTCTAACTAGCTTAAAGTAGCATATCACCTGCAACCTATACCGAGACGGTTGCAACCGTTATTGATAGCACACCGAAGAATTGGCTGCTACCGAGACTTTGAATCATGATCATCCTGGCATACTTTTTCTCATGGTATACTGTAAACAAGTAACTCAATTTACAAGACTAATAGAAATACGTTGTTCTTGAAAGTAATTTTTTTTTCTTATGGACTATGAGCAATCACAAGCTATGCGTGTTACAAGCGCATAGCTTGTGATTGATCATTATTTTCGTGCCAATACTTTGTTGATCTACATGATGTCTTGTAGGTTACTATAGTGTGAAAGCATGTCTGGTTTTAGGTAGTTTACTGATATCGCAGTCTGGTGCTATTTTAGGGCTCTGAACGCTGGCTTAGGCTGATTTAGGGTTTTAGTGTTGAGTGATTCATTTTGAAATTAGCTGACTTCTTTTGAAAATCATTGGGTAATATACCCTACTCAGCATAGTCCTCTATATCTGATTATTGTTGTGTGACGAGATTGTTTTGTGTTTGTTATGCAGTACTTATGGTGAACCCATTCCTATAAAAGAGCTTACAGACCGTGTTGCAAGTTATGTACATCTGTGTACCCTCTATTGGTGGCTCAGGTGTGAGAGACTTGTCCTCATCTTTTGCTTATTAGTGGACTCTGAAGTTTCATTTTGCTAGTGATAGATTCCTTCTCTAACACGACAATAAAAAAAATGTTTGGTGCAACAGACCTTTTGGGTGTGGAGTTATTCTTGGAGGTTATGACAGAGATGGACCACAACTATACATGATTGAGCCTTCTGGCATTTCTTACGTGAGTTAATTTTCCCTGGATTAACACAGTGCTCTTGCATATAAAATGGTATTTGTTTTGGACTATTTCCAGTTTGTTTTTGCACTGATAAATCTGTCATTTCTCTTTTACTGGTTTCTCTTTGGGTATCCCTTAATTTGTTTGGTTGTTTTCAACTTTTGGTAGAGATACTTTGGTGCTGCAATTGGGAAAGGAAAACAGGCTGCTAAAACGTAAGTGCAAAAAATTTCATATTGAAGAATGTTGACTTTTTGAACCTAAGAACTAGATTGTTTAGAACCATCTCTTCTGTTCACCTTTGTGACTGTTCTACCATAAAGGACACCAGCTGTGTTATTTTAGTAGCTATCTTCTGTCTATCTTGTAAGTATCAATCATGAAGCATTACCACACTTTTATGAAATATTATCATGTACACATTTGATGAAAATTATAAGTGAGAGTGACTTGATAGCATGTTACTTGAAATCATTACCTTTTTTTGGAAAAGTATTGTATATTCACTAAAACAGTGGCCCAGCCCAGGTATTACAACTGAGGGTCATACTTAGGGCTTTTACTAATTGAAGAAAGAAAAGAATTAGAAATTATGTTATAATAGTATAGGGCAATGGTTTCAGTGCATCATTTATAATATTCTTTAAATTTATGTTCCATAAAAAAATTTCTTACATAAGATACTGTCCTGTTTTGCTTTTTTTTTTACCTTTTTTGGAGGGCATGAGGTGAGGGATATGTGTAGCCATTCAGCACCTCACATTTATTATCTGAAAGACCATGTTACATGCTAAGAAGCACGGCTTCTAGTGCAGGTTCGGATACGGCTCGGGCTAAGATACGAGGATATGTCATTTTTCCAAAAAATAGGATACGGGTGGCAATCTTCAATTAGATAAATAAACATATTTATGTGATTATGTTAAAGTTATCAGATATACGCGTCTAGATAAAGACAAATATGCGTGAGAGATATTAAAGTTACTTCTGGTTAAATATCTTGGTATTTGTGAAAAATAGTGACAAGTGTAAGTGGGTTTTGGTAAATATGTTGGAATATTGAGGTTAGTTTGAAAATACAAAAGAACGGCTGTAACTACACCCCTTTTAAGTACTGCACGTGTACAACCAGAGGCGACAAAGTTAACCACAAAGCCCCGTAACAGCAAACAGCGATTCTTGGTCAAAGAGAAAGTCAGAGCCATGAGCCAAATAGTGCAGAAACACCCTGGGGAAGAAATTTTCATTACCGACGAAGATTCTGATCGCCAGCAAAGATTCCTTTCACCGATGAAGATCTATCTCCTTCTTCCTTACATCTTCTCTCTCTCTCTCTCACACACACACACACACACAGCTACATGAATTTAATCGATACGTGTCCCAGACGCACCCAAAATAAAAAAGTTGAACAAAAATAGGATACGGATATATCCACACTTGGTGCGCACCCAGCCGCATCCGAGGTGCAAACGCACTGGATCAGTACCTGACACCGATGGGGCCACCGATTTGCCATATCTGTGACCATAAAGTTTATTTTGCTCGAAAGTTCAGCAAACACAAAGGTATTAATCTCGAGTTGTATAAACATTTTAAAAAGTTACATATACAAGGATTATTCTTCCCTATTTACTTGTATTTTTTCTACTTTTTCTCTTGGGGGTGTGGCATGTAGTTATGGCATTGATTATTTTGTGTCACATCACAACATGCTCGTACCGGTCTTATAAATAGCTAGACACAGATGAACACTATTGTGTATCGTTCTTCCCACTCGTAACTCAGTATACCACTGAAGCCGTATATGTATCTACATGGAAGAATTGTTTGCACCTTTTGTCATCCTGACACTATAATGTGATGCCTTGACATGAACAGGGAGATTGAGAAGTTGAAGCTTTCTGAAATGACTTGCAGGGAAGGAGTTCTTGAAATAGCCAAGATGTGAGTATTATTGATTATGCCCCCCCCCCCCCACCCCCTCCTCTTCTTCTCCTCTCCCCACTCCTTCCCACATGGTTTAGGTTTTGTTTCTCTTAGTTTTTTATTTATTTATTGGGATCCATCTTTTGCGTTTAGTTATGCACACACATGGCATTAAATTTTGTACCCGAAGTTCCGGATTTTTAGTTGAGCTGGGATGACTTAAAGGGCTGGAATAATTGAGCGCTCTTGCAACTCGAACAAGCAGTTGATCTCTATATAAGATGGTGGTTTACTATGTTGGGGCTTTATTAGTTCCTATGGAGCATTGTGTGGGATACCTAGATTCGGAATAGCCTGCATTATTTGCCTTCTACACTCTCAAAAGCCTGCAATTAACTGTGTTATTTTTGGTGCTAAAGCTTACAAGCTGCCCATAATATACAACGACAGACTAAACAACAGTCAGCACTATCTTGAGTACTCTAACTTATTATCTTCAGTACTCTAACTTTGTTGTGCCTCATTCCAGATGAGGCTAGTGGTAGTACCACAGTGGTGGTAGTGAAAGTTCTTCGCATGTTTATTAAAAATCGCGCCCAGTCAAAAGGCACATGTAGTGCACTGCTTGGCGCATAGTTGTTAAAACCTCGCTTAGGCGCGAAGAAACCCTTATCGCTTTGCTTAGGGTTAGGCCCCTTTAAAAAAGCCCAAAGCCTATTAAAGCGCACCTTTTACGTGGACTCTGTATGAGTGTCCAATTCGGATACGTGTTCCAAGTGTCAGGTTCGTCGAGATTTCAGAACCCAAGGCACGGGGACATTGCAAAATACTGCTATTTATTGTTATGCGATGCACATTGCTTTGCTCCAAAACTTATATCATCTCAAAGCAATAACGAACTAAAAGAAACACTATAAGGTAGTGTTCTTAGTGGCATTCCCTATGAGATGTTTCGGAGACATCCGATACCCATGTCCAAGTGTCGAGTGTCAAACAGGTACTTCACGCATTTTCGGTCCATGTAACATAGGTCTCAAGCAGTTTCAAACAATTTTTTTCTGATTTATTGCTTTTCCTTGTTAAGGATGACTGACCTGGTAACAAGTAAAGAGTACCATATTTTAAATAAGAAAATATAGTTATATATAATTCAAGAGCTATCAAGACATGCCATACAAACTGCACCTAATTCAGTTGCAACCTCATTCACTCGCCCAATCAATCTTGCAAATGAAGAAGAGGAAGTTGAGGTAAAATTTAGGGAGGAGGACAAGGAGTCTTGCCCGAATTACCGATGAGGCGTTTGCTTCATTGTCTCTCTTGCATGATTGATGACCGACTCATGAGACTGATTTTCATTTAGGAGAGTTTTCTACATTTCTTAGGGTTATGATTGCCTCTTGGGTGTTTTTCTTTAACCAAGTGTACTTATTTGCATACTTGCATCTCTCTTATGCTTCGTCTTTCTTTGTTGCCAAATGATGATTGAAAATCGCTGAATCTGGAGGATAGATTAGCAGAACTTTTGCTAGGAAATGCTGTGCTTATTGATACATATAGCTGAGTTTGTTGGTTTTTAGACAATATGGATATTTTTTTGGCGTTTGTTGTATGTTGCGCTTTTCTGTGATAAAGCCCACGCTTGCACTTTGCGCCTAGGCTACACAGACCCTTTGTGCTGTAAATAACTATGAACTGGCCTTAGGGGCAGCATATTAAAAAAGATTACGTGCCTTATGCGGGCAAGGCAAACTCAAGGCTTAAGCAGGGGCATGTTATATCGCAAGCCTTGATTTTTGCTGACTTCTTGTAATTGAGATAACGCATTCGGCACCGTATTAAAAGAGCGCACATTTAGATTGTGACCTTATTTGGTCGTTTTACAATGGGTTCTTATTGGGTTTAGACAAAGTGTGGTGGTGATAGGACAGAGATGAAGGGAAACTGTTTTCTTTTGTTCCTTTTGTTGTTTTGCATTTTTGGTGTGCTATGGGTCACTGATGGTGGTGGAGATTAGCAATTTGATTAGGGTGGTGATGAAGTAGCTTGTTAGGCTGGTGATGGTGGTAATCGTGAGTGGCATGCTCAGTGAGAGCTTCCATGGCTGCTCGGTGGTTTATATGGGTTTGGGGATGGAGGGAGCTACCATGGCTGCTTGGTGATATATTATGTCCTTGAAGAGAGAGACATCATGGTCCATGTATTGGTGGTTACTACATGGACAGGCAAGAAGGGGCTGTCCGTGCTGAGTAAATTTGAGGGGCACGGGAGAGAAATAGGAAGGAAGGAGGGGGTGTTTGCCAGTGGTTGGGGTAATTTCTATTTGAGTTATGGTTATTGAACGCTAGATTTTGTAATTTTTGGATATTCAGATTGCTTAAAAGGCATCACTAACTGTTCAAACTAGTCATGTTTTAGGATAAAGGTGATCAGGCGTATCATTTTGTGATAGATTATCGTCGAGTGTATATATTGGGTAAAAGTGTGTATTTGGAGGCCTCAACGGTTGAAAATGAAGTTTAGAGAGCTTAGGGAGTTTTTTCTCCAGCAAGTTACTGGGAAAAATAGATGGCAAATATGCTACAGCCTCAACCTGTTGAAGGCCTCAGCAAGTTTCTTAGTAATAATATTCTCCAATTAACCCAGCTAAGCCAAACTCAAGTAAGCTGTTCTGTCCAATTTCGTACTTGCCGCAAATTCACTCTAAGCAAGAGAAGAAATTGTACATGGAGGAAAAATTCAACTGTTTTATCATAGTTTTGTTTGGTATTTTATACGTGTCTTCACTCCAATTTTGCAATTTTATTTTTGTTCTTTTTGTTATGCAGCATCTATAGGGTACACGATGAGGCAAAGGACAAGGCATTCGAATTGGAGATGAGCTGGGTCTGTGATGAGTCAAAGCGTCGGCACGAGAAGGTAATACTGCATCATTGTCGGCATGCCTATCTTCATCTAAGCTTTTGTCCCAAACTTTTTGGCATGGGCAACATTTATCTTTGTAGCTTCCTAGCAATCAAGTTTTCTCTCACTACTACTTCCCATGTTATTGTCGGTCTATCCCTACTTCTTCTTACCCCATCAACTCGGCCCACATCACTTCTTAGGGGCATATAAAGGCCTATGTTGGATATGTCATATGTCCAAACCTTTTAAAGCCATGTTCCCTCATCTTTTTCTCAATTCCACTTTGTTGTGGATATCCTCATTATTTATGCTTTCCCTCCTTGTGTGGCCGCACTTCCACCTAGGCATTTGCGTTTCAGATAGACTCGTGTCATGGGAAGGTAAGGCTACCTTCTGGAAAGGAAACAAATGTCGACCCCTCCTTAAGCTCAGAAGCACAGGGGTAATGCTGAATCCAGTTCCCTTTGCTTCCCCCAAAATAGCCAAGTAAACAGCATAGGGCATTTTAGAATATGGGGTTGGAAACACCCCTCTAGTTTCATAATAACAAAGAAAACTTTTACCTAAAGACATCTTAAAATTAAGCCAAAATTTGACTCTCGAACCATTCTATGCTTTGTGAAGTTAGCTTTAGCCCTCATAGTGTTTCCCTGAAGCCCAATCTATGGGATATGATTTGTCTAAAGTTAGATCACCAAAACCTTACCCTTACTTCAGCTAATAACCACTGACTATTCTTCATAAAAGTGTCATCCTAAACGTCTTTGGAAACCCGCTTTTGCCCCCAAACCCCATGACGCATGGATGACAATTCCATATTTGCATCTCTTGAGGTTTCTATGGATAGGAGTTCTTCATTAGTTGGAGTCATCATGGTATATGAAGTTCATTATCTGGCCGAGCTAGAAATTTTCTATACAATCCAATATTCTCTGAAAAATGTCCAACAGAAGTTTAAATTAGTATATCAATTGCTGATGGGGAAATAAAGCTCTCATCAGCAATGCACTTGCATAGAAAAAAAGTCAAAGTTTCAAGTACAAACGGTTCTCTACTTGGAACGAAAACGTAGAAGAATGTTATCTTGTCATCATTAAACTAGACAAGGAAAATGTTACTCTTCTTTTCTTTTTTCTCATCATTGGCATTCCTTGTACAGATTTTGTATGTGGAAGTCTGTTGAAACAGAGTGAGATGCTAATAGAATGAACTTCTACGCAATTTGTCACAACAAGCATATAGCATTTCCGGTTAATGTTAAGCATAAAAAAAACGCAGGAACGAAATTATATTTGCAATCAGGAAATAGGATATATGCGCTGAAGAGCCATAGTTCAAGAAATTGAGGCTCAAAACTAATTTTGGAGGGGGCCAGGTCTATACCCGTGTGCATGAATAACTCGTTGGGCCTTATGTAAACTAGTTCCCAAAATGTTTGCTGGGGCCAAGTCTGTGCCATGCCCCGCTTGCATCCATAACTGCCTTTAGTTTTTTTTTTTTTTTGGGGTTTTCAATTTTTTTTGGGTTTTCGGTGTCGTTGATATTAATATGCACATTTGGATGTGATTTATAGTAAACTTAGTTTGCCTTTTTAGTCGATAAAAGAGGTTACAGTGTTCTTTACACATTTTTTCAGTGTTGTTCATGAACGTTCTGCATAATTACAGGTCCCTGAAGAACTTTTAGTGGAAGCCAAGGCAGCTGCTGTGGCAGCATTGGAGGAAATGGATGCTGATTAATGGAGCTTTTTCCTTTCCTCCCCAAGTTACTATGTTTTGCGTTGTTTAAGTGGCTTTTCCCAATGAAGTTTCTTGAAATATGAAATGGGGGTTAGATTTTGTGCAATCAACCTTTTGAGGCTTATATTTTCTAATTTTCTAGTTCAGATGAATTTCTAAGCGCACATTAGGTTGAATAATTATCTTTTATCATTTATATACGACGGAGAAACTGAACTCAGCGCCAACAAGTATATGTAGTTTGAGATCTCTCATATTGGTCAATGTTTTGTATGTCGTTTATCGTTAGAGATAATTACAACAATGTTCTTGATGTTAGAGTGAAATTATAGGTGTGTTCATTAGTTTGGACAAATTACACCAATGTCCGTTGATTGAAAATACCAAAATACATAACAGTTTGGATAAAATTCCCATCACTAGGGTTCGTTTGACAAATTTTTTTTTTTGGTTTTCAGTTTTTAAAGAGCAGTTTTTTAAAGAGCAGCTTAATTTTTTTTTTTTATAGAAACAAGTGGGTGTTTTTTTTCCCATTTTTTTTTTTGAGGTTTTTTTTTTTGGTGTTTGGTGGGCTTTTTTTTTTTGTCTGTTTTTTTTTTTGGTGGTTTGCGGTGGCGGTGGTGGGGTGTAGCGGTGGTGGCTGATGGTGGTGGTGGCGGCCGGAGGTGGCTGCCGGCAGTCGCCGGCTGCCGGTGGTCGTCGGCTGCCGGAGGTGGCTGCCGGCGGTCGGAGGTGGCAGTCGGCAGTCTCCGGCGGTGGTCGCCGGCGGCCGGCGGTGGTCGCCTGAGGTGGCTGCCGGCGGTGGGAGGGTGGTGATGGTGGTCTGAGAGAGAAAAATCAAAAGTGAAAAAAAAAAACAGTTTCTGGAGTTTTTTTTACTCATCAGTTTAAAAACTGGTTTTTAAACTGAAAAAAAATGGTTACCAAACGCTCCTTTTTTCAGTTTTTAAAAACTGAAAATAAAAAAGAGGAATTTTTTTTTGTCAAACCTAGCCTTAGTAATGTAACTCTCAAATTCCCTTCCTACCTAATTTGGGTTAAAACCCTAACTTATTTTTTTGTCTTTCAAATTTGGGTTGATCGAACCCTAATTTCTAAATTAGGATATCTTTAATAAAAATTAAGCCCTTTTTTTTTATCAAATTATAGATTTAAACCCTTTTTTTTTTCTTTCAAATTTGTGTTTTTGTTCTCAGTGTGGTTGTAATTTTTTCCAAATTTTCTCCCATATCCAACTGCCACCCCCTCCCTTTATGCTGCCATTTCCCCCTCCCCCAACCTCATCGTTGCCGCCACCCTGCCCTACCCCGTCGTCGCCTCCACCCTCCACTCAGCCTCCCTTACCCCTCCCCCTACCCTGCTGCCACCCCCACTCTCCCCATATGCCGCAGCCACCCCTTCCATATCCCCACGATGTTGTCGCCCCTCCACGTCACCCCCGCCTCCACCCTGATGTCGCACCCCCATGCTCCCCTCATGTCGCCGTCGCCTTACCCCTCCCCCCCACGCTGACGCTATCCCTCCCTCCCCCCACCCCGCCGCTCGACCCCTCCCTGACCCAACGCGAATCGCCCTCTCTTTCTGATGCCACAACTCAGAATCACGGTAGGTTTGTTTTTTGGGTTGGTGAATTGATGGGTGGGTTTTGGTTTGGGAATAAAGAAGTGTGGGTAATGACGGTGGTGCGGGGTGGTGGGTAATGACGGTGGTGCCGGGTGGTTGGGTCACGGAGGTTGTGCATGGTGGTTGGCAGTGGTGTGTAGGTATGGTGGGGGGCGGCTACGGGGTGGGGGAAGGTGGGACAGGGATGGATGGGGGAGAGAGAGAGAGAGAGAGGGGGTTTGAACCCTAAATGCAAATCCTGACTTTATCAAAAGGAAAAAAAAAGTACACATTAAAAAAAATAGAGTTTAAATCTGTAATAATGGCAGTATTGATATTTTAAAAATACGTATTGGGTGACATCATCAAAATGTACGATTGTTTAACGGACTAATAACGGAAGGACACGACTGATAACTTTTGAAACTTATTGTCTTTGATTGTAATTTTATCATAACCTCATAAACACTGTTGTAATTATCCCTTATCGTTATTATTGTTAGGGCAAATTACACTTACGTCCCTGAAGTTATGGTGTAATTACAGTTAAGGACACTGACTTTCAAAATGTAACATTCCGTGACCAAAAACCCTAATTTTGTAACACTTGTGTCAATCCGTCAGAGTTCCGTCCAAAAAATGTATTTTTTATGATGTCATCGTTATGTATTTTCAAAATGGCAATACTGCCCTTTATTGCAGCTAATGGTTTAAATTACAGGTAAGGACAATAGTTTAGACAAATTACACTTATGTCCAATATAATGGTTTAAATGTTCAAATTAGGATTAAGGTTTTTTAGGCAATTACACTTATGTCCAATATAATGGTTTAAATGTTCAAATTAGAATTAGGGTTTTTTTAGGATTTGTATGAAAACCTAATTTTCAAATTAGGTTTTCAAATTACAGCCGGCGACCAATCTTCTGCCGGCGTCGCCCCGTCGCCTTTCCCCTTCCATCTCTTCTCTCCCCCCACCTCGCCCCTCGCATCAGCCCTTTCCCTCGCCCTACGCCGGCAGCTCCATCTCCCCACGCCGCCGCACAAAGTAACGCACCCTCACTACCCACCACACCCGCTGCCGTCACTGACGAGACCCACCTCCACTTTCACCCGCCATCACCACCTCCACTTCAGATCTGACCTAGATCCCCTTTCTATCTTCATCTGGGTTCAAGCCATGGCGGGCCGAGGACGGGATGAAGCGCCGGTGACGAGGGAGGAAGACGAGGTGCAACGTCGGTGATGAGGGATGAAGATGAGGTGCAACGCCAGTGACGAGGGAGTTCAGACGGGTTGCGCATGGGAAGGGGGAGGCAGACGGGGGTGCGGCGCTGGGGAATGGGTTGTGGGCATGACGGGGTGACGGTAGGGATGGCAATGGGGCGGGTCGGATGCGGGTTTCATATGATCCGCACCCGCCCCGCTCACACAAACGTGTGACTCCGCCCCGCCCCGCCCCAGCATCGGGTTTGAAGATTATGTTACCATCCCCGATCCGATGATCTTCTCAGTAATCCGACCCCGCCCCGCCCCACCCCGATCCGTTCTGTTGAAATTACAGGAAACAGGAACTAAAACTTACCAGACAAAGCTCACAGGAACTCCTTGGACCCGTAAATGTCTCTTCATCAACCCTAAAAACCAAAAGTAATATTTCGATGCCCAAAGGAACCCCAAGCATGCTGAACGCATTCCATTACATACAAATAAATACTTGATGCTCTTTCTAAACATCTCATGATGTCAAAAGCATGTTTAAGAGCAACATCAACAGTTTTCCTCTTCCCCCGACGATGGATCTATGACCCCGTCGCTGGTGGACGGACCGGCGATCTACAACCGGCGTTGGTGGACAGTGACAATAACCCCCCAACATAAATACCAGAAAAAAAGCTAACACTACAGATCTATCTATGGAGTTTCTTCCCAAGAATCATATCAGGAGCACGACACTGTTTACATTGTGAGCCGAGTCTCAAGGACATGGCAGAAGGCGACGGCAGAAGACGGAGATGGACTACGACCGGCAAACGGCGGACGACGAACGGCAAACGGCCGACGGCGGACGGCGAACGGCGCCTGTAATCTCGTCGCGACGGCAGATCTGCGACCATTCCGACTAGATCTCCGGCGATTCGTTGTTGTTCTTGTTGCCGCGGAGCTTGAGAAGAGGCGGTGAAACATGGTTGTGGCCGCCGGTTAGGTTGTCATGACGTCTTTGGACGTGGGGGGCTGAAGGTGGAGACGAAGAGAAGATTAGAAGGGAGCCAGCCATGGGCAAGTCGGCAGAGACAAAGAGAAAATTTGGGATTTTAGGGTTTTGGATGAAGAATATATATATATATGTTATGATGAACGGCTGAGATTTATTGCTACATAGGTTTAGTATACCGGGGCGGGTGCGGGGCGGATGCGGGGCGGTTTGGACAGAATACCATACCCGCCCCTAACCCGCTGCGGGTTTGAAAAAAAATTACCATACCCGCCCCGTAGTCCGATCAAAGTCAAAAAAACCCGCTCCTAACGGGGCGGAGCGGGGCGGATATCCGACAGATCGTATTTAAATATCCATCCCTAGGTGACGGGGAAGGGGGAGGCAGACGGATGACGGGAAAGGGGGAGGGGTGGCGCAGGTGGAGCTTGAAAGAAAGAAATGGAGTTGGGGGTGGCGGGGGGGGGGGGTGGGGGGGGGGGGGAGAGGGGGGGGGTGGTGGGGGGGGGGGGAAAGGGTAATGGAATTTGTCCTTTTTTTTAGGTTGAAGTAATGGCATTAAAAAAAATAAGGTTTCAACTAAGGGGTAATAAAGTCTTTTCACGAAAACCGTTAGGGTTTTTAAGATTATGTTTGGTCAACGGACATAAGTGTAATTTGTCAAAACTATTGTCCTTACCTGTAATTATACCATAACCTCAGGAATATAAGTGTAATTTGCTCTTATTGTTATCGTCGTTGTTTTGTGCGCGAGGAGACATTGAGGCTGAAGGTCTGTTGCTAGGAAAATTGCATCGCCCTCTTTTGGGAGAACAAAAATACAGAGGTTTAACCTTCTGGGTGTTGTTTTGAGAGGGGGGGGGGGGGGGGTATAACAGAAAGAGACAGTCTCAACTCAGGGTAAACTGCAAATAAACTCCTGATTAGGTTGATTACCAAATCAAAATCTCAATTCATTGGACTCCTCGTTTAATCTTGAAATATTTCTAGGCTGCATTTGGTGCGCATGATAAGTAAGTCGAATAGGACATGATAAGTCAGGATAATATATCCTGACGGATAAGGCCGGATAAAGTAATTATCCTGTCCAGTGTTTGGATCAAATCAGGATTACATGCCGGATTAGTAATTATATCCTACTAATTGTGTTTTGCAGCACAACGGATATAGGCCAGATAATATTATAAAAAATAAAACCAAAGTCCCCCTTTCATCAGTTTTCATTCATAGAGTCCTATTTTGGATAAAATGAAATATAATCCAAGCATGACTTTGCAAATAAAGATTTGTACCCTAATCACAAGATAAAGATATATAAATGAACTCACCAACAAAACTAGCTAATAATTAGACAACTATTCACAAGATAAGGATATATACAAGTGAATTCTTAAACAACCATTCATAAGCTTATATATAAAACAATTCACCGTTACATATCATCCATAAAAATAAAAGTCCAACGACGATGACAACTAAAAATCGGTAGACAAGTGATAGTCCAAAATAATAGTTATCGCTACAAGTCTATTGATGACAACTAAAAACCGGTAGATAAAAAGTAGTCCAAAATAATAGTCATCGCTACAAGTGTAATTCCTCGAACCCGAGGGTCCAAGCACGTCCTTAACCAAAATGTAAACACTTCGATGACGTAACTATTATAAAGGTAGAGCAGATCATCTAAAATACCGCAAGACATAATTATCTGAATCTAAAAAACTTAACTCCGAAATATTTCAAAACTTTATTGCAAATCTCTACCTAGACCAAAAGGTCCCAAAAGATCCAGTGTAATGGTTCACGTGGATAGATCCTAACAACTGTCACAAAGGAATCAATCAAATTTATCATCCTGGGCAAAATCGTGGATGTCAAAATCTTCTCGGAAGGCGAAGTTTAAAGGTATGTTAATCCCTAGTGCAAATTAGTTGCTCAAGTTGTTGAAAAACTCCCAAAATTGTTTTATTTTTTGCATTAACAACTGAATATCTGCACAAACTGATAAGCATTTTCGCACAACTATACTCGCATTCTTGCATCACACGAATTGTGGAGAGGGGTAATTTGGGAAGATCAATTTAATTGATGTTTTTTTCCCTAAAAAAACCCCTATTTTAAGTTCATCCCTTGTTTAGAAAATTTGAAAAGTCACCCCACAATTTTTTTTTTGAAGTTTTTAAAAGAATCCCACCTTCCACAAATATTTAATCCCAAAACCACTCATTTCCTAAATTTTCCAATTTTCGGTGGTGAAACTTCTATTTAATAACATTTGCTTTTTCAAATTTTAAATAAGTCATAATTTTTTTTGAACTTTAAATTTTGTTCCTATGTTTCAAGTGTTCTACCGATTGCAACTTCAAAAAAACTTACAAATACATAGTTGAATCTTCTAAATACATGATTCAATAATTGCGTTATCAAACAGAAGAAGAATGTTTATATCATCAACAAGTAGAGCAAGAGAAAAGAAAAAGATTCAAAGGTCAAATAGATTTAGGAAGAAACTCTTTATTAGTTCTTTTCTTTCTTTTGAAGTTATTCAGGAAATATTTTAAATGCCGTGCTTTCAGTCATAGAAGATGGCAAAACAGTGAATCAGAGACAGAAGAGTAATGGCGGTTCCGCATGGAGGTCGATCGATGGACGTGAAAACCCTCGTCTCGTTCTACTCCAAGTCTGCGTGGAGCAGACTAGTGAGTTGCGCTGATTCAAGATTGCTGGCCAGCATTTCAAATCTCTTCCGCCGCGCCACATCGCCAAGACGCACCAGGAACAGGATTTCTCTCCCTCTTCCACTCCCGCCCGACGCTTTCCTGTAAGACTATCCTTGTAATCTCTCTTTTTCTTTTTCTGATCAATACTACTTCAATACTTGAAAGTCGCTTGGTTGAATCTTGATGTCGTCTAAATTATTGCCCTATGGATTGCGCTTCTTCTGGTTGTGCGTGATTTCCATTGTATTGGTTGGCAAATGTCGATCAAGAGTTGCCAACTTGATCCTTTTTCACTAGTGACCCTAGGAAGGATAGTCCATTGCCTGGTTCTTTTTTTCTCTCAGTCATCCTACTAACCTTGCCATGGCTCAGGGCTACTTCCGCTTGTTGATAATGACTTACTGTCCATGTAGAAGCTCACATCTGTGGCCAAGGGATATAGTCTTTCTCTTTCTTAATCTGGTCACAAGGCTAGGAGGAGATCCTTAAGTGTTTCCTTTTCTATACAGTAGGACTCAAGAGTCTTAAATTATCTCACAACCTTATCCAGAACCCTTTTTTTTACAGTGAACACCGCTAAATAACCATAATGGCACTCTAGTGCAGGAGATTTGGTTTAAGCACTACAACCTACTAGATGATTTCTCTAAATCATCCAAGGCTGTGAACGTAGTTATTTCATTTATGTATCACATTATCTATATCTCCCATGTATAAGCATCTTAATACACATAAATCATATAACATATAATATAGAGATAAAAGAATAACACACATGACCAATTAATGAAACATGCACTATTATCCAGAAATAATGTCAATTAAATAATAAGGTTTTAGGGCAAAACCCAACAGTGGGGATATAAGCCCCTTCCTGCAACTGCTGGCTTCTTGGTATGACACGTACCCTTTACCTGGCAAGAGCAGATACTATCTCGTGATGCTGCTGCTGGTTGATCTTGTGGGAACATGGGATTGTTGGTGTTGGTTGATATCGTGGGAACATAGGTCCCCGGTTGGCAGCTCGAAAAGTTAGTCAAAACACAAGAGTTGCCATCTAACTAATTTTCAAGTAGGGAATGAGTCTGTCAAACTATAAAGGAACTAGTTAGCATGTAGAAAAACTAAAAATAAAGGGGCCGGGGACTAAGTTATGTGGAGGGAAGGGATCAAGCACCCTACCCACCCTAAATAGAGCTTAACAAACAAAATCTTAGAAAACTCTTCTTCTTAGATTGAAGACAACGGGGTTCGGATGACCTATGTTCTGAGCAGACTATTGGAATAAAATCTTTGTGGTTCGACACTTAGGGGAAGCTTCAAAGGTAACATTTGTAAAGGTTTATAAAGGCTACTCATTTTTCAGGGGCAGAACAATTCTAAAGCGAACAGATTATAAATGGATTGTTCTGAAAAATGCATTTTAATCTTGTAGACCTTTATACCAAATTAAAGACTGGAGATAGGAGACATGCATCACATCAAAGTGTTCGGATTATACTTTTGCGTGGTGAATAATTGAATGCAGAACTTTAAGGTGTCGTGCTGCAAGGAGTTGATTGCTTCCCCCACTTATGGCAATTTCCTCATCGATGGTGATGGTGGTAAAGATTGGTGGTGTTGATGAGTGGTGATGACGGTGAGCATGGTGGTGATGATTTGCGGTGGAGAGCTATTTGACACTAGTTTAGAAATGATATTTTTGGGGATTAGAATAATATTTATGGGGATTTCTGAAGAGTTCCTATCTCTGTTAGGCTCAAGAGCTGCTTTTGTAGGATTCAGACAGCTTCAAAAAAGATAACTACGAAATCCTAAAGAAAGTCATCTGGAAAAAGACAGTTTTAGGAGAAATTACCAAAATTCCCTCCTATGTGCAGATAGTTACAATATATATGCGGAAAGTTCAGAAAAATTGCAATTTCACCGTCAAAAGCTTCTCTCTCTCTCTCTCTCTGCTCTTTCTAAGCTCAAAATCCACAAGCATTATTTGACTTGATTACCTGATAAAATAGACATAGTTTAACGACATACACACAATTGAAAGAGCAGAATCTTGCAAATATGGGGTACTAGGGTTCAAATTTTCAGCATACGCCATGTGAGCTATTCACTCTTTGTGTGGCTGTGTAGATTCAATCTATTCGCTTGTAACTCATTATCATCATGGTGATTCTTATCCCTAGATGCGGAGCTTAACTAGCGTGGACATCCCTCAATATAAATAGAGTGGCATTTGGATCCATTTACAGGAATTAGGTAAAGGGGGAATTTCTGTTATAGTATCACAATCTTGGGCTTGATACCAGAACAACTAAGTGCTGCATTTACTTGAGTTAGATGTTTTCCTCCTGGTACCTGGGCATTTCTACTTGCCAGTGGCTGTAGCAGCCCATTGGGATGCCAAGATATGGAAATTGGAAAATGGATTCTATTAACAGAATTAAGATAAGCACTAATAAGGTTCCCAACATCCATCCATTCATGCTTTTCGGTAGTGTAAAGTCGACTTGTCATCAATTAGTTTAAGTTGTCAAAGACATGCTTACTCGACTGCTATAAATCTAAATCCCAAGATATTGCATATCAGTAATTGTTTCCTAAAAGTATGGCATGCATGGTGAAATAGAGCAACCGCATACAAAAGTGATTTTGGAAGTAAGTTCTCATACGTTACAAAACAAAATTGGACATGTGAATAACTTGATTATGAAATCAGATCACTTCTTGAACCAGAACCCATTTCTCTGTTTTAATGGTTGTACCATAAATGAGAATGAGACATACATGATAATGATATTTGCTTTCTGTTTTTCCATGCAAACATATTTTAGAAAGGTGAGGAGGAAAGGAGGGGTAGATTATGATCTAAATATGTTACAACGTGATGCATACTTAGCAGTACCAACAATAAAACAGATTTTTTCAGAAAATCATTTTTTCGGGCACCATGGGACATGGCATACATTAAATGTATGAACTTCATATGCGTCATTCGAGCAATCTGTAGTAATAAAAGATTTGCATGCTACAGCATTACTAAGTTCCAAGTTTCCAATAATTTGCATTCCACCATCTTATAATACATTAGGCAGCGGCTAAATGTAATAAAACGCTCAATTTGAGTTATCCTTATATTCATGTCTTGTAACTAAATATCAAGGCCCTCTACTTAAATTCTTATTCTAAATCGTCAAACTATGAGATGGTTCTAATGAAGAGTATTCCACTTCCTTGTTCAAGTAACCGGTTCCTCTCTGGAAGTGATCTTCCAGCTTTGAGTATAACCATGTGGACTATGTTGCTGGTTCAGAATGTTCTATTGCGAATAACCATGCAAATAATACTGTTGTGATTTTTAGCTAGATTTTTTTCTTTGGAGATGTTAGCGCTAGTTTGTTATGTGCCGTTGACTGTAAAATTCATTAGAATGATGGTGAGATTACTTGTTTTAATTGTAGCAGTAGGGTGTCTATGAGCAAGTACGTTTCATGTTGTCCATGCCTGATCTATGTTGGTTACTCTTACCAATTTTTTATAGTAATATAGGGAGTGGGTCACCAAGAAACTTTATACGGAGATGGAGTTTTCATGCATGCAGATTTCATTCTTGAATGAGCATTATTCGATATATAGAGCATTGTTCTCTCTTCTCTCTCCCCCTCCTCCTTCTTCCCCCCTCCCCCCTTTTGCACTCAGTTTTTAATGCCTGTGAGGATTTATTTCCCTTCTTAGCCTACATATTGAGTTCATCTGTTCACAAATGCGGTTCATGAGATGCTAGTTATGTTTTTCTACTGACTGACTCATTTTGCTTATGCCAAAAGAATATTGCACTCAAATGAGCTCTAAAATAGACGCTAAACTTTGTGAAATACTTCAAACTACGTATATTAATTTTAAGCTAGAGGATTCCTGAAAATTGGATACCTGCTCTTTATATGCAGGAGCATGTCTGAGGCATCTAGAGTTTTAGTTGATGTTTTGGATGATTTATTGGAGCACATCTTTCTGAATTTGCATAACATCCAGAAGAACTTACAGTTTTGGGTATCTAGAGCAGAGGTTAATGATGACTTTGTGATAGCAATTTTCTTACTGAAAGTTTTACATCTAACACGGTGGTTAAATTTGGATGTCTAAGCTTGTCTTCGTTATATTCAGGGATCAAATACTGACAAAGTATACTTTATGGTTTTCGAGAGAGGGCCACGTGCATTTATCGATTGCACAGTTCAAGTGTTACGTGACTGTCTTGCCGAGGGCTCTGGCATTCAACATCTCTGCTTCTCTGCCTCGACTCATATTTCTGAAAGGATTACAATATTAACTAGCTTAAGATCCTCTCTGGCAACATTTTTGGCACAGGTTTCCTGCTTAATTTTTTTTTTTTTGTTTTGTTTAAATGTTGATATTGCCGTTAGGTGTCAGTGTCACTGCTTGGTGGCTGGTGTTGGTCTATACTTTTTACCGGGATGGAAACAGGAGAGGACTACTGAGTTGTAATACATGTTAGTCTAACATGCGTCAGCCATGCGTTTATTTCTTCCTCTTTTCTTGGGTTGCCTATGATTTTGGGATTATGAGATCATTGATAATCTAGCACACACTTTTTCTAGTCTTGATCTTAAAAGAATATATTGGGAGTTAATTATGGACTTCATTAATATGAAATAGAATGGAGCGCTGGGAAGTGTTTTGGGATTAAAGAACAAACACTCTTTTCTGTTAGGATTATTTTGTGGGCTAGGAAGCATAGATGAACCTCGAGAGGTGATGTATCTGTGTCAGATACGTGTGGGTACTGTTAATTTACAGATGCTCTCCCAGGGTGTCTCATACTGCAATGTGTCACTCTCACATTTACACGTGTGTCTGTGTGGATACATATTGACATGGCAACCGATCCATGGCCACTCTTGGAAGGTCCCCTTTCTTCCAATGCACCATGAAAAGAATTCTAGCATTGGCCATCTGTTCTTTTAATCAAACACAATAACCCTGATGTGACGTCTGACATATATTTAGGTTTATATGGAGGTTGACAAACTTGGCGACAAGTTAGCCAAGGATCCAGAGAACTCGCTGCCCTTGTTATTGGTCACTGTTAATGGTTTATTTTCGAAATTGGAGGCTTCAATTGGCCATTTACATGCAATGCGTCAGGTAACCAACAATACCTCTTAAAACAACCTACTCTACAACCTTCTGTAATGAAGTTTCCTTGTTGGAATTTGCTTTGCATCATAACCGTACTCGTACCTTTGTGAAGTATGGATGGTGCAAAACACAAAAAACTCGCATGATTTTGATTGGCTCTTTACATCTGCTTTTATTTACCAGTATTAGTTGTTCGTTGAAATTTTCAGCCTGATTCTTCTGTTGATGGGAGCTATTCATTCCCTTTAATGTTTGAGAAACTGCCAGAAGTAAACCAGGAAGGCTCTCAGTGGACAGTGTGTGAGATCAGAGACGCTAGCAACGTGATTTATCAAAATCTACAGAAACTGGACTCTTACTTATCTGTCCTTGTAAGAGCTTTCTACCTTCATCTTAGTGCTAGCTTACTTCTGATAGTGCTTTAGTTGTAAAGCTACTTTACCTAAAAATGTATGCTACTGCACCTAAAAAGTGATATTTGTGCTTGATTGACAAATGACTGTGAAATGCCAAGCTTCTATATCAAGCAACTAAGCCTGTAAAGTGAAAGTGACATATATTATTGCCAACATGCATTTGGAGCAGGCACATTTTTACATGAGAATAGTTGTTATCTTCCGAAACTTAGAACAGTTTCATGCTTGTGATTTCCTAGAATTTGTTGCTAAAGCATTGCTATATACGGGTTTATGATTTTTCTGGACTCATATTTCCTTGCAGAAGGCCTCGTAAGCGTTTAGTTTGATGATGACAAAATATAGGATACATATAAACTATTGCGTGTAAAGAAACACCGTAAGATAGTGTTCATAGTGGCTTATCTAATTATCTTATGAGATGTCGGACAGATCCCATACCAATGTCCAAGTGTTGGGTGTCCGACACGGGTACTTTCGGCATTCTGAAGAGTCCATGTAACATAGCTTTTTGGGACACTTTTGAGGTTCATAGTGCTTATTTTAGTGATAGTGACTAGGCTTTGCACCTAGACGGGGATGAGGCTGTTGCTGAGTTGTAGGTAGTTGCTGCCAAGCATATGAACTGTTAAGTTGTATTCAGCCATTCCACAAAGAGCATAAAGTTTCCCTGTTTCTTGGTGAAAGGGGGTGTTCTGATACAACTTTGTTAGATTGGGTTAGGATAAAAGCAAAGGGGTTTGGTCAATTCTTGGGTGTGTCTCTGGATGGTTCTGAGAGAAATATTGTGGATTTGTTGTTAGAGATCGAATAAAGACGTGGTGGGCAGATTGCTAAAGCAGTAGGGTCAAGGAATTCTTCGCGTTTGTGTAACCATTGTAGTTGCAACAAGGTGAGCGAGTTGAAGAAGCTGGAGTGCTATATCAATTATGACTATAGGAACATGGAGGAGAGGTGGATGGTGATGTTGGGGGAGGGTTTATCTAAGTGTACTTCTGGTTAACCATGCGCAACCAAAATACTACATGGAAGGTTTGGGGTCTTAATACTAGGTGGAAGAGAAGGCCGATTAAAATGCTTCTTATAAAGATGGAACCTGAATTTGGTTTGCTTTTAGGAGACGAAAATGGAGGTAATGACCGCTGGGAAGATCTGTTCTATTTAAGGTGGTAGATAGGTTGATTGAGTCGAGCTGGATGCAATTGGAGTATCAGGTGGTATTTTGTTGATGTGGGATAACTGTAATTTTTCCCAAATTGATTTTGGACAGACTTCTTTCTTGCCTGCTGAAGAGGGTCAATGAGGATTTTACTTAGATTTGTACTAGAGTCCCCTGGTCCGATGAATGGTAGGGATAATTGGATATTGTGGTCAGCTAAAAAGCACGAACTCAGGTACGGCTATGGATACACCGATACGGCAGGATATGGCATATTTTCTGTAATTACAAGTAATTACGTTTTACTTCAGAAATCGATATATCTAAAAGGCTCTTGTATGAGTATATGGACGTCGCGTGTCCTTTACAACTACTAGAACTAATCCAAAAAGATAAAAGTACAGCTGTGACCACTAACCAGTCCACTAATGCACGTGGACTACCAAAGGCCACGAGTGACAAAGCCCCAGAACAACACATCCTCAACAAAAGAAAGTCTATGTTAAAGAGAGGTGATAGAGACTGCAGAGACACGAACCAGAAACTCGCAGTCGATGACAACGGGATATCTGTTGTCAGATCGTGACAGCTACCTCACCTCCGTCCGCAGCTTTTTCTTCTTCTTCTGGGCTGTTTTTTTACTTTTGGTTATCTCAAAAGAATAGGAGCAGCTTGGTCACCGACCGACGGCGGTGCCTCCGGTCGCCGGTGGCTGCTGCTGCTGCTTCCTCTCCTCTCTCCTCTCAGAACCCTTGTTAAACCTCAATTTGAACACCCTTCTGGGGTTTTGTTTGTTCAATTATGTTTCGATGTATGAAAAGAAATTATGTTTTGACCCCCAAAATCTTCAGTGATTAAATTTGACCCTCAAAAACTTTTCAATGCACCAGGTGCATGTCGGAGCCGTGTCCACCTGTATCCAAGCCACACCCAAACCAATATTTTTGAAAATAAGTAGATGATAAAAAAATTCTAGACACACACCTAGGCCGCACCCACACCCCATGTGCACCCTGTGCTGGTGCGTTGGCTAAAGAGTGGCACCGGTGCTTCATAGGTAGTCGGAATTGGAAGCGGTGTACCTCTGATGGGAAATGTCATGGTGTATCGGTGTTTGAGATCTCCAGGTGAGGGACTTGGTACTTATCTAAACACTGAGTAAATCTTAGAGTTTAATAGTTTAACGGTAGAATGGACTGGTCAATTCCCATTGGAGGGAGCTACATTTAAATGGTCTCGTCGAACGGATATTACCTTTTATTCCAGGCTAACGTATTTTTGATTACTCACGATTTGGATGCAGGTATCCTGGGTTCATGCAAGCTTGCTTGTCTTGAGTGATTTCTGATCATGTACCTTTTCGTTTGGAATGTCGCGGTAATCGGAGAGGTAGGTCCCCTTCAGATTCATATATTTTTTGGCTTTTGGAGGTGGGCTTTTTGGAGTTGGTCAGGGCTTGGTGGGACAGGCATGTACCGGAGGGGAATCCAAGCTTCCGTTTGGCTTGTAAATGAGAACTGTTGAAAACTGACCTACAAAAGTGGGGTAGGGAAGTGGTTGGTAGGGTGGAGTTGAGATTTGCTGAAGTGCTGGCGAATATTCAAGATCTTAATGTTTTGGAGGGGGTTCGTGCTTTGAGCAGGTTGGAGATTGATTGGAGACTTGTGCTGAAATCAGAAGCTAATCACTTGTTTTTATCCGAGTATATATGTTGGCAACAAAAATCCAGAAATCTCTGGTTACTTGCAGCTGATAGAAATACTAATTTTTCTCATGAAATGGCCAATGCCCACAATCGATTTAATCAAATTGGAAGGATCGTTGTAGATGGAGGTAAGTTCAAGAATGAGCTGGATGTTGAGGAGACCATTGTTGGGTTTTACCAGAGTTTATCTCAGGAGGAGGAGCAGGTGAGGCAAAGATTAGATAGCCTTGATTTCGGCGTTCTTGGTCCAGAAACTTATGTGATCTTGGAGTGTACGTTTGGGGAGGAATAAATTCTGGCAGATTTGAAATCCACCTTTGGGGATAAAGCTTGTGGTCCGAATGGATTCAACATGGCTTTTTATCTGCATTGGTGTCAGGTGGTGAGAGCCGATGTTTTAGGTGTTTCGCAAGCCTTTCTGAGCATGGAAGGTTTGAGTACTACCTTCATCGCCTTGATCTCCGAAAAGTGGGTTGCGGGGAATATTAGATATTACAGACCCATTAGCTTGGTGGGTATGTTTACAAACTTATTTTCAACGCACCTGCCGGGAGGCTCTCAAAGGTGATCGCAAGAGTGATTTCAGATTCCCACTGTGGGTAGACAAATTCTGGAGGCCATCTTGGTTGTGAATAAATTGGTTGAGTCAAGAGTTAGATCAACTGCTCCTGGCCTAAACTGTAAATAGGATGTTCGGAAGGCATAAGATCATGTTACATGAAGATTCTTTCTTGCTCAAAGGATGGGTTTTGGGAGAAAGTGGAGGGATTGGATGGAGTTCTGCATCTCCTCTGCAAGGTTTTCTGTGTCAGTCAATGGTTCTCTAGCAGGGTTCTTCTCTTCTTGTAGGGGCATTGAGCAAGGATATTCATTCTCGTCCCTCCCTTTCTTGTTGTTACGGAGGCTCAGTGGAGTGCTCGGTCGTGTGGTGGAGGGAGGTTTCTTTCGGGGAGTTGTGGCTGGGGAGATTGGTAATGCTGGGGTGCGTGTATCACATCTGTTACTTGTGGATGATGCCATTTTATTCTGTGATGCTAATGAATTTCAATTGAACTCTGGCTGGTACCTTATTCTTCCAGTGTTGTTCAGGTTTGAAGATTAATGTGGCCTAGAGTGAAATTATTCCTAGTGGTGATGTAGCTGATGTTCCATCCCTGGCTGAGTCTTTTGGTTGTAAGGTTAGGAACTTGCCTTTTACTCACGCGGGCCTTTTCTTGGGTTTGTTGTTCATAGATAAAGCTTATTGGAGTCCGGTAGTAGAGCACTTTGAAGAGAGACTGGCGGGTTGGAAGAAGCAATAGCTATCCAATCTCTCCAAAGGTGGTTGTCTTACCTCAATCAAAACCTCTTTTTTCGAGTCTTTCGACCTACTACATGTCGCAATTTGTGATCCCCGTTGGTGTTGTGAAGAGGTTAGGGAAAATTGTAACTGGTCTCCACATGTGGTGCATAGATGTCATGGTTTGAGTTTATGGGTTGACATTATCAAGTTGAGGCGGTGGCAGTCTCCCGAAGCTTTGATCCCCGTGTGTTTGGAGTGAAAGAAACAACATAGCCTTTGAGGGTGTGAAGCATAACTATTTAAACTGCAAGCGCATGTAAAGCGCAAAGGGTCTTTGGAGCATAGGTGCAAAGCGCAAAGCGCAAGCGTGGGGGCTTAATCGATGAGAAGCACATGATAGACATACCCCAGATAGTCTTTATATTGTCTCAAAATCAACAAATTCAGCTATATATTAATAAGCATGCATTTTATAGCAATGGTTTTATAATCATTTCTCGAAATTTAGCAATTTTCAATCATCATTTGGCAACCACTAAAGATAAAGCATGGGGAAAAGAAAGCAAACATCCAAGATGTAAGTATGCAACATAGTTCCCATGGTTAAAAGAAAACAATGAAGACGCATGCATAATGTTGAGAAAGGTCGATAGCCATCCTTAAAGGAAATCATTCTCATAAATCGATCATCATTCATCCAACAAAGAGACTCAGCGAAGCAAACCCCTCACAAAATTAAGAGAAGACTCCTCGTCCTCCTCCACAATGTCTTCCTTTAATTCATCTTCATCCACAAGGTCGATTGGATGTGTGGAAGGGGATGCACCTGAATTGGGTGCCGTTTGTGTCATTATAAGTAGGTTTTTCTGTTTTGTAATGTATGGTACTCTAGTATTGTCAAGTAAGTTAGATTTAATAAAAAAAAGGCTTAATTACACCCATGTCCCTGAGGTTAGGGTGAAATTACACACGTGTCCATTAGTTTGAAAAATAGGCATTTATGTCCGTTGACCGAACGGAAATACGAAAATACATAACGGTTTGAGTAAAATGACCAAAATGCCCACTATACAAAGATTTGAAACCCTAAAATGAAAAATTAGGGTTTCAAAGCCTAATTTGGGAATTAGGGTTTTATTCTCTCTCCAAACCCTAATTTCTATAGGATCCTTCTCTCTTCCCCCACCCCCCCCACGCCGCTGCCCTCTCACTCCACCCCACCCCTTTGCCGCCCCTCACTCCACCCACCTAAGCCGCCGCCTCCCCCTTCCCCCCTACGCCGCCGCCGCCCCCTCCCTCGCACCATCACACACACACACACACACAGAGTCCACGCACAACACCGCAGCCCTGTTCAAGCCGCCACCTCAACCTCACGGCAGCCCCATTCATGTCGCGCCGCCACCTTAACCACTCACAGCCCCCCTTTCATCGCGAGCCACTGCGCCAACCCCATCGCACCATCATCGCACCACAAGCCCACCGCAAGCCCACCACCGTCACACCCCCACGTCACCTACCAATGTGCCGCCGCGAGCCACTGCCTCGATGAGCCAACCCTTTGATAAAACCAATACCAATGCCAAAAGACAAAAAAAAATACCAATGAAAATGCTCGATTAACTCTCCCAGTAGTATAATCCATTTGTGAAGGCGGTGCATGGCGCGCGGGCGGGGGAGGGGGGGGGGAAGAGGGAGGGGGCGGCGGCGTGGTAGGGGTGAAGAGGCGGCGGGTTGGGTTGGTGAGAATTAGGGTTAAAACCCTAATTTGGAAAACAAGGATGGTTGAGTTTTTATATGGTTTATACTTTGTATATACAAAATGAGGACTGTATTGATGACATAAGCAAAAAGGTATTTTTTTTAACGAAGCAATGACGGAAGGATACGGCTGTAACCTTTTGAAAACTTTGTGTCGTTAACTGTATTTTCACCCTAACCTCAGGGACATATTGGAACAATTTGTTCTGAAGGACTTGAGACTAATAACAAAAAAGCCTGCTTCAAAAGGGCTTTGGCTTAAGCGAAAAAAGCGTGGGTTTTTTTGAAGGGCCAGCACCTTACTCTAAGCGAATTGCTAAGGTTGGGCCTCGCCCCTAGGCGAGCTTTTAGTTACTAAGTGAATAACCATGAAATAGAGTTTCACAGTAAAATGATGTATGTGAAAGATGACAGAAGAACTGGGCTAGTCAGTCTCCTGCGGCAAGTAATACGTCCACATTTTTAGACTGTCCTGATAATTGGCAGGGATTGGTTCCGCCGAGGTAACCTTTAAATAAGGAAAAACCTGACGTGAAACCATAATAGTGGATTTCCCATATATAATCCTTTCTAATGTTTATGAGGGCTTGCATCATGTTTGCATAGATAATTTAACTGGTCTACATATGAAGCAGGACGGTACCTTAAAAGGGGTATTAAGGCTGACCTACAATCAGGTTTCGTGTGCTAGGGCTTAGATTTATGCGTTTTGTAATTGAGAAACTAGGTTTAGGGCTTAGGAACAATTGAAGATATACTGTTGGGACTGTTTAGGGTTCCTGAGGACACTGTTTTAGCATTGAACAAGATGAGCGCAAAGAACAACTAGAGATAACAAAACCTTAGAGTCTGACCTAGAAGAAGATCAACGGAGTCTCCTCATTGAAAGAGAAAGCACATCCAACGACGCCGTTGTGTTAAGTCATCTATCGAGAATCTTAGCGCTCATCTTTTTTTCTGATTCAGCATTTTGGGCTGAGGAAAACGTTGATTTGAATGACGTCGTTCTTGATTCTGGATAGCTTTTTGGGATGCATAATTGACTAGTATATGCATACTGTTCATGTAACTGGGTTCTCCCCCTCGCATTTTTTGAAGACTTATTAAAAGATTAAAAAAATATCTGAAAATGATGTGATAGCTACTTGCTTTGCCTTCTTTATTTTAGGTTGCTCAACACCGAAAACCAAGGAAAGTAACTCTATACTGGATGCGTTACACATGTGGGGTTGTTGGAATTTCCGTCTGTTCGATATGGCTTCTACGTCATAGTAGATTGACAGGAAGTCCTGATATTGATAATTGGATTCGTGAGGCGAAGGAGTCAACCGTTAACTTCTGGAGTGATCATGTAGAGCAACCGGTAAGCACTCAAATGTTTCCAGTTGCTTAGGAACTTTTAGCCAGTGACACGTGTGGCTGACAGTTCCTCCACTATATCTGTCTTTTAATACTACGGCGTAACTCTGATTGCTTGTTGTTTATGTACTCCCTGAACCATTAGTTTACTTTAATCCAACATCGATGTGTTTCGTTTATGGCAAGTTGTTGCAAAACAGTTGAAATATGTAGATCCTACTGATATGATTTGGGGAAAAACCCTTTCATATATTTCATCAAGTTTTGTAACGTAGGCGGAAGCGCGAGATGGCAAGATCTTTCTTCAGTCCATACTGAAGTGTAAGTTTCTTACAAAGTGAAACCTTGAAACAATGTGCTGAAAGGAAAATCTTATGTTTTCTCAATAAAACGACTTAAGAGGAAAAGACAACAAAATACGTAGAAAGATTAAATCTCAACCTTTAGATCTACCGTAATTTGAGTGGTCCCTACTATAATCTGTAAAGTGCCAGAATTGACCTTTTCAGTGACAGCTACGGGAGAGCAAACTGTAACACATGATTGCTCTCAATACTTGGACGTCTCGTATTACAATTATCGTAAGAGGGCTGTTAGGGAACTCACACAAATACATCGCTATCTTGGAGACATTCATAAAAAAATGGTGTTGGGTTCTAATTGGCTGCACTATCAGTTGATAAATTAGCAGTGTACGCATCTTCATGACCATAATATGAACCAGTGCTGGCGATTCCAGCCGTGTGTATCATTTTTGACCAAGCACCCCATGTTTCATACTGGTCAAAATACCGGCTAATGCTGCCTTTTACAGCCGGCAGGAAATGTACCGGGAGAAACTCAAATACTTGTCGGGATTGGCAACTTCGTATCAGGCTCTCAAAAAATGCAAAAATACCTGATTCGACCTTCTGCTACTGCCATTGTCGATCCTCGCCGTTGTTGGGGAGGCCATAAACGTCATTAATATGTTGTGTCCCTTTCCACGCCCCATCTAGACCATCTGTGTCTCCCCAATCACTTCTAAGTTCCCTTTTATCCATTGCCGCTTCCCACTAGATAGCACAATGATCGACCCCTTCTTCTCCCCGTTCATCAATCACAACCCCTTAATAACTTTTGAACAAACCCATCACTGCTATGGCTCATCTTCCTTCCATCATTGTCACTGGTGAGGAACCAGATTTGAATTCTATTATTGGTGAAGAAAGATGATGATGGTGGTAGTGGTTGCAGTGGCAGTGGTGATGGTGATGATGAGGCTGGTTCACTTTCTTGTGACGGTGTAGTGGGAGGAAGGAGGTGGCTTTGGGTGAAAATTGGAATGGATAGTAGTTTGGGTGTTTGCCGACTGGCTTTGAGATTTTTAATGTAAATACCGATTACCACAAAAGAATGTTTCCTTAAGATACCTTTTTTCTAATTTAAGAGTTTGTTTTAATTTGAGGGTGGTTTCACTTTGAGTACAATTTTAAGCATCTTCCCTTAAAATATCCTATTTGAGATTTTGTAGTTTATAAAAATCAAGGGTGTTTTTGACTTTTAATAAAAATACGTATAAAAGTTCTTAAGTCTACTAACCTTAGATACTTCATCTTTTCTATAAATGTTGGTTAAAAAGAACTAGGCAGAAACTTACTTTTCATATGGTATTCTTTACACAACTTTCTATCCTTATTTTTTTGTATGGAGATATTTTGCACATAAACAGCTTATATAAAACCAGCTTGTATAAAACCAAGTCACCATGAGCTTGGATTGTAAATAAGTTCTGATTGCCTGTTATTAGCAAAATTATGAAAGAATTTTCTTAAGAATGTGGTTCAATACTTCGTAAGCTTGAATTGACTAAGTAATATAGAATTTGCAAGTATAATAACATAATCAACTAGAGAAACTCAAGGGAACACGCTAGCACACATCTATCTTTTTAATAGACAAACACGGTAGACATGTCTTTGACAAGCTTAGATATTCTAAAGAGTAATGCTTATATGAGCATTGACAATGTTAATCATAGTCATCTTTAAATTCAAAATGTATGAGCAAGTTTGACTAATTTGTTAATGACAATACCTATAAACTTATCAGAACAAGTATGGCAATAGCTAGAATTAGGGTAGAATCTATAATGCTTGTTTAGGTATGATTAGTTTAATAATAGCAATATCAGTGAGCCTATTAAAGCATATATGGTAATAGCTACGAACTATGCTTGGAATCTGAAATGTATGTTCAGATTACTTCTGATATGATTGGCATGATTATGTCTTCCGGTCATGATTACGTATCCATTATCCATTTAATCTCTGCCCACCCCTTAACTCAAAAAGCAAAAAGGAAAAAGGAAAAAATGTTTTCAATTGACTGATATTGAACAAAAGTAGAACTTAAATATACATTTGCTACATTTTGGTTTTTAGACACTCCAATGTGACTCAGTACTATGAATTCCCAAAATTTGCTAGGCCATGTTGCACTTGCCTGCAGTTGTTTTTCTGCCTCGGTCACAAGCTTTAAAAAGCCTTTGTCGTGGATTTTTTAAGGGAAATAGATAGAGAGGCGTACTTGAGCAACATTTTGTATGACTGTGATCGCGCTTATAGGAGTCAATCATTGCAATATTCTATTTAGACGAATAACCATTTTAGTTATTGCATTGGCAGAAGGAAATTAAAGCAGGGTGAAAGTAGAAGAGATCTAGAAGACTGAAGTGCGCCTATCAAACAAATGTTGCTCGTTCAATGACTTCAACAAAGTTGATGAGGAGATTGGGGAAGAATATTGAGAGAAGGGCTAAAGTGTGCCAACCCAAAAAAAGTTGTTAGGATGACAAAAGTAAAGTTGACGAGGAGACTGAAAAAAAGAGGCTAAAGTGTGTCTATTTGATTACTATGCAAAATTTGCGAGCAATAGTGTGGCTATCCACGATATGTTGATGACAACTGATTGTTAAGACCATGGAAAGCTTACAAGTTGATGAGGTTGTGGTCACCAGAAACAGAATTCTAACAACAGAAAAAGTTTTCTTGCTCTAATGTTTACTCTTGCTTAGCATTGTGTGTGTAGAAGAGGTCTTGTCTTGCATGAATTATGTGTGATATACTAATTAGGAAACTAACAGGAGTGTCTATTAGAACCCGTGCTTCTCTTAAAAGTCCAAGCCAGCAGTTCCAGCATTGAAGATTCATGTTATCTATTGAATTTTATAGCTGTCAATTTAATGTGAGCACCTTCCCATGCTAGAACCTATGAGACCACCTTCCCTCCCCTATGTCAGCCATCCCGAGCCATAGAGGCGTCATGGTAGGTGTGTGCACGTAGTAATGCTGATGTTTGAAATTGATTCCAGAAGAATCTATTCCAAAAGGATAAGAGTGAGAAAGGTTGGAGGTGTCAAGGTTGGGAACTTGAGACGTGGTGTGGTATGTGTTGATGTTAAAATAATTTTGTGCTCGAATCCAATTTGTAAAAATCAATGTTGTTTTTACTATTTATGTAACTCAACTTTAATAGAATTTGACATGTTATTGATCAATTTCATGTCTTAGAGCATAGTAGCTACCTTGGTGCGGTCAAGTCAAGCATCTACGATGTATATCTCTCTATAGTTTGCTTTATTGCATACTACTTTTTATATCGAATAATTACAAATTAGGTTCATAAACTAAATATCTTTTATCTATATTTAATTAGGTTAACAAACTTAAACACTAAAAACAATGTGTTAATGTGAAATATCCCAAATTAATTTTTTTAAGACCTCAAATGTACATCCATTTTTTTGTTCTAGAAATAGATTAAGATGAAGGGAAAGCAGTTCCTAACTGGTTTTAAATGGTGAGTGTTTTAGGATGAAGGATGTTGTATTTCATAAATTTGGGAGCTCACAGAACAAAGTTCGTATTTAAATCTAATATCAAGAATAGAATGATTATATGTTTTGAGGTGGAAGTGAAGATTGAATTAAAACTTTATGTAGATGATGGTTATTGATGTTTGAAGTAGAATTTCTTACTAAAAGTGGTACTAAACCCTACAAGTGAGCAAGCACACAACATGAAACTTTATTGTGGATCGTTAAGATATAGAGACTTCTTAGTTGCCTGTGAAATAGATGACAAGTCATTTGACTCATGCTAATTGACTGACAGATGGTTCAAACTCAGCATAATAAATATAAGTTCAAGATTACCTAATAGTGGGGCAATATTTTATGTTATCAAGTCAGTATTCCATGTGCAAAGCACGACAACTTTACTAGGATGTTTAAAAGAGAGATAAGTAAATGGTACTTGAGGTCCTATATTTGTTGCTCGTTAAAGCTTATGTATTAGTTGTATATGTAATCTTATGATGAAATTTGGTACGGTATCGTCATGGTACCATTACGGACCATTTTATGCAAAAAACTGGTACTTATTCCGGTACCGTATTATTAGCTATGTTCAAGACTACTTCCTGTATGTCTAAAGTTTTATGGCTGCTGTCTTGAGTCGCTAGATGAATTTCAGCTTCATACATATTAATAAGGTCGTCAACTCTCTAGACCATTTTCGGGTATGGTACCGGCCAATGCAGGCGAAAGCGCGAGATTGTTCTTCGTTTCCATATCAAATTGTAAATTGCTTTTTAGGAAACAAAGGGAAACCTTGAAACAAGGGTTCTAAAAGGACAACCGTATGTGTGTTTATAGGAACGTTAAAATCGAAGGCCAATTTTTTTAGAGAACTACACAAATGATCATCGAATTATTGCCCGAATTTCAATTCGGCCACCAGTAGAAGATTTGTCATTCTGGTCATTGGACTCTCTAATATGGCCAATTAGTCCATTATGTTAGCTGTTGTTAGGAATTTGATCATTAAGTTCTCACGTGACTGGCACAGCTCCGGCCTTTCTTCAATATTGTTTTTCCTGTCTTTTCTTCTCTACCAGTTCCACCCAATACCTCACCACCCAATCACCACCATTTAGACGATCTTGATACCATCACCACCTCGACCTAACCATTGAAACTACCAACAATACCATCACATATTGCACTACAACCACCACCACCACGACCACCATTACCAACAATCACTTATGTTGCCAAACTACTGACAAAACAACCCAACACCACTAGTTCAGAGCTCAACACACCTCCACGACCACTGTCACAACCTAACATAATCCAAAACAACCACCACAAATCCAAATCTTAGAAATATCACTGACGACTTCTAGATTGGAACCCATAGGCCAATCAAGACCAACCTAACCCACCACCTAATTGTAACCCTCTTGGCCAATCTCCCACGTCCCTCTCCTTCACCATCATCAGACCGCGAACATTATCACAGTCAATGCCTAGTTACTGGAGCAAATCGTCAAAATCATCACACATTCTTTTCTAAACCCTTCGTGGCCAACGCCTCCACCAAATCCTCGCCAACCCCTAACCATCACCCATAATGGCACCGTCAGATCACACCAAGCACCATCTACATCCACTGCCCACCCTCACTATCACCCTAAATCCCCATAGGTATCCCAATAGCCACGGTTAACCTCCAAGTATTACCCAAACCATTAATGTCCACAGTCCGCCTTTTGCAGTCAATACTTTTTGAATTACATGTGATGATGAAATATTTTCGCCATACGAGACAACTGAATTGCAATTCTTTTTGATGAGTTACAAATTCGTGCGCATATACTTTTAGGTAAGTTAATCGGCACTTGGGTGGTGGTTGTGGTGGGGGTCGGTTGGTGGGTGGACGGTGGTTGTTTAAGACGGAGAAGCAAAGTAATATATAGAGACGAGAGAGGAGATATAAAATGAAAGATCTAAAATTATTTGTGTGACGAAGTTATAAACATAGCCTCAATTTGACCCCATGTGAGAGGCACATGGGCACTTGGCAAGTGCTCATGCTCACAGATACTAACAAATGACTAGATTAGTCCAATCAAAGAGTCAAATGTCCGGTATGTAACACATTGAAAACCAGTAACCAAATAAAGTTTTGGCCCATAGTTTAATGCCATTGGGGTAGTTCTCTCAAATTTGTTAAAGATCGCATGTCCCTACATGGCTGCCATAACGAATACTTTAGAGGAAAAGACGAGTAAAAATCCTAGAAACGTCCAGGCTAAATTGCAAATAACCCCTATGTTTTCTATGACAGGGTATCAATTGGAATATGATCCCCTAATAATACAAAATCGTTCGAATTAGATCAATTTTCAAATTTATGCCTCCCATGTGAGGGTTTGGCAGGGGCAAATCTGGAACAGAGAATGTAAATTGATAGTTTATTTGATAAGAGATTCAAATAATTGCTCTCTTTACCATTATGTTCTTGTTTAACTCTGAACTTCTTCTTCTTCTTCTTCTTCTTCACCTAACCCAACACTACCATGCTATCATAAATTCCAACCATCACCACCCATTTGCTGACCAAATCAGTGCGATCTGTATATATTCGGAGCTCGACGACTTCAGAATAGAAATTTGAATTTGAGATTCCACAAGAACGTCGATTCTTCCATTATTCACCCCATAGACACATGATTTCAATATTATACCAGTATCTCCATAAAGTCACTAAAATAAGTAGATGTGTACTCCTTAGCATTATCGCCGTGAAGAATCTTAGTGTGTTATCTGTGTTTTCACTTGAGTACAAATGATGAAGAATAGACAAACACTCTGTTCCGTCAATAATTTTTTTTGGAAATCTCCACTGATTTGATTAATAATCTAGCTTAGATTGATTCGAAGTTGCTTAATTTTCCATATGTGCATTGAGCAAGATCTTAAAACTAATGGCATATGGTACAGTCGGTACCACGATAACTGTTGTGTCAAAACGTTGACATACTATCCAGGTAGAATGGGGCTGAATAAACTACCTGTATCCCTGGTAACTTAAAGAGGATAATCCAGGGGTCAAAGATTCTTCAAATGCAAGGTGTATGAGTCAAAGTGGAGCGAGACAGCCCTACTAGTGCACAACAACTGCACTCTACTCAATTTTGCAGTTTCATTTTTGGTTATTAGTTGCTGGTGTTTCTTCTTCTTCTTTTTTTTTTTTTGCATTGATACTCGAAAGAGTATGGATGGTGTTGGGTTTTAATTATGTTTGATCGTGCAAGGGCTGGGCAGAAGAGATAATGATGGTGCAGTGTCTGGGGGCTGTTTGGGTGATGCCACAACTCTGGAGAAGGTTTTGAGGTTAGGGCTCAGGGTTTGGGGCTGTTATAGTGGTGTGACAAGGCTGGAGGAAACTGTTGGGTGGGCAAGGCTAGTGAGGGTGGTGGAGGTGTTGGTGAAAGCAGTTAGATGGTGCGGTGTGGCCGAAAGCCCCTAGGTTAAGAACCATAGGTCTAGGATTCCTTGTTACTTAAATGTGGGATTCTTGTGCTGTGAAAGAATTGATGCAATATTTCTGTTAAGAGAAAATTTGAGTTGAAGGGTGTAACAAATTTATCTTTGCTTGAATTTTTAGACCGTTTGTGTTTTCTAGTAGTTGGTACTTCCGAGTGGAACTTAAAATATTCTGCTTTTTTCTATGATCTAGAGCTAATATTCTCAGTTTTCCAGTAGTTTTGCCATGTATGAGGTTGTTCAAGTTTTGATCAGGTAATAGGTAGTTGGTATTAAGTTACCACTTGCTCTAAAAGTTTAAGCTGTTGGAAAAAAGGGCCCAAATGTGATCATGCTTAAGAGTTGGTTTGGTGCATTTACGAGGGTAGTTGTTCGGCTGAGAAGTATCTTATGTGACCCGTTTAAAAGCTAAAGGTAATGTATGCTTTGGGCAGCATTGTCGTACTTTTTAGACTTCTTTTGGATTAGAAAACATATTCTCTCTCTTGCGTTTTTCGCTTGCCTTGCCATTTGTAGCAAACCACTTTCAGCTGCAGATTTTGATGCATTAAAAATACTCCGAGTCACTAAAAGTTGGGGTGCTAAAGGTTTTAAGTACCCTGTAGATGAGTGAACACTTAAAAACTACTACTACTTACATGCACCTGCTATGCACGAGCAATAGCTCAACTACATGGCAAAAGTTTTTGATATATTGGCTAATTTAGAACTACTTCTAGAACATTATGAAACCACTAACTACTTTTTGCGTTGATTCAATGTTTGGATATTCAGTTTTAGTTTAAAATTTTAGCTGTTAGAGTAGAAAGCGTATTTTACGTTAATTAGGGGTTTATTATTATGCATGTTAAGTTTAATACTTCTGATGTTTAGGGTTTAGGATCATTTTCCTATTTATGGCTTCTATTATTGGATTATTGAGCCAATGGAATGAGAGCCCTAGGGTTCTTATACTAGGGGTAGGGTTAAGGCTCCTGGTTTTAACGCTTACCAAAGCACTGTTCATCGTAGCAGCACTCTTCACTCACTGTACGTGGTACTATTCAGGCGGTACTGTTCATCGAGTACTGTTCATGTGGTACTGTTTTTCGAACACTGATCTCTTGGGTTTGCATCAGATTGTTGGTTCTTGAATACCGATGATCTAGGATTTCTTTTTTTTTTTTGCTGCGATGTTTTTTTTTATTACAATCACCGTGTAGCATTGATTGAATGTCGTCCTCCTTGTTTGGCTTGTCTGACTTCTTCTTCTCACTTCTTCTGGTTGAAATTTTGCAGTCATATTGATTGAATTTTCTGTTGTAATAGCATCATTATCCTGTCACTCAGCATTTGGTTTATTTTCCTCCACAATTCGGTTGCATGTGATTTCTGCTCTCTGTTTTGTTAATGGCACTTGCCACAGTTGTTTCTTCTTGTAGTTGCATCCTATACTGTATTGAACGGTTCTTCTCTCTTCTTTGATGGTTATGATAGTAGTTTGTGTTGCATCTTCATCTCGGCCTTTCTCTCTGTGAATATTCTGTTGTTATGGTTCTCTTTATTTTTACCTTCCAAAATTTGGATTGCAAGTGCAATCCTTGTCTAATTTACAATGCTGATTCTCTCTCTTTCGTGAATTTTTTGGCACTCACAATTGATCTTCTTCATTGTTGCATTCTCGCTTTGTTATGTTTTGTACTGGTATGAGCAGTGGTCCTCTCTCCCCTCTTCACAATAGCATCGGCAACGGCATTGTTATTAAAGGCAATAGCAGGAGCCCTAGCATGGAATCATAGCTTCTGTAATGGTTTTACCAATGGCAACAGCAAAGGCAGTTGATGGCATTCACAGTAGTAGCAGTTGTAGCATGGAAAAACTTCCTCAATCGTAGTTGTGATTACTTTCCAATGGAGAACTTCTACTATGGTAGCAGAACGATAATGGCATAAGTAGGCATAGGCATCAGCATCAATTTTGTTTATTTGATGTGAACATCGTGAGTTCGACGGAGGGAGTTAGAGTAGAAACCGTATTATAGTCTTAATAAAGGCTTTATATTAATGCAACGGTAGTTTAGCACTTTTGATGATTAGGGCTACATAACGTTCTCTTATTGAAGGCTTGATTTCTTGGATTCTTGAGACAATGGAATCAGACGTATCGTCAGTTCACAGTAGCAAAAAGTCAAGGGGATAAATTGCTTTTGCTAACAAGCTATGGACTTTTAGCTCCAAGTAACATCGAGGTGTATAGTGGAAATATTTTGTTGGACTCTAGAATAAATATTGTGCAATTTGGTGATGGTTTGGATGTTCTATACCACCATGTAAAGCAAAGATAGAACTACAATGGGTGTTTTACATTGGCCAATACTACAGTTTGGTCGCTTGACTTTGTGTCATATTGGTCATTGGATATTTAGGTTCGCCCAATTAAGCCATTATATTAGCTTCCGTGTATGGGAGATCCATTAAGTGCCCATGTGCCTCACACATGGGACTTAAGAAGGGTGGGTTGGGAGAAAGAGAGGGGGGTGGGATAGAGATCCATTAAGTGCCCATGTGCCTCACGCATGGGACTTGAGAAGGGTGGGTAAGAAAATTTTCGTCCCACACTAATATGCCATTCGTTATCCGACCTATATTTGTTGGGGCCACTTTCTAAGGAAAATGGCATAGGATATGAGTCATCAAATTTCCACCTACCTTCCCTATGTCACTCTCTGGCATACCCAATCGAAATCACAGCTTCAGCAGAGGACCACCACCTCCACCAATACCGCGCCTTAACTACCCAATCAACTAAATTAAAATCTTTAGTTACCACCTTTGACCCCGATTCCGGCGAAGCTCATTGAAGAACCCACGGTAGATTATAGATCGACGCCAATCGGAACCACCATCATTGCTGTCGCCGCTCCACCCATTTCTTCATTTTCTGCATTTTTTCCTATTATTGAGTTGCAATTGCATCGTAAAAAACACAATACTTCAAAACTATGTCAAAATCTATAGACCATCCTAAAACACAACAAAAGATCACGCTCCAGATTCCCACCGTCAAGGAAACTTACTTTTTCCATTACAACCCATTGATATACTAAACCACATCTTAATCTACTAACTAGTTTTAATCCTGTGCGCTGCACATGGGAACATTGTATTATGATTACGAAAGTATTAAATTATACGGGGATTGTGTGTTTTCACCTCATGTTTGTTGCTGAAAAATTAATGACTATCTTTAAAATATAATCTTAGTAAAAAATAAAGTAAAAAAATACATGAGAGAATGCGAACAATATTTCTCAACTACTTGATAAGAGTATTATAATGTTGCTCTTAAACCAATATACCAAGAAGCACCACTAAACGTTAATTCTTTAAAGAAATATGAGACTTTTCTTCTTTGAAATTGAAGTAACGTCAGAAGTGATAATCTAACTTTTTAAACGGGTTGATTTTCGTGCGAAATATAAGGGAAGAAAAAGGTGTTGAGAGAAAGAGAGCAAGAGATAGAACACGCATGCGAGCATGGAAGGAGAAAAAGATAATTACTAATTTGAATATCAAATTTAAGAATAAAATTGTATATAATTTAGAGTTAATTTAGTGATTGGTTTATAAAACTAATTGTAAACTTAGATTGGTAAAATTTTTTTATGTATTTTATATCATAAATAAATAAATATAGAAAAGCAAAAACGTTGGAAATAGTAGGGATTATTTTATAAAACTGGAATGTGAGACTTTTTACTTTCAAATTAAAACCATCAAATTAACTTGGGTTATGAGCAAATGGCATTAGTGGAAAGTATATTGTCGCCAAATTTTAGAGTGAAGTGGAGATAAAAGAAGTATGCCTGTCTACAAAATTAGATCAAAAGTTAGATATATGAGGTACTGGCATAATTTGTGAGAGAGATAGAGAGAATGAGGTGAGAGAGAAAGGGGGAGAAAAATTGAATACACATCAAATTGAATAGGTGAGAGAGAGAAAAGAAAGGAATCCATATCATGATTAAAAAGTTGAGTAAATTCAAAATAGTTTCAAAAGTAAACGGTGACTGGACAATATTCTCTCAGTTTCGGCTTTCACACACACACACACACATTATAATTAGGTTTTTAGAACTATCTTCTTTGAGAGAGGAACTGGAAATTGAATATCAAAGAAAAATGGAATTGGATGGGGGAGAAGGCTATAAACCAGTGGTGGTGTTGGTGGGTAGAGCTGGTAGGAATTGCATTGGCCGTAGTGATGGGGTGGTGGTGGTGATGGGTGGCGAGGGCTTGGGTAGCGGTGGCTTGTGATGGGTGGTGACGGTTGGGGTGGGAGGAATGCGTTATGAACTGGTGCTGGTGGATTTGAATGGTTGTCGTATCAGTTGGAGTGTGGGGGTGGGAGTGGAGGTGGGTTTGGGGATGGTGGTGGACTGGTTGAGTTGGGCGGGGTTGGTGACTGATGGCCCTTGATGTTGGAATAAATGGAGGAAAATGAGTAAGAAAGAGGATTTTTGTGGCAGAATTACAAAAATGCTCTTAACCAAAGCCCATGTGAGAGGCACATGAGTACTTAACAGTTCTCATGTTGACAGATACTAACAGATTGACTTGATTGATCAAATTGAAGCATTTGATAACCATTATGAAACAAAATGAAATCCGTAACCGAATTGATATTTCTGTCAAATTACAATGACCACTGGCATAGTTCTCTCTCAAAGAAAGGTGAAAGTTAAAACTACAATACACATTTCTTGACGGAGGGACGGTTGCGAAGGATGTTAGCTGCTGCCACTCACCGCCGCTACCTGCTTCCTAAATCTCCTCGTCTTCTTCTTATTGTGTGACTCAGCCAGTTGCATCAAAATTTGTTCACCCCACGGTTACTACAGTATACAACATACTGATCACCTTTATAATCAATTATAATTGGACACATAAAATTATCATGCATGGAGTGATCTTAGTTAAAATCAACACAACCAACCACTCCATTAAAATCCAGGGAGTTACGGGCATTGTGCTTTGAAGGAGATGCCATACCTGTTTGACGTCGTCGTCGTAGGAGGTGTTGCCACCATTGCCACTCATTGGGAAGTTACTACGGTTTCTTTGAAGTTAGGAAGTCCCAGATCTTAACGATGCCTTCTGTTGGTAGCCGATGTTAGTTGTTATGAAGTTAATGAAGGGCAAAAGTGTAACTTCTCCCGAGGCCCTTGGATATGAACCTGACATTTCTTATTAGTTAGTGTTAGAGATATACCAGTTGAACGTGTGAAGAGGGGTCACTTGATATTTCCACCTATATACTTGCTGGGGCATCCTAGTAAGATACCTCAAAGTAGAGATTTCATCCAAGATATGCGTTCTAGAACTTGTGAGGTTTTAAATATGGTTTCACCATGTCTGTCACTTGGCGAGCTCAAAGTAGCACAGTCCTCGTTAGAGACTGACGAGACTTCGGACACCACAGCTTCCAAAAATTAAAATTTGGACACTATACCTCACATACATAAATACATATACACGCAAATATATATACATGGGTGTGTCCGTTTATCTAAGTTTCAAGCACATCCCACCTCATAAAGTATTAAATACCAACTAATAATCACAGAATTTAAGTAAAAGTATTACCGGAAGCCAATTTACTCAACAAGAGGAAGGAAAGGGTGAAAAATAAGAAATAAGGAAATGAAAAAACAAAAGAGAAGAAATAACAAAAAGCGGCAGGAAAAGCAGCGGTTAAGGAAAGAGAACAAAAAAGAAAAAGAAAGCAGCAGGAAATACCTCCGGCGAGTATCATTTAGTGAGTCCCTGCGGTGAGAAGCAGCATTAGTTTTTGGTGGATTATGTTAATTTTTTGTGTAAAATGCCTTAATTATACTTGTCAATGACATTAAATTTGTTGTGTTTGATTCATAGTTTAGTGTATCCTATCACCCAAGACACTTCAAATTACAAATTTCAACCCTGGAATCAACTACTCGAAATACATAAAACATACGTGTGAAATGCCACAATTTGAAAAGCTGGAATTTATGTGGCTCTACATGCTAGAGTAACCCAAAGCCAAAATGCAATTTTAACCAAAACTCCAAAACACCAATTAAATAATGAGGGTTGCAGCCTGTTGCTGCCATCAGAAGGAGGAGCATGGTTGGGTGGGGAAGCGGTCTCGAAGAGCAGAAGTTTTGGGGTTTTGCCAATTGGGTTTTCTTAGACCAATATCATTTTTAGATGATTCCATTATATTCTTTTTTTATTTTGGCAATTAGGTTCGGGGCTTTAAGTATTCCAGTTAGAGGGAGGTCAGAAACCTAACAACATATTGCTTCCAGATTTTTCTTGGTCAATTGGGTTCCATTATCACCCAAAACAGAATATAGAGAAATTAGGGTTCTTACCTTCTAATATGTTTGACAATTTTTGACTTACAATTTTTTTGGACAACTAAATGGAAAGACCATAGAGGGGGAAGTTGAGGCACAAACTTGAATGTGAATGGCAGTGAGTGTAGTTTGTGATGTGTGAGGGGTAGCAAGTGTAATGCGTTTAAAAATGAGGGGGTGCGATTGTAATTTACCCCAAAAAGACCCACTTTAAGTTGGAAATTCTTGTATTTCTGCCCCATACGTGTTGGAAACTTAAGTAGAAGGTGTTCGACGATTAAAAACGATAAAAAAATATCAGGACACTGCCTAGAGGCTTTTAACATGTGCCCGGTGGTGTGGTGTCGGTAGGTATCGGACATGTAAGTTGACCCATGAGGTGTCTGTGCTTCCTAGGGCGAGCTTGTTGGGATGCACCTAATTGCTCTTTGGCCAAACAGGATTTTAGATATACATCATTCCTCATGTAATCGTCAAGGTTTTAGGAGTCTGGCATCTACTCGACAGTTTATCATCTCATTTGGCAATACTGATACTTGTTCACCCTTATGCCTAATATAGATCTCTCTGCCCTATTTCCTTGCAAATATGTGGAGAAAAAGAATAGTTTCTTAAACTGTAGCTATGTTCACTAGACCATAAGCCTAAGAAGATACTTAGATTTACATTTTACACGCTAAATGCAATTCTGCTCTCTATATTTCTACATGTCTAGAAAATTCTACCATTACATATTCGAAGAGACTTGTGTATTATTTTCTCTTGCAAAGAACCATTAATGCTGACATTGTATGGTATTACAATTATTTCAACCGAATAACTCAACAGTTTGACTTATTTTAACTTCTTACTTTGCTAGATTTTATCCATAAGGGATGAACTTTTCGAAACATTCAGGAAGAGGCACAAAGGTGTAATGGAACTTGAGGAAGTGCAGTTAACTGCTAACTCTCTACACAGGTTAGTAGCATGTTGGATAGTTTAAAACTAGTAATGTACATGTAGCTTGCTTAGTGGTTGCAACTTTCGCATATCCTTCCTCAAGCCTGTTTTTTGTACATTAAGGTACCCCTTAGCAATATCAAGAATAAAATCCAAAATAAGTTCGTCCTTCCTAGTAGGTATCGATGGCGCGACTCTTGCCTAGACATCGAAGGAGTGACTCTTCCCTTACCATAGAGCAACAGCTAAGGGCATACTTTATAACTTGCAAACACTTCTTTTAACATCGATGTACTACATGCACGCGTAATATTACATATGTATGCTTACGTATTTGGTTTAATACTTTAACATGCCAACTTATTTGCCTACTTAGCATCTTTGGTTTGAAACATCCAAAAGATTGTATTTGTATGTTTAAAACTCACATATCCTTTGGAAGTGTACGATTGTCCTCTTCGGCAAAAAATGAGTTGTACCTGGAGGTACAAAAGCTTGCGGGCACTGCAATAATCAAGGTGTAATGACCATGTTGTCTTGTTTGCTCCTCCTCCTCCTCTTTGTTGCTAATGCGTCTTGGCTAAGCACATTTGACCGGTTTTCTGTCCCACTTTTTGAGACACATCAACAAGTAATCAACGATCGAAGTCCAATGCTACCATCCCGCTCGACTCGGAGTGCATGCATTAAGTCACGTGCCGCAAGTCCGTAAAATGAGTATCCTTTCCCCCAAAAGGGGGTCGACGCTACCTTCCATCGACTGCCTTTCCACTTGGGGTCCACTGAGGCCTTCTCCCCTTGAGGTCTGCCTGCCTTCCCCCTGGAGGGGTCGGCCCAGGCCTTCCCTTGGAGTCAGGCCATGACCAAATTGTCGGCTTTCGAGCAGTAACCGTGCTTCTTAGCCCCATTTTTGGTCATTTTTAGATCTAAGCAATTTCCAGTCGTCCTTATTGCTGGCTGATGCATTAATACTTCTTCCCACCACATAAGACCTGAACATTTTCTTGGATCTTTGCAGTATTTTTCTTCAAATAAACCGTCCTGCGACCTCATATGACCATGTCAAAGGTTGTCCACCTAATGCAGAAGATTCTCCTCCACTCTTCAGCGGTTTCAATGCCCTTGTGACTATTTGTTGGATTATGCATTAATTTCCCTTAAAGCGTCCAAACATGTTTGGTTAAAGATCCTTGTTGGCTTTTCCATGTCACTGTATATTTGGAAACTTGTTGTCTTTTACATGTGAATATATTTGGAAACTATGTTTAGTACTTCCCACTTTTTCATAGACAATTTTATCAAGGATTACAATGCTTCTCCTTCGGCATCTATGTTAAAATTTTTTGTTCCCGGGTATTACTTTGTCATTAACTCGTTATATATTCAAATACTATTCTTATAGTCATCTTTTCCTCGATTTTCTATTACCGTCACCCTTTGCATGCACACTCATTAATACACACGCCAAAGAACTTAAGGTATATTTTTTGATGGTTCGAGATTTATGCTATACAAGGCACATCCAATTTCAGTTTTGCTATATTAAGATGCGCTATATGGGTGCATCCAGCAGTACCTCTGAGAGCAATCACTTTGACCTAGCTACAACAGAGTTGATGAATGATTCCCGCCCCCCCACCCCCAAAAAAAAAAAGAAAAAGAAAAGAGAAGTGCTCTAGGGACATGTCGGCATTCATCCTAAAATTACTCCTTGCCCTTGCATATAAATTTTCTGGACTCTGATGGATTAGTTTCATATCATGTTAACATATCTACACGGATGATTTTCAGAATGTTGCTGACTTTCAGTGAGCAGACTAAAGGTCAAAAGTTTCCCGAGAATGCATCAGACCAGGAAATGCTTGAGATAGTTATGGCCAGGTGGGTTCTCTTTCTTTTGTAGGCGGCTAATGTTAATATGCAGAAGCATGCCACATAAATAAAAGCAGAAGATGCTATTTGGCTCAATTACCTTTACCAAAACTCTGCAAGCTAAAATGTTCCGCAACTAATCATAAGAAGATAGAAGGAATCCAAACTTTGGGTAGTTTTGCTTACGTACAGGCTACAGCGCAAGAACATAAACGTTATTGATTTGATGTAATATGCGACAGTGGCATCCCCATGAACGTTGTGGGAGTGCCCCAACACGCGGGCCTCCAGAAATCTTTCACAACCAATCATTTCTTGTCGGCTCATATCAATATTTAGGACCATACCAACAACTATACAAGATATATGATGACAATGTAATACTTAGTAGCTATTGCACTAGAATATGACCTCACACCATTTACAAGAATGCTGTTATTTTGACAAATGTTATTATACAAGTCGGTGTTTCTTAGAACTGATTATGAGGTCTAACTAGATAAAAGATAGGACAGAAACTAAAGAATAATGTGATTTCTATTGAGAAGCGGATCAAAGAGTCTTCCTCTCTCGTACTGATAAATTGAAGGGATCACCGTCCTTCGGAGTCAGCAAGAAATGATGGGCTAATTAAGTACCAGAATGTTGCTATTTGTGTGGTAACTGGTACACATGGTAGGCCTGCTAAGAGAACGAAGAAAGAAACATAACTGGTACAATAGCGGGGAAGTATGAAATTATAGAATGAAGGTTTTCCTATTTAACTGAGAAGGTTGAATTTAGATGCTTCGGTCTGATATGGCACTTGTAAACAACAGCGAATAGGTTTTTCTTGGTGTTGTTTCAAGGTGCATCGTCCTTCTGATTCTGTCTTAATTTTTCTCTTTAGCTGCATAGAATGAGTCAGTAGGTGCGATCTCCCTGTTGTGAGCTACATGTACTATATCTAGGAGCTTACACGGGTTTGTGTACACAATAAAGATTTATTTGGCCATGACATTCAAGCGGATGAGGTGGAGGTACTTTGTGCAATTTGTACAAGGTTGTGCCTGGATTTAAAATTGTGTAATGTGTTCTGTCATGTATGTACTATGTATCAAGTTGTAAGTTGACGAATAGGTTCCTCGCATTCAACAGTGTTAGCGGCTTCTCTTTGATGCTTTTATACTATCTAAAAACCTCAACCTGTGGTAAAAGCAAGGACCTGCTTGACATCCAATCTTAATAATAATCATCAAGCAGATGTATAGAAGCACTATCTGATAAGTAAACCGCACAAAGCAGCAGTTTCACCTGCAAAAAGAAAAGAGAGGTACAGGGAAGAAGATCAGAGGCTCCAGTTAGTGGAATCTCGTTGCAGACATGTCGTGATTTACTTCTGATGTTTATAAGATATAATGCTACAAATTTGGTGCACTTGCATTTTAAGCCATCCTTTCCAATTTTTGCATACCCAACCGTATGGTTGCATGTTCTAGTCACTTGAGGTTGGGCTCTATGAAGTATGAAAGCCAGGGGTGGCAGTTGGCTTTTGGTTGGGTTGGGTCGAAGTACTGCGGGTCAAAAATGGGTCCGACCCAGATATGACCCAACCAGACTTGGGTTGACGTGGGTCGAGTAAAAAATGGCTTAGGTAGCAAAACCTTCCCAACCCGACCCGACCTGTTACAAATTTTTACTTATATTTTGCTCCTTTTTTTCTTCTTCTTCTTTCTGTTGAGGCATTTACTGTTATCACTGAGGATATATTTTTCATACCCATCATATTACAAATTAAAAAAACTAATAAATGACATTGCAAACTAAATCTACTACTACTGCTGCCCTTTTGAACAAATAAACACAAGGACGAAACTAAAACAAGTTTTAATATCATAGAATTTTCAATGAACACAAGTTTGTACTGCAAAAGGCCCTAGCCAAGAAAAACCCCAAATCATCTCTCATCTTTGACCCTCTTTTCCGTAAAGATAACAAAAGGTGACTCGGCCTTCTTTTCTTTAAAGATCACCATTCTCAGAAAAGTAGCATTAGATTGAAAGCATTTTTGAAGCTACCCCATTACTACTTAAACATTATCATTGTCCTCAAATGCATCATAGTTTTTTATGTCCTGTCAAGGCTTGCAGTATTTTCACCTCCCTTCTCACATCCTCAATTACAATAGCTGTTGTCATCTGGCAACAAAGAATAGCACCATAAGCTATATGCTGAATAATTAGAGATATAATGCAGACATGAATTGATTAGATAATTCAGTGCAGAGACATTACATTAATCCTTTCGAGACCAAACTGTAACACACACATAGAAAGGACTATGGCATACAAAGTGTCGACAAAAGAAACTTGATATTTTAATGTTGAATGATGGCCAATGCTTATGTTTGACGCTTACGCTGATGCATTTGAGGTTCGATTTCTATAAATTCTTTATCTATCAAGATAGCATGAGTGAATGAAGAAGTCAGCCAAATATCATGTCACTAACCCTCACATCACCAAGTATTATGTGAATCTCACCAGCCAAAAAAAGATCTACAGATTCTTCCATTCCTAAACGGTTGGGAGCCCTTAATAGCTAATCAAGAAAACGTAGCCCCTTCGTTTCTTCATGCTTCCCCAATCTATATGGTTAAAGTTTTAGCATCTTCAAGTCCAGGAAAAATGGGGGAACTCCTCTGGTAGAATCATGCTTTTCCAGTCAGTATTGTGTTTACTTAAGCAGGATTTTATCCTTACAAGCTTCAGCATGTGCAAATTAGCAATATTGCTCTCAGCTCAAGAGCTGGAAGTACGCCATGCAATATGATCTTAGTCAAAATTGTGAAGATAGAAACTTGCAGAGCAGCTTTCTAAGAGACTCTCAGTTTTTCTTAGAATGGAATTATTCATGTTCAACCATCTATGTTTGATCGTGTTACTGCCCAGTGGCAAAAATCATCATCCAAAGCAAATGGCAAATGAGAAAGACATATTTGGAGATGTGTTCACGTTGAACCAAACAATGGTTAATTTCTACTGGACATTCATCATAAAATTAAATAACAGCGGGAAGAACAAGTGTGAAGAACAGGAAAAGGAATCTCTACGGTGTTGTACTATATTGGTTTGGGTTCAAAACCTAACATAGATATAAGTACATTCGACCGATATCATAGAAATTTGACAAAAGCCATCAAATTGAAATTCAAAACAATACCAGAATACACAAAAATTCAAATCAAATGGCAACTGACATCAAATCCACATGTGCTTCAACTAATTTAAAATATAGTAAACAGAAAGAGGAATCATCACGAAAATCCATTCACAAAAACCTAACCAAAATAGTATCAACAAGAGAGCAAGATAAGACCAATAAGCTTAGAGAAGGAATACCTGATCAGAGAGAAGAGAGATACTAGGATTAAGGAGCGAGAGGAATGAGAATGGAGGCTGCCAGCGATGGAGAGAGAAACTGCCGGCTACATCCATAGTGTTAGACACTTGACAGACTTTGGATCAAGTTTACTTCTCTGATGAGAGGAAACATGGACATAGGCAGAACACCCGAAAACTTTGAGAGGAATATTATTCACAATTCGATGTTGAGGAAAGATTTTGGAAAGAACCTGGCAAGGTGTATTTAATTTCAAAACTCTTGAAGGCATTCTATTTATCAGCTAGGTTGCAGTTAAAACTGCCTCCCCCCAAAAGTGCTTTGAAACATGATTGGCAAACATGATGGATCGGGCTACCTCCAACAGGTGTCTATTCTTTCTCTCAGCTATTCCATTATGTTGAGGGGTGTCTACACAAGAACTTTGGTGAATAATCCCATTTGCTAAAAAAATAAGATCCAAGTATTGAGTTGAAATATTCTTTAGCATTATCTGTCCTAAACACCTGGATCTTAGCCTGAAACTGATTTTGAATCATGGAATGAAAGGATTTGAAAATAGATCCCACCTCTGATTTATCTTTCATAAGAAATACCCATGTAACTCGGGTATGGTCATCAACAAAAGAAACAAACCATCTAGCACCAGAAATATTTTGAACATGAGAAGGTCCCCAAATGTCACTATGAATAACAGAGAATGGTTTAGAGGGTTTGTAATGTTGGGAAGCATAGGAACTACGATAGTGCTTAGATAGCTGACAAACCTCACATTGGAAAAACTTGGGATGTTTACTAAATAATGAAGGAAATAACTTGGATAAGTAGATAAAGTTTGGATGTCCTAGTGGATAGTGCCATAACATTATTGTACTTTCTTTATTTGAATCTAAAGACAAGCTTGAACTAGAACCATAGTTGTTTGTTGCAGAGAGGAAAACATGATGAGCTCGAGTATCTTGTTGATTATTAGCCCTAATTCGGTAGAGTCCTTTGCTTTCCCTAGCATTGCCAATCATTTTCCCCGAATCTAAATCCTGAAACAAACAGTGGGTGGAGGAAAAGTTAGCAACGCAGTTTAAATTTTGAGTGAGTTTACTGATTGACAGTAAATTGCACGAGAGATTGGGAACCAAAAGAACTGAGTTGAGAATTAGTCTCTCTGAGATGATCACTTTCCCAATTCCAGTCACCGTGGAAAGAGAGCCATTTGCAATCTTGACTTTGTAATTCTTGTGACACGGGCTGCACTCATGGAGTAGTGATACATCCTCCGTCATGTGATCTGAGGCTCCAGATCGATGATCCAATCTGATGAGTCCTCAGCTTTAGAATAGAGAGTAGTCAAGAAGTTACCTTTTTGAGCAGTGGATCCGGTTGAGATAACTGGGGCAAGAGAGGATCCTGAACTGAACATCTTTTGTAACCATTCTACTTGCTCTTTGCTGAAGACGGCAGGATCACTTCTTGTTTTTCCTTTTCCATCAGAGTCAGCCACAAAGCCCTGCGCTTCCTTTTCTTTATTTTGGCTTCCAATCTGCTGGTTTCCCATGAATCTTCCAACATGTTTCTTTGGTATGGTCCGGACGATGAGAATGATCACACCAAGGTCTACTCTTTCTTTGCCGTGCATCATTAGTGGAAGTTGGCCCTCGAGAGACAAAAGCTGATCCTTCTGGAATACTTGAAGATGACCCTCGAGAGACAAGAGCTGATCCTTCGAGAATACTTGAAGATGGTTGGGTACCCATCATCAGCTTCTTCCTGCTTTCTTCTCTCCTAACTTCTGAGAAAGCTTCCGTAATGGTTGGAAGAGGCTTGGCTCCAAGAATTCTCCCCCTTACTTCATCTAGAGATTTGTCTAGTCCCAATAAGAACTTGAAAATCCTTTCCTTTTCAATGATCTTCTTATATCGGCTTGCATCAGCTAGGCACTCCCAATCCAAACTTTCAAACCCATCTAATTACTGCCAAAAACGACTAAGAGTGTTATAATATTGTGTCACATACATCTCTCCTTGCCTAAGATCATGAAGAGCTCTGTTGTATTATCATTGTCAAAGTAGGTTTCCTTTGTTGCCATCCAGATTTCCTAGGCAGTATCATAAAACAGAAAGTTCTGTCCTATTTCATTGTCCATGGTGTTGATTAACCAGGACATAACCATGTTGTTCTCGGCCTTCACATCTTGAAACTCGGGTCATCCTTCCGTGGTGGACTTGCAGTGCCGGTAAGGTAATCGTCCTTACCTTTTTCTGAGATGAACATCATCACTGATTTTGCCCATTGGTGATAGTTGTGGCCGGTCAATTTGTGTTTTGTGATGAGAATAACCAAGCCTTTTGAACCACCAGTATTCATGGATTCTTGGCCTGATGAAGTCCCCGATTCAGTCGCCATAGGAGTTTAATGGTCAGGTCGAGTAGAAGAATGAAGAGTAGAGAGGGATCTGTTTTAGATCCGAGAAGAAGGAGAAGAAAAGATTCTGGTCAGAAGAAAAAACAGGCAGGAAGAATATCCCAAAAATTTTGCTCTGATACCATGAAGAACTTTTCTGTATTTCTTACTTCTGAAATTACACTACCAGAAGGCTACATTTATACGAAAAGGAGAAGTGCCACAGGTTGGCAGATTCCTTGATATCTGGCTATACAAAAGGAAACTAAATCACATCCTATAAAATAGGAAACAAGAAACTAATTCCTCTAAATCAGTATCTATCACTAATTATAAAATCAGGTAATTGACAACTATTTACAGCCTAATAATCGTGATATTCTTGGATCCAAATCCGGAATTCAACAGAAACGAGTGAGAAGAAGGGAAGTAATCATCGCAAGGGGTGGAAGTACTACTCTGAACCTATTCTTGGAAGCTTGAAGCGGAAAAATGGGTGCTTTTGATGTGATTGACCTCATCTTGCTCGCGATTGTGAACAAATGAAGGCCTTGAATGCCATTGTTAAGTCCAAGACGGAGGAGTTAGAGAACCCCTTAAACAAGGAAGATGGACAGTTGGGGGCACATAAATTATTGTCTTTTTTGCAGAATAGGGTGGACCAGCATTACACATGCGCAGAGATAGTGCTGACATTGGCATCCATGTCTAATACGATGATGGGAGGGTCTACTGCACTCATAGGAAAATGGATACTAGCCTTTGTCATGCCAAAACAGATGGGAGGAGTAATGAGGCACTTGTTGACATGGGTGGCAATCAAACTTCATGGCTCTAGGAGCTATGAGGCAGCTTGGCTTGCCAATTGTTGCAGTTGAGGGCAGGATCAAGTCTGTTAATTCAGGGGCTAAACGGGTTCCTGACATGGTGTAGGACGCCGACATCCAGTTTGGGAATTGGAAGGACAGAAAAAACAACTTTCATTGTAGCAAACATCGAAGATCATGACGCGATGCTTGGAATGGACTTCACGATTGCTGCTCATGCCATTTCGATGTTCGAAGCTAACGCCGCTCTCAATTGGTGAGCTCAGTGTTTTTCATATAGTTTGCCCACTTTAAGTTCGGGGGAAGGGAAATGCTTAACGATCCTTCATTTTTTCAAAGGTTCTTTTCACTTGGTTAGAGTGACAAAAGTTATTGTCCAACAATTTGGTAATCATGCTTGTGAAGACATTATGTGCACCCATTGGCAGGTTTGGGGATGGCTGTCTAATTGATCACATTTAGAAGATGGCATCAATATCGAGTCATCAAATTAGTTTTTGGCGGACAACTGGTGCAGACTGGCTACCTAATCTGTGTCTGTTTCAGCACAAAAAACGAACGTTTGCAGAGGGTGGGCAGCTGCTTTCGGCAGATTTGGATGGGGTTAGCTACACCGTTTCCTTCTTTTATGTAATTTGGGCCTCGGCCGGTGTCTTAATAAAAAGAAAAAATTGAAGTCAGTTTGGCACATTTTAAAATTTTGAAGCGACTTTAAGGCAGTTTAAAAAGCTAAGGTGGTGTTTTTTTTGGGTGAATGTTAAGAAATCTTGACCTTGTATAGGCAATGATATGTTTTTTGTAAAGCATATGTTGTTGCAGTTCCTCTCTGAGGCTCTTTGCTATGCAATGTAGTTATGTAGTTATTGTACGGTAGAGGGGACAAAATTACGAGCTTAATGTTTTTTATTTTCCCTATACTCATCTGTTTGTTATGTTTGCAAGTAATTGTGTTTAATAAGCACAGGTGATGTGCTCATGTAGGTTACTTTGATTCGATTGTCTATCTTTTGCTTATTGCCAAATGAGTTCTACTCTGTAATTAAGGTATGAAAAAGAACTTGTGCATCCGATTCAGAATCTTGTTGGCGGAGAGCTTGCTCGTGCATTGCTTATCCAGGTAACATACTGAAAATTGTTGTTAGCTTTACTAGTTCCTATTCTCAGCACGTGACATCCAGCTTTTGTGATGACAGATTCAAAAGCTAAAGCTGGACACTGAGACGTAAGTGCAATGGAGTGGTATCATGGAATGGAAAGTCCTATTGCTTTCAAATTCATGTTATCTTCATCTTTATGTTCGTTATTATGACTTGGTTTAAACAGGGCAATGCTTGAGCTGAACCAGATACTTAAGGCCAATGAGATAAACTTTGCAATTCTAGCCGCTTTACCAGCTTTCTTTGTCTCCCTTATAATCATGTCGTCAGTGCGTGCATGGTTTAAACGGGTAAGAATAGCGCTCTTTCTTCTTTTGGACCTTACTACATGGTTTTCATATTGCATGTTACTCGGAACCTCTTTGCTCAGCTAGGATCAAAATTATAGTAACCATGATAATTAAGTTTTAGATACTTAACACTTAATCTTGCTTATTCTTCTTTCTCATGTATTGACTATTGAGTTTCAGGGTTTTTAGCACCAATAGGACCTCGCCGGCCCTCATTTTTATTAGAAGGACCTTGACTTGAAAGTTTACGTTTGTGGACCAAACTTTTCAACACTGTTGACCATAAGGACTTCCTTTATGTTCCTTACCATAACGTCATGTCAGGGGTATTTGTCCTTAGACATAAATGTTATCTACTTGTTATGTACTTTCCTAATTTTTCTCGTCTTTCCTTGTTCTTCTTCTTCATCTTCATCAGACACCAATCACCACCACCAGTGTCCCTCTCTTCTCCAACCCTCCATCCACCCCAAATCCTTCTTCATCTTGTCTCTCACTACTCTTTCATTTCCCCCCAAAAGCTTGTCACTTTCTCCGTCTACCAGAAACTTAGCAGCCTCACCATCGCGACCGTGATGTCAAGCAATCCAGTTTGACCTCCACTTTCGCTTCATCGTTCTTAAGCCAGAAGAGATTGGCATTGAAGATGCAGCCTCACCATCATAGGCGACATGTTTCAGCGAGAGGAACTCGGAATGTTGGCAAGAGTGGATGAGAGAAACTAAATGAAAAGGGATCCCAAAACTGCATAGAGAATGGATCGAAGATGTTGCTGTATTTTACGCCAAAGAAGCTCGAAATTGCGTGATAGGGGCTAGCATGATTTCACAGAACCACTATTTGACCTGAAATTGGGACTATATCTCGTCATTATCAAAGCGTAGAGTTTGGATTTAAGTTGCCAGCGGTAGTAAGGGATTAGCTCCCGATATATATATATATATATATATATATATATATATGGGAGCTGATCCGTTGAGAGCGCTAGCAAATTGGGTTAAGTTGCTAGCGCGATCTGGCCGTCCACGCGCGATCTGTGGACGGTCCAGATCTTTTTTTTGCATTTTTTTTAAGTCCGTCCGCTACATTATGTAGCGGACATTTTTTTGACAAAAATACCCCTGATCCCCGAATTGAGAACGATGTATTCTATAGGCAAATATCGTCCGCCACATAATGTGGCGGACAAGCCAAGGAAAAGCATGCCTGATGAAATCTGAGAACTTCTCTCTCTATCTCTAATAGAAAACCTCTCTTCCTCTTCTTCAGTTTTGTTCTGTTTCATATCTTCCCAATTTCCTCTTAACAGAAAACCTCTCTTCCTCTTCTTCTCTTCTGTTTCATCTCTTCCACCATTACAGTAGCCGTGGCCGTAGTTTCTCGAAGCCGATACGCTACAAATACTCAAACAGAATCCCCCACCATTTATCAACCGGATTAACCCAAATTCCTCAAAGCAATCAAATAACGCACAAAAGCAATCTCGGTGTCAAGTAAAAAGTCAAAGCCATAATGCAAAATCAAATGGGACTTTGGTTTAAATCTATGATTTCAAAATCAGTCTACAGGGGGAGATGCAAAATCAAAATCAGTTTTACCACCCATAACCACCACCACTGCACTACCACCCACACATATCCACCACCATAAACATCATACCCATTACCGTGCCATCGCCGAGCACCACCGTCACCACCATCAAATCGACGGACCACACATCAGCAATAGTGGTCTTGGCTTCTTTTCTCGATCTTATTTTGAAAACGCGCTGTAGCGTTCCTGGTGGTGCTTTAGAGTCTATCGGAGAGCAACTCCAAAGCAGTGTGGGCTGCCATAGCAGGCGGGTTGCTTCCTCTGTCGTCGCCGGAAGCAGATCTGTCTACGAAGCGGTAGCTTTCCCCGCCCGCCTAGTGGCGTTGATGCCGAATGTCAGCTTTGGGTGATGCCGAGGCTACGGCGGCGGAGGTGATGCAGAGGCTACGGCGGTGACGCCGAGGCTCCACGCGCGATGCACACAACGATAGATCTGGGGTTGGGGAGGACGAAGGTGCTAGCGATGCCAGTTCACAAAGAGACAGAGAGAGGAACAAAGAGAGAGAGAGTGGGTTTTTTTATTCTGAAGTGAGAGAAAAGTGAGATTGAACGTCGGTGTGTCCGCAAAATATCGTCCACTACATTATGTAGCGGACACTATTTTGCCTATAGAATACATCTTTCTCAGTTCGGGGATTAGGGGTATTTTTGTCAAAAAATTGTCCGCTACATAATGTAGCGGACGGACTTAAAAAAATGCAAATAAAAGATCTGGGCCGTCCACAGATCACGCGTGGATGGCCAGATCGCGCTAGCAACTTAACCGAGTTTGCTAGCGCTCTCAACGGATCAGCTCCCTATATATATATATATATATATATATATATATATATATATATGGGAGCTGATCCGTTGACAGCGCTAGCAACGTCCGCTACATAATGTATGTAGCGGACGGTAAATTATCGTCCGCTACATTATGTAGCGGACGGCCAAACAACGCTAGCAACGTGCTAGCGCTAGCAATGGATCACGACCCTATATATATATATATATATATATATATATATATATATATATATATATATATATAATAGCCCGCAAATTACCAGGTTGTATGTCTAGAGTGTATATCTTCCATAGGCCTTCTCATAAAAGCAACAAATCGACGTAAATAAAGACCAAGATAGATGAATTAAAGAGAAAGCATTTCTTATGTCACCACCTTGCTGTTGTTACAAGCGAGAGAGGGAGATACACTTGTAGGTAGATCTAAACCAATAGAAGTATCCTTCGTGTGTATGAGGTGTAACCTAATAAGCCAGTGTATAGGGCCTATAGTAGAAAACTCCCAAGATAGTGGATGGATCAATTTAAAAGAGGGATAAAAGGAATATTTGACCCATCCATGGTTCTATATAAAACAAGGATGATTGGTTTTTAGTAGTTCTGTGTGTTACATAGACTTGGTACAAGATAACTTGGAAAGCGTAAAATTCCAGAAACTACGTCTCTTGGGCTACACAAGCTTGGCCGTTCGTTTTTTTCCCAGTTGCATAAAATACTAGAGAGAAGGAAGATACACTTCCTGGGAGGGCATACCCTCCCTCATCTAGAAGGGCTAAACCTACACTAATTAGTCTTTTTGATACCATGCCTTCATGTGTCAACCAAGGACCAAGGAGCAACTTGAAAGGAAAAGATAATGTTAGGGAATTCTAACTCGGATTTAGATGGAAAGGAAACAAAACTGTGTTGAGGTTGATGGACCTTGTTTATAGGGTAGAAACGGTGATATGGTACTCGGGCACTGAGCTAGCTATCAGTTATAGGTGCACGTGTAGGTGATGGTAAAAATAAAAGCTACTAGAAGAAAAAGACTCAGAACACCCGAAGCTATGAACTTGGTATTGGAGTCTGAAAAACTAAATTGCAGAACTCTCAAATGGTTTATTCACCTCTATTAGTTGACTAAAATTTTAAACTCATGAGATAACATATTGTATGGTTATCACTTCCCATCAATTTTTCGTTTGTTAACTGAAGTTTTGCCTTCTTCTTTGACAAAAAGCAAACCCTCGGCTGCTGCTTTTGTTTTTGCCTTCCTTCTATCGGTTAACCATCGGCTTTTTCTTTTCTTTTATCGCTGCTCATTGAGAAGATCGAGCAAGTTACTTTTTAAGTAGCAGCTTAAATTTCAACAGGAAAAAAAAAATTCTTAAATTTCAAAGGTTAAAAAGACACTTTAAAATTGAATGACCCTTAAATGTGAGAATGGAATTTTGGGAAAGAAAGTGTTGCCCTTTTAATTCCTTAGATGCTTTTACATGTAGTGCAGCTTTGTTCTTTCTTGCTTGTAGAAGCTCCATGTTTCGTGTTGAACTGTTAGGCTTAAGTTGTCATCAGGGATAACTTTTGAGCAGAAACGTTTGATGGGGATCAGACCCTTAAAGGTAGAGCATAACGCAAGAAAAATAGAAAACACATATGGGCCTCTAGTACAAGCTTACATAAATCCAGGGTATTTTGTTGATACTGCTAGTTAATGGTATTCTGGTCACTATAGCTACTTGGAAAGATCTAGTAATTTCTGTTTCTTTAGCTATAGGTTATTTCAAATTCCATACATTATTAGGAGTTTTTCTTGTTTTTACTAATCTTGTATTTTCTTCCTAGTCGGAAAGGGTCTCTTTAAAAAAGTTTATGAATATATATTTCCAAAGCGGATACGCTTTCTCGTTTTAGTGGTGAGACTCCATTGATTTCTTTCTAGGTGTGACTTTAGGATTTTGTTATCTTTTATTCCTTTCCTCTATATCGTTTAATGCTAAAACACTGTTCTCGAGTACTGTTCAGAGCACCCTAAACAGTCTGAATAGTATATCTTTTATTGTCCCTAAGCCCTAGTACTAGCTTTTCAATGAAAAAACTTATCAACCTAAGCCCCTAGCCCACCATATTTGATTGTAGGATAATACCCCTCTTAAGGTACCCTCCTGCATCACATGTTGACGAGTTATATTTTCTATACAAACATCTTTCGAACCCACCATATGTGATTCGAGGACAGTCTTAATCCCCTCTGAAGGTACCGTCCTACATCAAATGCCGACAAGTTAGATTATCTATAAAAACATGATGCAAGCCCTCATAATCATTAAAAGGATTACAGATGGCATATCCACTGTTATGGGTTCATTTCAGATTCTTTCTCATAGACATGTTACCTCAGCGGAACCAATCCCTGCCAATTATCAAGTCAGTGTAAAAATGTTGACATATTACTTGCTGCAGGAGACTAGCCCAATTCTTCTGTCATCTTTCACGTACATCGTTTTATGGTCAAAGTTTGATTCACGGTTTTACTTATTCTACTGAAAGTTTTGGTCCTTTTTGCGCCATAAAAATCATGAAGTTAGTCATTTCCCCTGAACTCTTGTATATACAGGCACCCTTTCTGAACTATGGAGATGGAACTTAGTCCAAAAGCCATCATGTTAACAGCCCACGTAAATTGTGAACTATATTCTCTCTATGTATTTTTTTGCATAAGCAATTTTATCATAAAATGCATCACAAAATTTTTAATGGACTATTTGGGCGGTGTAAATTTGTTTTACCTACTGAATTCTGTTTCCATTTGAAAAATAGTTGATCAATGGTTGCAGTTGAGAATAACTGCAGCAGTGATCTAATAATATAGCCAGTGATCTGTTTTATCCTTGATCTGGTAGGATAATAGAGCAGAAGGCAGGGGAAGAATTGCTCGAATCCAAAGGAGGCTAGTAATCGTGGAGGTTGAAAAAAGGATTATGCAATTCCAAACATGCATAGATCAAGGACTGGTGAGATGTTCCTGTCTTTCAGATTTTTGTCAACTCATTAGCATAAGTATCTGAAGTTCACAAAGATATCTTTTCAAAATGCTTAGTCTTTCCGAAACCCTCTGAAGTTGAGACTTTGGCTAAGTGGACTTTGCTCATATAGAAAGATAGATAAGACTAAGTTGTTTAACACTATGCAGGACTGATCTTAAGTTCTACAATTTACCAATGAGAGATTTTCTTGAAAGAAGGAATAAGTTTTCATGGTCCCCTCTGGTTGGCTTCAGGATCCGTGTATATAATGAAAAGAACACTTGTTTGTTTTTATATTATGAAAGCAATTTTATGGAGAAAATATGTTAATCTTTTTTTTTTTTTTTTAATCTTTGGAAGAATGGTAAGAAACTGTGCTGTTCAGTTATCCTGAAAAAGACAAAAGGAAAGGAATAAATGAAATTAAAAAACCTGGTCAGTTTCACGTTTTACATGTGCATTGTGATTTGCATAACTTGTGTGTGGGGTTTTAGGGGCATGCATCATCTTGACCCTAAATGTGTAACCATCATCTGAAGTTGTGCACGGTCATGCCGTGCAAATATCTGTCAGCCTAGGTTCGTGCTGAAGAAAATTCCTACTCTGATCTTAATTTGTTTCGGCTTTTGTACTGCATCTTCATTTTTATCTTCTTTTGGACATTGTTTTGGTGAAGCAGATTTCCACATTGTTTTGTAACTTTTGGGCCTAGATTCAACTCTGCAATTCATCAAAGCCTTGTCTCAATACTTGGGTCCGCATTAATGACAATTAGCCATATTCACCCATCAAATCTTGCCTAGCTTTTTGGCGCTTCACTTGAAGAAACACAAAGTTCAAGAAGTTATTCTTAACGTGTCTAAGGGTTATCGTCATATCATATCAACGAGTTATTCCACTTTCTTAATTTTTTTTGCGTTTTCAAACTATGTGTTTCTTGATACGCAGCATATGAAAAGATGCCTATGCGCAAGGCGCAACAAAGCCCAACGTTAGCGCTTTAGGTCAGGCGCAGTCCCTTCAAAGGAACCCAGGTTTTCTGCGCTCAAGCCCAAGCTCTTCTGAGAGGATTTTTTTCATCATTAGTTGCAAGTTCTTCAAACAAATGTTTTTGACTTCATGTTGACACTGACTAACATGACCACATAATATTACTGTTAATTGTGAAAATGCGAAAAACTGTTTCTCAAGTTCTTCAAACAAATGTTTTTTACTTCATGTTGACACTGACTAACTTGACCACATAATATTACTGTTAATTGTGAAAATGCAAAACTAATTTCTCCTGTGCTAAAAGTTAATTGACTAAAATGAAAAGAACTAAAAGGACATTTCAGATCGCTTCTCAATATAGTGGAAAGAAGAAGGAAGAAGAACCGGGAGCGGATTTCTCTCTCTCTTTACCATACTGCAGGGCAGCCTGCAGCTCTCTCTCTCTCTCTCTCTCCCCCCCCTCCTTTTCTCTCTCTCTCGCACTCTCCCTACCATTTTTCTCTATAGCATCCCTCCTTATCTAACACCCCACACCATTTTCTCATATAACATCCCTCCGACCCTCCCTATTTAAAACCCCGAAGGTGTTCGACTAAATGCTAAATTCTGAGTATGTCAAGATAGAGATGCGCAGTACGCATATTTTTTGATATGGTGTGAGTTTCTTTTGGTATTTAGAGTATGCTGCGCTTTCTGTCGACTAAGCTTGCCCTAGCGCTTTGCGCCTATGCTCCAGGGACGCTTTGTGCTTTACATGCCCGTTAAATAACTATGGTATAATTGTCCGTTGAATCTCATTGAGTGGCATTTTTTGAGGTATCATATACCCTATTTTTCCACTTGAGGAGAGAGAATGGGAAGGGGAGGAATTAGGGGAAGCTTCAGTTAATATGAGTTCTCATTATGTCTGAATTTGGCAGGAAAAAGATGCTCAATGCATGTTTGGATTACTTTTGTATAGTCTGGATCGCTTGTACCGTGCTGTGGAGAGGCATGCGAAGGCAACTGGTGAATGGCAATGGTAAGATTTAGTTCTTTACTTATACGTGATGCGCGCGTGGTTGTGTGTGTGTATGAGAGAGAGAGAGAGCGAGAGACTTCAGTATTTCTCAAGGTGGTGCTAACCAACATATGTTTGATCCAATAGTTTGAGACAGGATATCATCGATTTGGGGAAGCCCTGCCTTCAAACTACATACAAGCTCATCGTTACCTCACGCATGGAACAGGTTTATGATTGCTTGCTTCCCTCATCAAAACAACAATAGTACAATGCTCCGTCCCCCGAAGAACGAATCCGATGGATATTTTGGCAATATGTACGTATACATATGTATATTGTCTTGATTGTTTTCTATTATCACCCCTTTAGCCAGCAACGGTGCTTTCTTTACACGCTCTTTCTGCAGCAATGGTGCTTTCTGATTCTGCTTCAGGGGAGGGAAATTTTGGAGTTCCTTTTGCTTTTCTTTTGTGTGTATGCTGTTGTCATTTCATCATAGTTGCCTAAATTTGTGCACTAAGTACAAATCTAGAAATGGGAGAACAACGAAACACATGGAAGAGAGTAGAAAAAGTGACGATTACAACTGCTGCGACGGGAGAAATTGAGTGGTGAGTGAGTTCATAACTGGACGCTAGGTGGAGGCATAATTGGACGGTTTGTAGGCACATAGTTCTAATCGTAGTCGCAGTTGAGCGCCTCCAAAGCCAACCGAAGCCAAATGCCCCACCTGCTTTCTTCAATATGTGAGATGGTGTTTGATTTGAGTGACTGGTGTTTCTTTGGCTGTTGTTGGTGGTCGGAGACATGGCTTCTCGGCCATAGATCCTCAATGAGAATTGATGGAATTGTGGTTCTGTGAGATGTTTTTTCCCGTCAAAAGGAAAAGGCTGACGCTAAATTTACACCCCTATGATGACATGGGCAGACATCACCAGGAAAGCCATGTTTGGTGCCAAATTTGTGTAGGGATACTCGGAGAGAGTAACCAAAAAGGGTTGCCTTATTATTGGCACTCCCCAAATTTCTCGATTGGGCTACCCGAAGTGAACCCTTTCGCTTTTTCTCGGGCCCAAAAAGTGAAAATGCTCCATTTAGGTGTATCATTGTGCTGTAATCTTTCAAGGTGACGTAAATTCCAGCCCAACTATCTAGAACTATATTTTATACAATTCATAGTTAATTTAAAACTGCCCATTGCCATGAAGAGTAAGAACCACTATAAAACTATAGCTAAGATTTATGTGAGGCCCTAAACCTAATTAGCTTTTATTTTTTTTAATCTATTCGTTAACAAATTTTTAAATTTGATCTAAATATTACTCCGTATATTTGTGTTATACTAGTTGTGTAAGTGAAATAAGGTGTGTTGTACAATTTTCGTGACTTAGCACGTCAAAAGATAGATTAATTTAAAACCTAGGGTAAAATGGTATTATTTATGCTTTTTTAAATAGGATTAATTACACTTGGCACTCTTGAGGTTTGCCTTTATTACAACCGACTCCCTATATCTATTTTTATTGCACTAATGAACACGTATTATATTTTCCAGTTAACATAATTACGAAAAGATGGTAATACTCCTCATTGAAAGTAAATTTACCTAATCCATCCACCCACTACTCATACCATTTCACTGCAACCACACCAGTTGAATCACACACAACTGCTTTGCCGTGGCTCAGTGGTGTTACAACACAACCTCTATGCCTCGCCACTAGGGGTGAGCACCAAACCGTTCAAATCGATCCGAATTGTTCAAAAATCTTAACGTTTCAGTTTAAAAATTTTCAAGCCGACCTTGGTTCGGTTCACGATTCACATTTTTTCAAAGCGATTCTAAACCGAACTGAATCGACCTATGATATGTTAATCTATTTTAGTAACATTCGCATGCATGGTCACTAGGGGTGAGTGTGGTTTGGTTTGATTCGGTTTATAGGTCAAATCACAAATCAAACTGCTACCCCTCGGTTTGAAAAATCTTGAATCGAACCGAATCGAATCAAACAACATTTGGACGGTTTGGTTTAGTCTGTTTAAACGGTTCGGTTTGTTCGGTTTAAAAAAGTTATCCCTCTGTAAACCTACTATTGGATTCAAATGTTATTCAAAATTAAAATTAGTTTTTTTCTAAATTGCACATAATCTTATTATATCAAATATCTAACTACACGTATTAACATATGATTTAAGTATTTTTCAAGACATATGTTACAATAAAAATTCAATTATGCCTTTGTCATGAATAAATACGCAAGGCATATTGATAACTAGACTTTTGTCTTATAATTGCTTTCATTAATTTCTTTTCTTTTAACTTTTAAGGTTTTGTTTATTTAGATTTGCTTAGTACCATTTATCTGAAAATTATCAATGAATGCCACTAAAAATAATTTAGTATGTCATAGGTTGGTTCTGTTCGGTTTCAAAAAAGTGAATCGTGAAACGAACCGAACTGAGGTCGGTTTGAGACATGTGAAATCGAATTGTTAAGATCTTTAGACGGTTCGGATTGAATTGGTTCGGTTTGAGCGGTTTGATGCTCACCCTTACTCATTAATGTATGAGAAAGAACGCGTAAATATAGAAGAGATATTGGTCACCAATGGCCGCCACCACGACCCAAAAAAATTCACAAATGCTGGATCTAAACCCTAACCACCACTGCCATCCACCACCATCGAAAACAAACCAATCATTGTCGATCTACACCACAACCACCACTGCCCTGCCACCACGACCACCATTGTCAATCTACACCACAACCAGCAACCCATTCACAAAGGCGATCACAAACACACCTAAATTTATAATCTTTCCCCAAAACTAAACTCGAAATTATTCTTCACGTAGATTTGGGTTTGCTTTGGATTATTTGTATTGTGATTGGTGGCAGTGGTTGTTGCCGAAGGGTATTGTGGCTATGTTAAAGGGTTTGGTGTTTGGTGGCAGTGGTGAGGAGTTTGACGGTGGTGGGGTTTGTGTGTGCGTGCATGTGTGCGTGAGATCGCCAAAAGGTGGTTGTCAATGCGTGTGTTTAGGGGCGTTGGGAGGTGATGTGCAGGTGGTTAGGAGTCTCTGCGCGAGCGCGCGTGTGTGTGAGTGAGTGAGTGAGAGAGAGAGAGAGAGAGATGGGCAGTACGCACTGTGTTTAAGGGGTGGGATGGTGTCAGGAGAAAGGGATGACATCGACAACGATAGTGGCCGCCGGTTTGTGTGGACATTGGCAGCGGTGGCTGAAGAAGGAGAAGACATCTTAAGGAAAATTTCGGTAGATCACAATAAACTTTTTGGTGCTTTTTGCAAACATACTACAAAGCACAAGAGCCGCATGGTAATAAAAATAGATAGGCGAAGCTGAGTGTAATTAGCCTTTTTAAATATTGCCTTGAGTATAATCAAACTAAAGAGCTTGACGAGACATGTCTAATGCAATTCGAATCGGCTCAATCGACCATCGGATAAAGCCTCAATGTGTATTTAAAGTTTACCAACAATACTTATGAGCAATTGATGAGGATGCGACACTCAACAGACTTCCTACCACCTTTCTCTTTGTCAATGATTTCAACTAGTCTAAACCCTTTGTCTTTACTCCATTTTATCTTAACTGTCGAATTAACTTTTTACAAGCGATTGTAATACACCTTAGAATCCTTTTTCATTTCCATGAATCTCTTATCCTCACGGTCTTTCTTCGAAGTTAAGGCTAGTGGTCATACTTCATGGGCTTGAAGAGGAATTTTTAAGGGAAAATTATGCAGAATATCCTTATGATTTGGACCTATTGCAAAGAGATCGCTGGAGTTACAGAAGTTGCAAGTGACCTCCTATGGTGTTAATTTTTTTGCAACCGTTAGAGAAATCATCCAAGTTGACGGGGTGTAATATTCACTCTTTTAAACGGTGCATTTGATATATTTTAATACATTGAAAAGACGAAAGTACCCTCACTTTCTTTTTTTACTTCCACTCAAGTCCCAATTTTTTCTCCAATCCAACTAAATCCTAACCTTAGCCGCTACCCTCACCAACTAAAACCCTAGCCACCACCTTTAGAGCCAAAACCCTAGACGCCGCCCTCACTAAGCCCCATCCACCACCACCACTGCCTATTTCTGCCATCGCCCACCCCGTGTACCTACGATGCTGTCAGTCTTGACCACCCACCATGAGCCTTGTGCCGGTACAGCTAGCCCCATCATCAACCCAAGCCAAGTGCGTCGCCACCACCTGTCAATTTCCCCCACCACGAACTCGATATGCGTCGCTAACCCTATTATCACCCCTAACCTTTTGCACCGCTGAAAGCCCCACCATCAACCCCAATCAGGATCCACAAAACACGATTATCACCCTTGTTATCAACCTCATTCGAGTTTCTATAGAGGGACCAACCTCGCCATTAACCCCAGGAGCTACCGTCACCGGCCATTTTCACTCACCACGAACCTCTGTCACTGCCCGCTAGCCTCGCTATCAACCCCAGCCACCGCCACCATCTTCAGCTTAGCCCTATCCAAGATCAACACCATTCATTTTTTAAAAAAAGATATACAATTAGGGGTCATATAGAGGGGCAATTTAGACATTTTCATCATTCTGTTACGGGAATCGTCTGATGCAACACTTTTGTAAACTCAGGTGTCTTTTACAACTTTTGTAACTCTAAGGGTCCAACAAGTCCAAACCACAAGGGTATTCTGTGCAACTTTCCTAATTTTTAAAGGTTTGGACACCCTGGAGTCCGGCATGCAATGGCAAGTTGAAATGGGCTCAGTAACATCTGTCTGGGAGGATTTCTAACTACCTGAAGTCCCACCTACAGTATTAATAGATTATTAACCCCTAAATACGCTATTTAACTTAGCTCATTGGTTGATCTCATCCAAGACTCTAAATGGAATCATCAAATTATGAATCAACTACTCCCAGATAACATTTACTCCTCTTATTAATGGCAGTCATATCTTCAAAGGCAACTACCTGGACAAACTTATTTGGAATGCCACACCTTTTAGGGTTATTTTTCGGTTGCATCAGCTTATGACCTTCTTTATAATGAGAAAGTGTGCATATTATTGAAGCTGACAAACACATGCTTGAGTGACCACTAACCCAATTTTTTTAGCGGCTAATTGCATGGATAACTAAAGGAAATGTTCATGCCTTTGTACAATCCAAAATATCAACAAGCACATTTTCAACCCTTTGATGTATTTCACTGCACATAAATGAGATATCATTCCAAGGTGGCACATATTACCCCGTGAACGTCATCACCATATCTCAACATCTATCGTTTACCATTTGAAAAAGATCTGATGAAAACAAATCTTAACCAAATAGAACCAACATGTCTCTTAGGCTAGTATTCAAGAGGAATGGAATAGATCCAATGGTTACAACTTACAATCTATACTGAACTTTCTGTCACTGCCTTGAAGATTAGACAAATTTTATCAATGTTGGATGCAAGTTCCACAAGACCATTTGAGATCTGGAGTGAAAATCTATGTCATGAAGCTTTTGGGGATACGGAAGGGCTCAGTAGCTTTTCTTTTTTATGATTCAACGGATCCTTTTGCATCATAAGCACTAGCTGTTTTGAAGGATCTGAATTGGGCGAAGCATACAAAACTCATTCATATCATAACGTACACCAATCTAAAACGCTTGTTTGATCAATCAGTAGTCTATTGCTTCCTAAGACATTCCTAAGACAATGTCTTAGGAAGCAAGAGATTACTGGCTGAAGCAGTCTTACTGGCTACTTTTGCATGCAAAGCAAGGACACGAGTATTTATGGACTGGACTACTCCTGAATTATATTTAAAGATTCAATTTTGCTGATATAGACAGCTTTTAGCTTTAAATATTAATTTAATCATGTGCTTTGTTAAACTAACAAAAAGCCGGGACAACTTTTGTAAAACCCTTTATTACTGATGAAATGTTTCTACTATTTACCAAAAATAAAAAATCTTCTCTCTCATCTCGTCACATTCCTTTTCTCTTCTTCACTCTCATGCGTCTATATATATATATATATATATATATACACACACACACACATATATATCATATCATATCATATTTGCACCCTCTCTCTCTTCTCTAATTTTTTCATTTATAGAAAGTTCTTTACACCTTTTGCATGAATTCTCTCTCTCCCTCCTTTAATATTTCCTCAGCCTTCTTCTTTTCTCTCCTATTTCTAAACAAAGTATCACAATTAGGGAAAATTACAAATGAGCATCCTCGTCTACTTTGGGTTTGCGGGTCGGCCCTCTCAAGTATTAATTTTGATAATTGACCCCATATCAAATGAGCACCCTCGTCTACAACTAAACAATGAAAAACGTATAGAAAGACACAAGTGTCCTTCTATCCAGAGTTTCATTGTAACATCCCCGAAAATCCAGAGCTTCGCCGCCCCGAGTTCCCCGGTCGTTAACCTACCGGATCGCATCAGACCTGTCAAATATGTTCACTAACACATACTTCAAAACGTTTAATCTGATATCAACTCCAATTCTTCACATACAATATTACAAAATTGCTTAGACTTGAACTCTTAAAACCTAGGTTCTTTACAACTTGAATCCTTATAGAACGAGTTGACAATACTGACCCATGCAGGGGTCTCATTACACGGAAGTGGCGGATTCACAGGAAGCTCACACAAACTCTAACTCGTTCCCGAATCTGCTATAACTTATTATCACCTGTAGAAGGGAATCAAACAAAATGTGAGCTTTTAAGAGCTCAGTAAGGTCGTACAAGGACCAACAAAATAATTACAAACGATTCCAAGAATCCAACTGACGAAGATTTCGAGAACACTTCAACGAACTAAACAGCTCAATGATTTCCAAAATGATCGAAATTCATCATAAATAAATACCAAAATAGACAATACCATCACAATGAGTTCCAAAACGATCAATAAAAGAGCATATTTAAGGCCATCATTCCAAAATACGATGATGGTTTTCCAAAGGATTTCAAAACGTACATAGATCATCTGAGACAATTCTTTCCAAAATACCCTGAATTTCTCAAGGGATGTTGACCCAAGCACAAATTATTTTAGAGAATACTTTCCGGTCATTACCGTAACAGTCACGACAATATACAAAACTGAGAAAATAAAAAATCAACGTTGATCCTGGGCGATTGCAATGCCATTCCGACAAGCTAACAAAGTGTACACATGCATGATGTACCAAATTACTAGTTCACTTGGGTACTAGCCTGCTTTTCCTGCAGGATTCAGACCAGCCTCATTACGCCCTCCCATAGAAAGTAAACCCAGGTCAACACGGAAAAAATCAACAATATCAATGAGCTTTAACATAAGCTCAATCACCGAAATCAATTCAAATTTCAATAACAATAATCATACTGATATAAGTCAGCATTCGGAATTTTCAGAAGAAAAATCACCGATACACAACAAAAACGATTGCGAATAATTATCGAATTTAAGCACAACAATCCGGAAGAACGGATACAAACAATTGTCAAATTTTCTCAGCATGCAATAACATGCGAGCATCACAAGATTTCCAAATAATCGATCAAGGTTCAATATTAGGGTTTTCTGGACAAGAACATGCTGATATCAATGCATACTTCAGAGTTTGACATTGGTCGTAAGTAATTCAAATGAGTACTTACAAGTATGAGTTATCAAATAAGGGGTCGGACAAAAGTCCTTACCCAGGGTTCAGATAGAATCCCTTATTTGGATCCGCAGTTAAACTATCTAATCGGAAGTCTTTAACGTTAACCTAAACGGAATAATCGAACCATTAGAACACAGACTAAAGCAAAATATAACTTAATACAGACTCACGCATACTCACAAAATGAACCTCCCCTCAGGGGGTATGTAAAATTACCGAAACGCCCATAGGGTGTAAAATTACCAAAATGCCCTTCTCGAACTTAAATTACCAAAATGGTCTTCTCGCAAGTTAGAATCACTATAATAACCTTATCGTATCCAAATTTACTCAAAAATACCCTTTATGGGTAAAATTACCACAATACCCCCTTGGGGTGGCAAATTACCAAAACACCCCTGGGGTTTCCAGCACCGAAAAAATATCTTAAAACGCTATTTTAAGTATCCTATTTCTGGACTAAAAAGTAGTTTAGAAAATTTTCCGTCTAAAAGTCCCGAACCGGTGTCACGACCGAGCGCTAAAAGGCCAGTTTCGCGAAAAATACCTATCAGCCTCAGAATGCCCCAAAAATTTAAAATATGAATCATATCAGTAAAATAGAGTTTCCATAAAAATTTCAGATTAAAATAACTTGGTTTACTAGGCTAATTAATTTACTAATTTTGTTCAATTGCTGCCTTAATCTAACGTCCTTCGTGGACAACAAAAATTCTTGTTTCCAGAGCGTAGTTCTCGTAAAAATATTAAGAACCACTGTTTTGGACTTTATCTAATTATGGTCCGAATTATTTATAAAAACTCCTGAGAAAACTGCCTAAAATAATTCTATCTTTAGCGACCATTACAAGTACTATTTAAATCAAAGGCACACACTACTGCACCTTTTCCACACGCACTTTATTCTTCCTCACTTCCCCCCCACTTTCTGCCGAATCCATTACACACACTTTATATACAAAAACCACTGTCACCCATGAACACTTACCGAAAACACTTACAACACTCATTAAAACTCATTAATACACTCACAATTATGCAAACCAAATTCCTACCCACTGAAACCCGAAGAACACACATGGTTTCACACTTACCTCGCACACCAAAACCCACTGCACCGCTCACCCACGGCCCCCCAAGCACACACTGATTCACATGTATACATGCTAAAACGCATGTTTTTATTCCCCTTAATCCCCACCTACGGAACCCAAGTTCGCAAAACCTGCCCCCCCTGGTCAGCCATATTCGCGACACACACTCAAGGCTTGAATTCACACACTAGAAAAAGAAAAGGAAGAATTACCCTTGAGGTTCGTTCCTCAATCTCCCTCTCTCTCTCCCTGATTTCTTCTCTGCCGAAGCCTCTACTTGCTTTCTTCTTCCCTGTTATGTTTTCTGTCTTGGTTGTCCTTTCTTTCCCGAAAGGAAAAGGTTTCCTTTTTGTTTTTTTTTTCAGACTTATCCTTCCCTTCTTAAATTATTTTCTCTTTTTTCCTAGCTTAGTCATTAAGCTAATAGGAGGTGGCCTTATTTAGGGCAAGTAGTTTCTGAAATCTGACACATAATACCCATTTTTGAAAATTGCAAAATTGCACCTCAAGTTCCAAAATTTACAAAATGCCCCCGGAAGTTTCAAAAATTATACTTTTGCCCCAAGACTCTTCTAATATTTATTAGTTTAATTAACTGTCACAAAAACATACATTGTCGCTCATTTTATTATTTTTCATCTCCAAAACATTAATTTACAGTTATGCCCCCGTAGTTTCCCAAAATTACGAAAATGCCCCCAGAATTTTGAAAATTACATTTTCATCCTGAAATAGCTCATATGCACTACTAATACCCGAGAATTACTTAAATATATCGCCCGTTTATTTTTCGGAGCCCAGATAGTTATTTTAACCAGCTCCCGAAGTTCGAGGTATTACATTCATCCCCACTTCTTATTTTTAGCTACCTCAATTCTTCATCACCAACTCAAGTACCACCACTGCCACAACTACAACCATCCCCAACTTAAGCACCAACGCTGCCACATCCACAACCACCCCCAACTCAAGCTCATTATTGTACTTCAACTTTTAGGGCGTCACTAGAAATAGCCAGACCTTAAAGTTGGCCTCGATATTTATTAATGAAGCCAGATAACAACTTGGCTTCATCTTGTGCCGCTAAAAAGAGCGCAATAAAGGCATGTAAGATGCACTTGAAACTAGAGGAGAAAGTGGAATACGAACCTCGGTATATGCAGGGAAATGTTCATAAGCTTAGATCTAGAACAACGTGAGTTGATATAGCTACAAGTATTAGCTCTAACCATAGAAGCCTAACTCGAGATAAAGACTTGATCTAGATGATTAAACAGATGGCCCAGGACAGTGGGAGCAAATGCAATCCTCTTACCAACATCAAGTAAGAAGGCAAGCTTAGTGTAAGCCTTCTTTGGTCAATCTATGGAAATCTACTCAACAATTGCCTAGAAAACATTAGAAGAACCTCGGAAATGAGGTATGCCTCATGTTGACATCCTAGACCAATAACGACTTTGCATTCTTTATGCTTATTAGACACCAAGCCTAACGCCTTAAAGCAATAATTTTCCCTCATACAGACAACCTTGCTTTGTGTGTGTTCTTGATAGCCTGAACAATAAAGAGCAGCCAATGTCAATCATTGCCTAAGCATAGTCTCGATCTTCTCTCAGCGTCAGACTCAATGAAATCGGTGTCAGAAAAGTTACAGTGTCACTAATTAGTGTACCATAAGCTATCTTGAGGACACCAACATTCTATATAATAGCTCAATAATCAGTTGAGACATGCTTTATTCTATCTAAGCATCCCACTAATTAACAGGAGAATTGACAGATTTAAAGAAGATTAGGGAGAAGGGATTATTACCACGTTCAATATGGAAATGTTGTATTTGCTCGGGAAGAAAAAGTTTCAGCTCACGCTAGTGAATATGCTGAGTATAAGCAAGGAGCTTTCCATCTGACGACTAGAACAAGGTTGTTCATATCCCTCCAAACCAAAATTGGTCCTACTCAAAGAGGGGTGCCTTACGATATTCAACTTCAGGGACACTAACTAATCTCCACATTGAGCTTGAGGCCATGGTTTTAGAAAAATGGATTGGAGAAGGAACGAAAATGTGAAATATGGCGAAAGCCCTAATTGATGAATGCTATGGGATGATGGTATGCACAAAGAATTAAGCGATAATCAACAACAAAGAACGAGCTATTTATAAGAAGTTCACCAGAGATTGAGCTGAAAAGTTCAAATTCAAGACTAACTATAGTTGAAAGATGAAATTTAATTGCAAAAAGAATGAAAGGAGTAAAAGGATTTCAATGCTCGATAAGGACACATAATGATATGCACGCAAGACCCTACTGACATAAGGTCACGTGTGCAAGAGGCAACTATAAGGGATCGCCCAATCAGAGGAGCGCGTGTAACAGCACGAGCGGGGAAACATGTATGATCAGTAGACACTAAAAACCCACATGCTAAAAAGAAATAACACAAACTTGGTTGAGTTGGGTTTTGACTCTTCATGAAAAATCAAGCTCGATTCAGTTGAAATTTGATTGTACTTCTAAAAGCCTTATTACTCTCGAATGGAATCGCAAAGGCCTTCAATGAAGTAATACGAGTTAATAACTTGTAGGGTTTATTAAGAAAAAATAACTCTCAGAGCTAAGGTTATTAAATAAACAACCCTCAAGGTCCATTAACACAAATCAATAACCCTCAGGGTTAATTAAGAAATGTAATCCTCAAAATTAATCAAACAAGTAAGTTCGTGGCTCAAGAAAAGAAGAGGAAAGACTCTAAGGAAAAGAGCAGACTGGACAGAAATGACAAACTCTGACGAAAAGGGAGCAATCTTGGTGTATTAATCTAGACTTGAATAAGGCGATGAACTCGAAAAAGAGAGAGACATATTTTTAGATTACGTGATCAACAATAAAGATGTGCCTATAAAAACCCTTTAGGTTTAAACCAAATTCATTCATGAAGTTTTAAATATAGACAACAAGTCTTTTGCGCTTCCATATTTCTACCTTTACATTTTGAACTAATCAGTGAGCATTTACTTGCATACCTAAACAAAAAATCTTTATGAACTCTTTCAAATGCCATTCAAGCCCATGTGTAACACCCTAATTTCTCTAAGTATTAACATTAATTAGTACCCCTCAGATGGTATTCCCCATGAACAACTTGCAAAAGTTGAGATATCCCAACACAAGGGATAGAAGGAAATGGTGGGAACTGATATATTCATTTCCCTCCAATATGCAAATGGGGGTAAATATTCCAATATGCAAAACTTAAGCGGTCATTTATGCAGTTTACCACTAATTTGTAATTTTTATTTAAAACTACTTAAGCTTGTATATAGTTCTCTAATATATATATATATAACACACATTCTAACACGAATCGAAAGTCCGAATCCACCTTCTTCATTAAAAGATTCCTATCAAATCTGGTGTTAGTGATTTCCCTCACATGGACCTTTCTTTCCCCGTACCTTTGTAACTTTACAACGAATTTGCTTGATACTCTTATATTGTTTCTAGGTGTTCTCGCTATTCAAACTTTGTTTTACACGATTGAGTTATAGACATGCAATAAAAACTAATACATTATCGGTGTGGAACATCATTAAGGAGTAGCAAATTATTCAGTTGCAAAAAATCATAGATTTGGTGTGAGGATAACATTTAGCTCCAATATTTTTCTCAGTAATGTGTTCCATCTTTCATTGAAAATTCTTACTCATTTGTAGTCATGCTACACATTCTCCAATTTTGTCACCAAAACAATATTCCATAATGATCGGCACCAAAAATGATATTCTATAATGACCTCTATATCTTTTCCCTTTGTTCTGCAAATGGGGGTAAATATTTCAATATGCAAAACTTAAGCGGTCATTTATGCAATTTACCACTAATTTGTAATTTTTATTTAAAACTACTTAAGCTTGTATATATTTCTCTAATATAGATATATAACACACATTCTAACACGAATCGAAAGTCCGAATCCACCTTCTTCATTAAAAGATTCCTACCAAATTTGGTGTTAGTGTTTTCCCTCACATCGACCTTTCTTTCCCCGTACCTTCGTAACTTTACAATGAATTTGCTTGATGCTTTCATACTGTTTCTAGGTGTTCTCGTTATTCAAACTTTGTTTTACACGATTGAGTTATAGACATGCAATAAAAACTTATACATTATCAGTGTGGAACATCATTAAGGAGTAGCGAATTATTCAGTTGCAAAAAATCATAGATTTGGTGTGAGGATAACATTTGGCTCCAATATTTTTCTCAGTAATGTGTTCCATCTTTCATTGGAAATTCTTACTCATTTGTAGTCATGCTACACATTCTCCAATTTTGTCACCAAAACAATATTCCATAATGATCGGCACCAAAAAGGATATTCTATAATGACCTCTGTATCTTTTCCCTCCGATATGCAAATGTGGTTAAATATTCCAATATGCAAAACTTAAGCGGTCATTTATGCAGTTTACCACTAATTTGTAATTTTTATTTAAAACTACTTAAGCTTGTATATATTTCTCTAATATAGATATATAACACACATTCTAACACGAATCGAAAGTCTGAATCCACCATCTTCATTAAAATATTCCTACCAAATCTGGTGTTAGTGATTTCCCTCACATCGACCTTTCTTTCCCCGTACCTTTGTAACTTTACAACGAATTTTCTTGATGCTCTTATATTGTTTCTAGGTGTTCTCGCTATTCAAACTTTGTTTTACACGATTGAGTTATAGACAGGCAATAAAAACTTATACATTACCGGTGTGAAACATCATTAAGGAGTAGCGAATTATTTAGTTGCAAAAAATCGTAGATTTGGTGTGAGGATAACATTTAGCTCCAATATTTTTCTCAGTAATTCCATCTTTCATTGGAAATTCTTACTCATTTGTAGTCATGCTACACATTCTCCAATTTTGTCACCAAAACAATATTCCATAATGATCGGCACCAAAAAGGATATTCTATAATGACCTCTGTATCTTTTCCCTCCGATATGCAAATGTGGTTAAATATTCCAATATGCAAAACTTAAGCGGTCATTTATGCAGTTTACCACTAAATTGTAATTTTTATTTAAAACTACTTAAGCTTGTATATATTTCTCTAATATAGATATATAACACACATTCTAACACGAATCGAAAGTCTGAATCCACCATCTTCATTAAAATATTCCTACCAAATCTGGTGTTAGTGATTTCCCTCACATCGACCTTTCTTTCCCCGTACCTTTGTAACTTTACAACGAATATTCTTGATGCTCTTATATTGTTTCTAGGTGTTCTCGCTATTCAAACTTTGTTTTACACGATTGAGTTATAGACAGGCAATAAAAACTTATACATTACCAGTGTGAAACATCATTAAGGAGTAGCAAATTATTCAGTTGCAAAAAATCGTAGATTTGGTGTGAGGATAACATTTAGCTCCAATATTTTTCTCAGTAATGTGTTCCATCTTTCATTGGAAATTCTTACTCATTTGTAGTCATGCTACACATCCTCCAATTTTGTCACCGAAACAATTTTCCATAATGATCGGCACCAAAAAGGATATTCTATAATGACCTCTGTATCTTTTCTTTTTCGTATAATCAGCCCCAATAGTCTTCTGTCACTAAGGATTTGAGGACATTTTTCGATGTAAGTTTAGCTACAACCTGGAATCTCCTAATTTCACAACAATTGATTGTCGCTAATTATACATAATGGTGTTTCTGGTAAATTGTTCGGAGACAAAGAAAGATGCTACAAGGATTTGTCACTAAATATCCTAATTTGTCCCCAGGAATTTTTCATATTCTATTCAAGTAGTTTTTCTTCTCTTAATCCCCTTTATTTTAACTCATATGCGCTCCTCAATATTAGTGATCCCTATGTCTCAGATTTGTTATTGACAAGAACACTAATGTTTGAAACTAGTTTAACACGTAAGTTTGTTTTGTACATATTTTACCCTTAGTTCAAATTCATATGTGATTTTGCTGTAAGGTAACGCTTTTCTTATCTTTTGACACTAAAGCAGAAGTGGCGTAGCCATTCTTATAACTGCTAAAACAAGACTACTTTCCTTATAACAAATTCTTCAGTCTAATAAAAAAAAGGGCTATACAGACAATAAATTTAATTTTTAACTATTACTTCTTTCGTCATAAATTATTTGATTAAGTTTGACTTGCACATTTATTTAGAATATGAGTCATATTTATGAGTTTTCAACTTTATTCCGAGAAAGAAGGGGGGGAAATATAGTGGGTTAAGAGAGAGAAAATGAGTTGATAGAGGACTAAATGTAAAGAAAAAAAATAAAATAGAAAAATGCTAAAAAAATAAACATGATTAACATTTATAGAATTATTTTTAATATAAAAATAATTAATTTTTTAAGACAGACGAAACGAAAATGTTATTAATTATTATTATTATTATTATTTTAAGAATGGAAGGAGTAATTATTTTGTCAAACCGGAACTGACAAGTCAAACAGTCTACATATACTCTTATTTAGTTAGGGATAATTGCGTAAAATACCCCTGTGGTTTGGGCTTGTTGCAAAAGGACCCTTGTTGTTACAAAAATTACATAAATACACATGAAATTGTAAAAACGTTGCACTGTAAAATTTCCGTAACAGAATGGTAAAAATGTCTAAATTGCTCCTTTATATAAATGAGAATGGCAGCTATTTTCACTCCTCTTCTCTTGAATGGCCACGAGATTCCTTCTTCTTCTTCATCATGAGATCCTTTAGGTCTGGACATCAAAAAGTGCATGAAGGCCAGCTGCCTTGGATCGATGGCGAGCTTGTGGCGGCACAAGTTGGAATCGATGGGACTAGCGGCGGCCCAAGATGTTGATATTTTACCCGCATTTCACAATCTCAATTCTAGGGTTTCAATCGCAAATTGCGATTTGAAACCCTAGATTTTAGTTTGTGCGATTAGGGTTCGAATTGTTGGTAGCCACAGCGGGATTAAGGTTCGATTTAAGTTTGGGGGTTCAATTAGGGTTCGATCTAAGTTTGGGGGTTCGATTAGGGTTCCTATTGTTGTGCGATTGGTTTGGGTTTGATGGCTGTAGCGGGACTATACGGTGATGGCAGCTGTGGCATTCGGCGGTGATGGTGGCGACGGGATCGAGTGGGCTGTTGACGGTGATGGGATTATGTGCAGCAGTTGGCGCCGACGGGATTGAGGCGGTTGTGTGTGGTGCAAGTGGCAGACGGGGTGGTGGAGGCGGGATTGTGAAGGGGCTTACACTGGCGGCGCACGGTGACGGGGCTGGCGGCCGCTAGGCGCACAAGACGGGAGTGGTGGCAATGGCGCCGGTTGTGGGTGGCGCAGGTGGCAGACTGGGGTGGTGGTGGTTGAGGGTGGCGGCTAGGGTTAGATTTTGGTGGAATTGAGATTTGTTTGAGATAGAGAAAAAGAGGGAGGGCACTTTAGTCTTTTAAATGTATAAACTTTTTACTAAACGCATTTTTCAAGAGCGTGAAGAGCACAGTCTGTTAATTTTGATGAATTATCTAACGGTTGCAACAAAATAAGCACTAGAGGGAGGCTTTTGTAATTTTTGTAACAACATGGATCCTTTTGCAACAAGCCCAAACCACAGGGGTATTTTACGCAATTATACCCTTTAGTTACGACTTTGGATAAGCTTACTGCTTACCCCTAGTAAATGAGGAAACAGTGGGACTCAAGCCTGTGGGTAAGGTGAGGAAGCCGCTGAATTCCGGCAGGACCAGCCTCCAGGTGACTCGGCCCTTTTGAATTGTGACCAGGTCGCTGAAACCCCCATTTCTTCGTCGAACAGCGAGCATCACCGGCGGCAATGCTGACTGCAACCACATTCCCGACTACCAATTGCGGCGGCAGCGTTCGCTGCTGGTCAATCCCAGACAGCAGTATAACCTCCTTGACCACCACCCCCTCCTCGCTCACTATCAGGAGTAGAAGGGCAAGCCGTTCACACCCAGTTCGGGCCATGATTGAGAAGGAGCGAGCGGAGACCCAGCGGCCCGACACGTTCCTTCGGGAGACGGATGACAACTCGTCCGGAGATGTGAGAGCTAGTTTCGAGAAGATGATACGGGAGGCGCAGGACAGCGTCTGCTCCGCCATCGAGGCGGTGGACGGCGGCGGCAAGTTCAAGGAGGACGTGTGGTCGAGGCCGGGAGGCGGCGGCGGAATCAGTAGGGTGTTGCAGGATGGCGCCGTCTGGGAGAAGGCAGGGGTCAACGTGTCTGTTGTGTACGGAGTTATGCCTCCTGAAGCTTATAGAGCTGCCACTGCCAATGGCAATGCCAAGCCCGGCCCTGTTCCGTTTTTTGCTGCTGGGATCAGCTCGGTAACTCCGGTTCCTTGAAAATATCAATTATATCACTTATGTGTTCCTAACATCAGAAGTATTTTGACAAACAAATGCTTTTAGGATTGGGTTTCCTTGCTCAATCATTGTTTTCCTGTTTTGAGAATCCGTCTGTTACGCTGCACTAACAGTTTGGCACAAGATATAATACATCTCAAAAGTGAATAAGAAATAGAGTTTACAATGCATGGCAACTTTTACCAGACCCTTTCTGAATAAGGTTTAGGTGGCTCACTGAACTTTTGTTGCCTGACAAGGATCTACATGAAGGGTTTATATGTGTTTTGAATTCCACATAATGCAAATGTGATATTCGATAAGGTCTTTATTGCGCAAAGGAAGGCAGAAATTTGCGAGATGTTTAGTGAATTCCTAAAGTTTTAAAAGCATCACAATCATTTTCTCTTTCATATTTATGGAGATAAAGTTTTAGCGACTTCTTGGAATATGGAACCAGAGTGGGACTATCTTGGCCCTTTGCAGCATCTTTTAACATTTAGGTGAGAGTTTCTTTTTTGTCTGATTTAGCAGGACCGGTTTCGAAGTTAATTTCTGTACCCAAAGACTCCAGTTCTCCAGTCTCTCCTCTCTCATATATATATTCTCAACATCATTTTGGATATTGCTTGAGATGGTTAACTTAAGAGAAATAGATGAGGGAACATCACTTGAGATTGTTGGTTCATAGTAAACATGAGCCTCTTGATGCTCTATAGTGAGGAGAAGTCATTTGTGTCAAGTTGATGGGGGTAAAGCAAGGTAGGGGTAGATCAAGAATAAGCAGACTTGGTTGATAGGATTTTCTCATGTGCTTGGATTGCATAGGGAAGAACGGAAGAAAAAGATTCCTGTAGCCGAACCCAACTAATTTCTTATAAGGCATACTGGAATTGGGTTGAGTTGTTGCCTTTTACTGAATTAGTTCGACTCCATAGTTATTGGAATGAACTCAATTGTACATGCTGCTTTGTATTTTTTAATTTGTAATTATTGAATCTCTACCGGATTTATTATAATATAAAGGATATGATTCATTTTAAGATGTCCAGATGTTTCCTACCATGCAGAGTTATTACCATTTGCATTTGCGATCTTTCACATCTCAGCCTCTTTTCAATCATAATACCGTAGAATATGGGTTTGTCTTTATTGATTCATTTGGTTTTGCAGGTTTTACATCCAAAAAATCCTTTTGCACCAACTTTGCACTTCAATTATCGATATTTCGAGACTGATGCCGCAAAAGGTACTTGTGTGTCCATAACTGTGTTGCAGATCGCGTTGCTTAATGTGTTTTCTGATTCTTGTTCATTCATTTTAGTTTCAGAAAGGTTTGCTCTGTTGTGAGGGTTTTACCTATCAGACTATACATCATGCTAGCAATTCAACCCTTGTGTGAACTTTGTCCTATTTGAGCTTGTGGGACAACTTCATACAAACATAGTTAGCAATAAATATGTTACCAACACTATTACATGGTTGATATCATTTACTGAGGGTGGAGCTTTAAGGTTGCTCCATTTTGACAAGACCGTCGGTTCAAAACACAAAGCAGCCTCTCTGTGGCAGATGTAGAGGCTTCGTACATTTAACCTATCCCGTATCTTGCAATCAGCGGTGGCATCATGAACTGGGCTGGCCATTCTGAAATCATTAAACTATCCTTCTTGCACCAAATCGAGTTCTACTAGTGCAGCCATGTCTGTTTTCTTTTTGTATGCTATCTGCTTGAGCAAAATTAAGTTTGGAAGTAGTACTCGTGATAGTTGATTGGATTATCCTGGTAATGAAAGGCATGTATTGAACTGTCATGATTAGTTCATCGTGAAAAGTGCTGGTCATTGTTGTGTTAGATTGAGTTATCTTCAATATATGTTCGTGTTGAAGAAACATATGCATCTAATTTAGTCATTTTACGGTATACTACAATATCTTACAATTATAGCTGTCCCAGGTAGCAGATTTTGTTATTAGTTTAGTGGATATATACATAAACATTTACCGACGCATTAAGCATACGATGTCGGGACTAAAAGTACAGCTCTAACACCTGCAATTGTCTTTTTTATGAGAGTCGGTTTCGTAAATAGATGAAGTGATAAGAGTCAATATGGCTGCAGTTCCTCTGTTACTTGTACTGTAGGAATCAATGAATATGTGGTTAGTAAGTTGGATCTTCCTCTCGGACTGCAAAGTGGACCTATCATTTAAGTGTATTGAATATTTCATCTAATATAATTCAAGTATGTTGAATATGGCAAAACTTAAGGACCTTGTGCAGTCATGGTAACTCCTTGTCAGTATTACACAGATGCTCCAGGAGCACCAAGAGATTGGTGGTTTGGTGGCGGTACTGATTTGACTCCGGCTTACATATTTGAGGAGGATGTCAAGCACTTCCACTCGGTATAATCTCAAACGTAAAATTTCGGTTCAGTAGCTGAATGTCAGCATTTTCAACTTAAATTCCAACATTTTCAGAAAAAGGTCGAGTCTGCCAATTGAAAAAGGTAGAGTCTGCCAGTTGAAAAAGGTAGAAAACTGGTTATATCCTTTGTACATAAAGTGTTGTCTTCATGAGGATAATTTTAGAATTTTCATTTGAAAATTACATCAATAAGCTTTCCAAGAAAAAAGAAAAATGATTAGCTGTCTTAAAGTTGTAGAAATAGTGTTCTTTGACGATGCACTAGCACTTTACCCGAAAAGAGATGTTTATGTTGGCCTTCTTCTGTAGGTTCAAAAAAGTGCTTGTGATAAGTTCGACCCCAGCTTCTATCCTCGATTCAAGAAATGGTGTGATGATTATTTTTATATTAAGGTTAGCCTTTTCTAAATGCAGTATTTAAATATGATCGTAGGGTGCTCATGGTGATTATAATGAAAAAGCGGCAGTTTCAGGAAAAGACCAACGCAAAGCTCTGAAGTGATGACCAATTAGGCTTTCTTTCTCTTTCTCTCTTTATAAGTGTATAAAGTGTTTGTACAGATGAAATTACGTCATTCCAAGCAACGAACATAGAATATAACCACCATACTATTACTCTCAAAAGACATGAAGATGTGTTCCTTGGTCAATCTTTTTCTAACAGCTTTGCCTCTCAAGAATGGTGTATATCTCTGTAATACCTTCTATAGGTGATTGGTGTTCCTGCAATTTGAGCTTAGAATGGTGCTTAACTTAACATCAAGTAGCGTGGATTCATGTTGTCAGTAGTACTTAGGTTATTGCTTTTCGATATTCTTTAAGCTCTTTATTTCTTGTGCCTTGTGTTATATTAGCTGCAATTTCTGAAAAATTACTGATTGAATAGATCAGAGGTAAAAAGGGCTGCTAAGGGAGGGAATTGATTCCATAGAGGAAAAATGGAGATGAAAATGCTTATTCCACAGTGTGTTTGGACCCAACACCTAGTGTGCGTGTCTATGTGCTTGTTTGTGGTTCTTTGTGGAAGAAAGAGCGGGACAGAGGGAGAAATAGAGAGACGTGTGCGTGTCTGTGAGAGAGAGGAGGGGGAGGGGGGCGCACATCGAATTGGGTTTTTTGTGGTGATTTATCTTATGGCTATGATGTGTATTCTGGTTGAGAGAGAGAGAGATTATTGTATTTGGAATATAGGATGTACTCCTTTCCTCAAATCACATGCCAGGCATGAATATGAATTTCATGTAAAATGCCTAAGTATCAAATATTCTCTCCATGAGCCCCCTTCTTACAAGCCCTCCATCAGGCTTCACTACATGCTCTCCGCAAGCCCCCTTTTACAGGCCCTCCGGTAGGCTTCCAGTTGCACTCTGCGTGAGCTCCTTTCTAAAACCCTCCGGGAGGCTTCCAATTGCGCTCTCCATGAGCAACTCTTGCACGCCCTTCGGGAGGCTTCCAAAGACGCTCTCCTTGAGCGCCTTTCCACAAGCCCTTTGGGAGGCTTTCAATAACGTTTCCATGAGCTCCTCTTTACAAGCCCTTTGTTGAGTTCCTTTCTAAAAGCCCTCCGGGAGTGTTCCAGCTGCACTCTCAGCGAGCTATGCTTTACCTGCCCTCTAGGAGGCTCCCAAATATGGTCTCCTTAAGCACTCACCTAAGACACATTCTATGGAAGATAACCCCATGCATTTGATTGGTGACCGGTGAGCAAAGGCTTATTGTGACATTTCATATTCGACACGTGCCAGAACCTGGTTAGTCATTAATTGACAACCCCGTCACTAGTCATTAATCAAGTGCTTCATGGCACGGCTTGCACCAATTGGAAAGCAGTTCGATGGTTCTTTATCCTTTCGGAGTATGATACCAGGTCTTAGCTACCCCGAGCCATAAAAAGCCAAGTGTTAGCCGACTTGCTCACCCAATGGACAAGTGGTGACTATGAGCCACCTTTGGATTTTCCTTGGAAGAATCTAATAGCTGGCGTAGGGGCTCAAAAGGCCACCTAATGGTCACTCAAGTTTGATTAGCAATAGTAACCTATGCGGCAGAATTGATATAGGGACCCAATCTCACAACGTGACCGTTGCGCTCATCATATGGAAATGTGCTTCCCAATTCTACCTCGAAGAGATCAAAATATATCTGAAAGGATTCAACTGATAACCCTGCAGTGTCTCTCCCAGAACCGGGTAGAAGGCATCCTTTTGGGGGCACACTCAGCTCGGAATCAGTGGAGCAAAATTCACTTACACCTTGTGACCTTGGGATACTATTCGCCGATCATGGAGAATGATTCGTATGATTCGTTAAAAACTGACTTTAGTGTCAAGTTTTAAGTGCATTACATCCCTAGGCTCTGGATCCACACGCCTTCTCTAGATTATCCTTTCCATTATTGGGCTTTTGGTTTGATCGAGAAGAAACAGCTTTGTCCCTTAGAAAGACATGGATCCTGGTGTAACATAGCAATACGGAAAGTGTGTCAGAGCAGTCTGTTTCATGAAGGCCACGAGGCTTAGCTGTGGCGAACTTCACAAAGGAAAACATCATCAGTTGTTTTGGAATCCCCAAGGTCATATAATCTGATAAGGGAACTTTTTGTCGATAAATACGTCGGCCCGTCTTAATGGCTGTGGCTAAGCAAAGGCAACCAAGAAGACGTTCAGGATACTAAACAAATGTACAAAAGAATTCCCAATGACTGAACTGAACATAGGTGATATGTTTCGACTATGTGGCAGTCAGTGCACCAGAGTCGCAGATTTGCAATGTAGTGTGAATTCTCGGAGAATTTGTTAATTCAAATAGTCAAACTCGCAGTCTGAGTGAGTCAACGTGAAGATTCTGTAAGATGCTGCTTTAGGTAATGAATCTTCGCAATGTGTTATTGGTGTGAGCTTTCACTGTAATGAGCAGCTGTACATGCAATAAATGGAAACTGTCGGCCTTAATGGGATGTTATGTTAAATACCCAATACATTCTTCGTGAACCCCTTCGTAAAAAACCTCTGCGAGGCTCCCATAAAAGATCTCCGCAAACCCTCTTTTGACAAGCCCTTCGAAACACTTCGAGTATGCTCTCTGCGAACTCCTTTTCACAAGCCTTGTGGGAGGCTTTCAAGTACACTCTTCCCGAACTCCTTTCAACAAGCCCTCTGGGAGGCTTCCAATAGCGCTTTCCGGGAGCTTCTCATTACCGAGAGGCTTCGAAATATGCTCTCTATGAGTTCCCCTCTATAAGCCCTCCCGGAGACCACTCTCTGTGAGCTTCTTTCTATGAGCCTCCTCGGAGGCTTCTAATTGCGTTCTCGTGAGTTCATCTTTACAAGCCCTTTTGGGAGGCTTCCAAATACGCTCCCCGTGAGCTCCTATATAAGCCCTCCGGGAGGCTTCCTGTTGCGTTCTCTGCGAGCTCCTCTTTACAAATCCTCCGGGAGCTTTCAAATACGTTCTCTGTGACTCCTTTCTACAAGTCCTCATGGAGCCTTCCAATTGAGCTCTCCTTGAGCTCCTTTTTACTGCCTGCCCAGGAGTTTTTCAACTCTATGTGAGCACGTACCTATAAGATACTCTCCACGAGATCACCCCATTCCTTGCTAACCAGAGATGTTAAAGTACCTAGTAGTGCAAGAGTACGTGTTCTCTGGGCGCACCGAATGGGTGGCTGGAGAGCAAAGGCTCGCAGTGGCATGTCTCCTTGGACCCGTGTGACAACGTGGTTTGCTCAGGGAGAGGACCAACCCATTAGTCCATAACTATGTCAACAGAATAATTTGGAACCATGGTCAAAAAGGGAATTGTACCACATGATTGACTAAGTGTTATCTGGCACGCCGGTTTCTCAAACCTTGCGCGTGAGTTCCACATGGACATCCTCTGTACAGAGAAAGCGCTGTCCAAAGTAGAGACATAACCAAGTACCCTTAGAAGAAGGCTCCACATGTACCAGAGGAAAAGTACTGTACCTCCTTCACCCAAAATAGCCAAATGGTCTTCTATCAACCCTGCTTTGTACCTTTAAGGATACAAAATTAAGAATAATTCATCATCTGATCAGCCCAAGTTCTGGGTGGGACCCCCATGACAGCAACAACTATGAATACCTTCCAGATTGTACCTGCTACCTCTCTCTCACTCACCAGATTTTCATTCTCCGTGCACCTCCTTAGCTGCCACCATATCCATCTTCATCAAGTGTAATGCCAGCTAAAACTCTAAATTCCATCATTGCCACTTTGGCTTGGCAAAAAATTGTGAAGATCTTGGTAGAACCATTGTTGACGGTTTGGCCAGCCCTCCCCGCCTTCACCAGCTATTTTGACCCTGACCTTCACAGGTGGTTGCAAACTCTACTGTGGCCACATTGCTTAGCATGTCAGAAGCACGAGCCCTTATATCAGCTAAGGATTTAGTTCGTTTTTAACTTCCTTATAGCGAATTGTGTAATTGGAACTTGATATCAATTAATTTATTTTCTCTGTAATTTCTCTGTTATATCATTTGTATTACTCTGTGTACTTACAATTCTCTCGAATTAAATTGGTCCCCTGAACCTAGCACATTGACCATGAGGTAAGAAAATATACGTCTTTAATCTCTCCGTTTAAGTTTTTGTTTCTCATTCTGTGGAAGCACACTTGTTTATTAAGAATGAAGTGTCTCTAGCTGTGGTAGAGCCAAATGAGAGCTTCAAATTTAGATGGCTCGAGTTAGAAACGTTAATACTTGGCTTGATTTGTTGTTTTCCCTTCTATAGCTAGAAGAATTTATGATGATAGGCTGTACGAAACATGCCAGTTCAACCATACATCTTTTTCCAGTATGAAAATGAGTGCAAATTACTTCATTGTTTGTCGATATTTTCGGACTCCTACATAAAAAAACTAGGAACCTTTTGGTGTCAAGTAGGCATTATTAGTAGTTCGTGTGAAGGTTCAAGTGTTGATATATATCCATTTTTGTTATAGAATATACAGCACTCTTTGTTTCTCAGTCTTTGCGAGCAAATTCCGTGTTCGATTGATACTTGACCAGTCTGTTTTCACGTACCCTTTATCATATGTTTAGTTTGTGGTTCGTGCTAAACAGAAAGAGGGCCCTCATAGTTATTTCTGGCATGATCACATATGGAAGTTGTTCCCGGTTTAATTTAGTAGAGAAGTGTTCTATGGTCTCTATCGAGAGAAAAAGGAGAAAGTGTAACGTCCTGCTGTATTAATATCTAGTTTGAAACAATAGGTTTATGTTATTTGGATTTTTACCTGGGTTAAATCGTTTCTAACTTAAATTACTGGTGCACTTTATGTGTAACACTCGGGATTCTGTTCCCAGTTTCCTTTATACTGACTGGTAGTTCTGTATGCAGCACCGGGATGAAAGGAGAGGGCTTGGTGGCATTTTCTTTGATGATCTTAATGACTATGATCAGCAGATGCTTCTTTCCTTCGCTACTGGTAATTGCTCGAGATGTTAGCAGACATTTATTAGGGATTTTAACAATTTTGATGATGCACTGGCTTCCATATGCACTGTATGTAATTACACGTGGTTGAAATGCAGAATGTGCTGGCTCCGTTGTAGCTGCATACATACCCATAATAGAGAGGAGGAAGGATACACCTTTTACAGATCAACACAAGGCATGGCAGCAATTGCGGAGGGGGCGTTACGTAGAATTCAACTTGGTAAGAAAACTAGTCTGCATTTCTCGAGACATATACCTTAACTACTTTAGGCCGTGTTGTGTTCATCTTATCGGCCTATTTGTGTACATGTTTGGGTTTTATCTCCTTAAAACCTTAGGTTTATGACCGGGGAACAACATTTGGGCTCAAGACAGGAGGTCGGATTGAGAGTATACTAGTTTCTCTTCCACTAACCGCACGCTGGGAATATGACCACGTAAGCTTCCATTAAAGTTCTGTTAATCCTTCTCTGGGAATATCTGTTTCTGATGTTGGTGAACGCATAATAAAAGCATGATGCTCTTGGTATGCAGCAACCTGAAGAAGGGAGTGAAGAATGGAAGCTATTGGATGCTTGTATCAACCCCAAGGAGTGGGTTTGATGCTTTCTAATAGACTTTGTCACCTCTTTGGGTTTTTTCCGCACCCTTTTTACACTAGCTGTTGATTTTGAGCCAAGTTTGAGATGGCACTCACCATATGGATTACTGTGATTGTCCTCTTCACCGTGTATCAGCTTGTCGTATGATTTTTTTTATTTTTATATATAGCTCAACGGCATTTTTTGCTCTCATTACAACTTAGGATCATACCTCCATTTTACAGCTTGTTGACTAACTTGGGAGAAGATCTTCTATTTTCTGCTTCACAATTTGTTGCCAAGTTTAAGGGAGGACTACAACGCATAGTGAGATTAGGGATGAGCCCCTTTTATAAGTTTAGAAGGCAAATCTCAGCCCGTAAAGGATTTCATTAATTTTGAATCCCATACAAAACAGAGCCTGTCCAATGTCGGACGCCATTACACACTTCAAGGTGCACCTTCCTCCATCTAGGCTGAGTTTAACCGAGGTCACAGTAGTGTATTTGGTTTAACATAGATTGGGTTTTGGGTTCATCTTTGTTTAATTCACGTGCATTTATTTGATAGCTAGTGTTTTTCTTCTTGAAGGAGGGTTTTAAACTAATTCGCCAGGAAAAGTGTGCCGGCGGGTACACTTTTATACAGTCTGGTACACTTTGGCGATTAAAGGATACCAGTTTTTGTATTCGACCTTGAGGTTATTTCTCAAGACCTTTGTCACTTTACCCATCCCTTGGGGTTAAAGGATACGAGCTAGTAGAGGGTATTTTAATCTTTTAATATTTCTCTGATAATTTAATTTAATAAGCTGAAGGGGTGGGAGAAGTGACAAAGGCCTTGATAGATAAACTCAAGTCCCCAATTCTAACCCGCATGTTAAGGGGTCACATATAATTTGCAGTTCTGACCAAAATTAAAAAAAAAATGTATTTTAGTCTTTTAATATTTCCGTCTTTTAATATAGAGTATACCACCTATTCTTTTTGTGTAACTATTTTGGAGTCATATTTTCCCTGGGCTTTATATAAACAACCCCACACAACCCTAATCACGTCGAAAAAATTTCGGATGCTTTTATTATTCCTACGTTGCTTTTCATTAGAGTACTAACGTATTGTGATCTCATTCCCCATACACATATTCATACACTTCTTTATCCGAATTTCTTACATCGTGAATACATTCAAACGAGCAACCACGTAATCCAGATCGAAAGGCTTACTTTTTAGTTAGAGTAATTCCCTTCCCTGCAATCAAATTTTGGTCCATGGATCAAAAAAGCAATTCTGTTCCATTACTCTGAGTGTAGAATCCCGTTATATAACTATTTTTTTTTATCAAACCACATACATAGTTTATGTCACTTTTCTAAGGATGGGAACTACGTGATTTTGATCCAGATTAGTCCAATCAGGTACGAAGTCCACTCAGACCCGGTTTTGAGTTCAAACCAATAGTCAGATGAATTAGGTTTTGTTCTAACGTTTCAATAAAGTTCATTAAAATCTGATAAACAAGTAGATATTTGGGGTATGATGAGGTGTCTGACACCTTTTCATTATATAAACTAGTTCTAGAATCCGAATTTCAGTTATGCCAGACTAGATTAGTATTATTGGTGACCTAGGGTCAATTTGAGGGTTTTTTTCCCCATTAATTATTTTTGTCAACTACAAAAACTAGATGGCAACTCGAAAGACTAGATTTTTTGGATGCACGGCGTGAATTTATCGAAGGATTTGGATCCTTTAGACTTCTAATTCTTTTGTCATTTCTCTTATCTCGTGGAAGGATTTGGGTTTTGTGGGATTTTATCACTTTTGTCCCATGTAAATTTCTTCATTCATGTTATTAGTCTTCTTTTCTGTCTGAAGGTACTTTTCCAGCCTTTCCAGAAGATCTTCCATGTTCTCTTGAAGTCGCTTGTTGAGCGAGAAGTGCATAGGCATGCAGAGGATTATTGAGCCTTTGATCGAATCAAAAGAATGCAGAGATTTTTTACATTACACCTAGCTTATGAGAAATTAGCGCGGAATGACTCAATGATCTGCATCTGGAAAAATATGGGCTGCCCCCTTGAGGGTGACTGGAAGATCTCGACACATGACCTGATCAAGGACCAGATGTAAATTCATACACGACAAAAATCATGAGAAAAGCCCAATATGGTCTCCCGTGCCATCATATGACTCACAAGGAGGCATCTTGAAGCCTGGAGGAGTTAGAATTTTCTATAAAGCGACGATCTATGATCATATGCACGTCATAGCTTTTCAAATCATTGCTCTAAAGAACGACTTGCATGCCAATGGGGAGTGAGAGATTAAGCTTCTAAAATGATAAGCCTTGGTGCCAACATGTCTTAGATGTCGACGTTCCTCACCATCTAAGATGGTGACATGTACCATCCCTGGTACACTCACGGTGGACCATTGTGTGAGAGGCATGAGTCAGCAATGGTAGTCGATGAGAATGAGAGGTTTCAAAAGTCACAATGAGGAGGGTAGGTCAAGCATTAGTGAACAGCTTGGTGATGATTGATAGTTTGTGGAGGTTGGTCGACATAAGGCAACAGATGATTCAATGTTGCTTGCAGCTATTTGATAGATTGTCACATGGCTTGAATCGTGGTAACCAAATCTGGTTGTTCAGTCGTAATTGGGAGGTTAGTTGATATGCAGGAGGTTGCCACAAGAGTACAAAAGGCAGGAGTTAGACTACTTGAGGAGATGTAATAGCCATGTTGAGTATGGGAGGAAGATCAGCGCCACACATGTAGCATACCCATGACCTCACTCCTTTGAAGTGAGTAGGTTAATTGTCCTTAGGCTAGGTGAGGAGGTCGATTGAGAAATCGTGTGTCCATCATGCGTCATAGGCACGAATGCTTGGTTGGCCTATTCAAGATGTTCAGAGATTGATGCCATCTGATCTACGAAGAGCAACTTAGTCAATCCTTTGGATGACGCCAAAATGTTATGGAGGAAATTTGGAGGGGCTGCAAAGAGCTTGCAGATATACATGCACAACATAAACCAGATAACAGTAACTCGTCTAATGGCGATCCAGCGGAATGTCTCCGATGCCTAAGTTAGGATCTAGGAGAGGAGAACTCAAGAGAGTATGGGAACTTATAATAGAGACATAAAAAGCTACCTTTTTTAAGGGGTTAATGTGTGTATATACACTTTATAGAGGAGGCCACGTCTCCTACTAAGGTTTGATCACATGTTTGGTGATTACCATCTTGGAGGAGAATCCTTGGTGAACAAGGTTTCGTTTTTGATTGAGCAACATATTCTCGAATTTACTAGAACCCTAACTAGGATTGTCCAGTGCTCATGTAAAAAAATTGACCCCCCACTTGACAAGTGTCACATGTGGATTACCTCTGTATTTTTACCCATATTACTAGCTTGGATCAAGAAAATATTTTAAGGAACTAATTTGGCATATTTAAAACATGGGATACTCAAGCTGGATTTCATGTATACTTTAGGGCATAGTTTTGACATTAGCTCAAGAGAAAACATTAATGTGGGGATTGTCAATCTTGTCATAGGTTGAGGGGTTTTTGCCACTTGAGCCTTTCTTGTTTTTTCACCTCACTAAACAACATCTAGTCTAGTCTAACAGGCGAATATGCAAGACTAGCCTTTGGCCAACTTCGTATGTTTGTAGTAATAATGTACTCCCTTGCACTAACTCCAAGTCTTAATAGCCTATAAAAGTGCAGTGCCAGACTTTGGCACTTATCCGCCACAAAGTACCTTTAGAACCTACTTTTGGGTACATCATGCACGCTTTTGGGCCCAACCCCTATTCTTAAATCCTTGGGTGTTAACAAGATTAGGGTAACACAACCTCTTCATTTCTCAAGGGTCGAGTTGTCAGTAATCTCACCAGGCCATCCCTTAAGTTCAGAATCAAGGTTAAACAAATGCAGCTGAAGGTGAGAATAGAGAAGATGAGGCAACAACAGCAGATGAAGAATAGAAGGCAAGTGGCACGTGGCAGAACAACAACTAAGAGTGAGGCCGTGAAGAAGGACGTGGATATCATTAAGAAGCAAGAGTAATAGCTTGTGGCTACCACGATGGAGGATTGCAAGACTAATCTGCTAAGGTAATGGCTCTCAATTAAGGCATTAAACACCCCAAATCCATGTCTTAACGAGTAGCTGTTTAAGAGTTTAATTATGTCTTTTCTAGTTGTAATTTCCATAATTTAGAATTCTATTTTTTAGTTCCAATTCTCATGTTTTCACGGGGTTAGTTGTAACCCCATATACAGGGGAAATGCTTGAGAAACATCACCATGAATGAATTTTGAGGGTGACCTTTCTCTTTTCTCTCTGGTCTGTTCTTGGCTTTCTTGCTACATAATTTCCCAGAACCTTCATTGTCACTATTCCAGTTTTCCAGCTGAGATAGTAACCAAATAAGTGTGCAAGCTCTTTGTTTCTGAGTTTGTTACAACTGGTATTGAGAGCAACACCAATCCATAGAAACCTAAATTCTTAACATCTATAATAGTCATGGGCTACCCATCGAAGCAAACAAATAAACATCAATTAACAAACCCATTAGTTTGATGGAAGAGCAATTCTCTGACCATTTTGGAATAATTGACGACCGACTAGCTAAAATGAAAGAGACATTATCAGAGATTCTAGACCTCAAAACCTCAATTGATGATCTAAAGGGAGGATTACCAGCTGTGAGGCAAACTTTAGCTGAATTATAGGGCATGATGCAGCAGCTACTTGCTAACAAAGGAAGAGGTGACAGAGATGGGTCTAGTTCGAAGTTTGAAAGACAAAGCAGAGGATGGTGGCCACAAGAGTACTTCCAGTGTGCTAATGGTAATGCCTATACCTAAGATCGAATTTCCAAAGTTTAATGGGGAGGATTCCTATGGGTAGATCAGGAAGGTTGAGAGATTCTTTGAGTTTAACATGTGGATGAGCATGTTAAAGTCAGTTTTGCTTGGGTCTATTTTGAGGGCCAAGACGAATACTGGTTTGGGACATACATTAAGGGGAAGGGTAGGGTTCTTTGGCAGGAATTTACAAGGGATTTGAGTGCTAGATTTGCAAAACTCTTTAAAGAAGTTATTGTAAGGGAGTTTCATAAACTCAGGAAAATTGATTATGTTGAAAATTATTACAAGGATTTTGAAGCCTTGAGATCCATCTTGGCTAATGAAGGTTGTGTGTTTGAGGAGTCTTATTCTCTACGCAGTTTCATAAGTGGCCTAAAAGATGACATCAAATTGGAAGTGGAAAAGTTTGAGGTCAATGACCTCCCTCGACCATTTACTTAGCTAGAAGGCAAGAGGCTAGCCTGCTTAATACTTGGCACTCCTCAAAAGCTTCCCATAAGCCATATGCAACTATTGTTTTATCCAACTCAGCTCCTGTTAAGCCACAATTTCCAACCACCCCTTTTAAAACCAAACTAATAGCTAGTGTACCAATTTTATCTTACAATCCTACACCTTAGACAGCCCAAAAGTGACACCACCACCCATAGAAACCCCCTACCAAAAGTTAACCGGAGCTTATTTTGAAGAAAGGAGAAAAAGAGGTCTCTGCTATTACTGTGATGAAAATTAGACACCAGACCATAGCTGCAAAGGAAAGCAAAGCTCCATGTTGGTGGTAGAGGAGGAAGAATTAGAAGAACCCCCACCCAAATATGATGAAGACGTCACTCAACCTGCTGACTGAACTCCAGAAAGTGAACCTGAGAGTGTCGAAATCACAGTAAGTTCCATGATTGGAAACCCCAGCCAAAACCTGAGGCGGACCTTCAAAGAGGTAATCAGAGCTCTAAATCATATATGAAATCAAAGGCATTCAAGTTCCTCATCAACGTCTAATAATTGCAGCGGAAGTTTGATAACAATAATCATTTCCTAACCATTGGGGTACCAAAAGTCACTAAATCAAAAACTATTACATGGTTCTTATTGCAAAGCTACTAAGAGAGTTATCAATTAAAGTTCAACTCCAAGCTTAAGCATAAAGCTATTAACTCCTCTAAGCCGTCTCAGCTTAATTACTTGAAATTGGGAGAGAAAATGGGGGGTGAGGGGAGGGGGGGTGAGCACAAAGCCCAGTAAAGATCACACGCACACACCCACTGAGTACAACGCAAGTATCCAATTATATGTAGATGAGTCAACGAAACAAATAAAAACTAAAGTGCAAAGACGATAATTAAGCTTGGCACGACAAATCTCATTTCGGGGTATTAACCCATCAAAGGTCGAGTCAAAGTCAAAGTCAAAAAAATACATTCGATTAATTGAACTAGTAATCGAATACGATACAATCACGTAATACATGACTGTAAAGCACGTTAACCTAAGTACGTGAAGGTTTGAAGTTCAAAGTTTACATACCAGTAGCAATTTTCATATAGTGTCATGGCATCACGTTAACCTAAGCACGTGAAGGTTCTAAAATATTAGTTCAATTCAGAGAGGTCAAACGGACATCAAAGTATCTCACGGATATACTAGCCGTAAAAGTATCAAAACTTGCATTTCAATAAGGATGACTTAACGATTTCAGAAACTACTAGCTATTAGACTCGAATCGAAGAGGATGAAGAGACGAGTTTAACGGAAGTGGAATCGCTTGAATCCAAGTTCGTACGATTCCATAAATTTCAAATAATGAAATATGGGCAAAAAAAGGTTCACAATGATGTGTCCACCATTTGAGTGGTGCCACATGGCACTTCAATACCTGTGATTACACGCCCAAATGGGCTGAAATGATGATGGTCTTTGTTAATGAAAGGACAACATAGTCTGACAACCAAGAAAATATTGTGAGACGAGGAATGCAGGCGCATATATGGCTTCTTCAGCGAAACACTGAACGACTTAATAGAGGGTACTGGAAAAGTCACATCAAAGACACAAAAATACAGTAAACAGTAAACATATTCTAACGATTAATCTGGGATAGATGTAAATAAAAAAAATAACAGCAATCGGCAAACACCATATCGCGCAGAAGCAAATCATGAGTTCTCACAAGAATGGACATTATGAGTGTAACCCTTACCTCAAATCTATGCAATAATCTTCACCAAATTACGTACGCTTCCGAAATCTCAAAACCTAAATATTGTAATTAGCCCACTTACGTTAAAATCTTAACAAGCACAATTCTAATATGATTTAATTCATCCTTATAATCAAAAGTGGGTTCAAGATTCTTACCAATTGTGCGTAGAAAATTGCAATCCCTTCAAAACCCTAGTTTTACCCTTCTACTATTTCTCTGTAAGGTAAAACTGAATATGTCGATAAACAGACTTGGCTAGCCCTTAAAAGTCTCTAAGTTTGATAAATAATTAAAATGCCCCTAAATATTCATTACTTATTTGAAAATACCCCCAAAAATAATTAAATTTGCAAATATGCCATAACACATAACAATAATTTAATTACTAGTTATTTGGGGTCTTACATCCTCACCTACTTATAAAAATTTCGTCCTCAAAATTTACGTACCTCAAGTTATTGAATAAGAATGGATACTTCTTTCTCATAGACTCCTCGAGTTCCCACGTGGCCTCCTCCACAGCATGGTTCCTCCAAAGCACTTTTACCAAAGGTATAGTCTTGGTATGCAAAATCTGATCTCGCTTGCCCAAAATCTCGACAGGATGTTCCTCCACTGATAGGTCCTCACGAATAAGTGAAGGCTCGTACTCCACAACATGGATGGGTCGTGCACGTACTTCCTCAAAACAGACACACGAAAAACATTATGCACACGAGACATATCCGGCGACAAGGCAACATGATAGGCAGCAGGGCCAACTTTATCCAAAACCTCATAAGGTTCAACATATCTAGGACTCAACTTTCCCTTTCTTCCAAACCTCATCAAGCAACCCCTTCCATGGTAAAACTCACAAAAAGACATGATCCCCAACCTCGAACTCTAAATCACGACGGCGATTGTCGGCGTAACTTCTCTGGCGACTCTGTGCTGCACGCATACGATCCCTAATTATTAACTGTATCTTGTCTGAAGTAACTTGAACAACCTCGGGTCCCAATAAGCTTCACTCACCCACCTCATACCAACATGTAGGTGATCGGCATCTACGCCCATATAAAGCCTCGAATGGAGTCATCTCAATATTTGCCTGATAACTATTATTATAGGCAAATTCAATCAAAGGCAAATGCTCATCCCAATTACCTTGCAGATCTAACGAACAAGCACGTAACATATCCTCCAGGGTCTGAATGGTACGCTCAGATTGACCATCTGTCTGTGAATGAAAAGTAGTACTGTATTCCAGACGAGTGCCTAAAGCCTTGTGCAGACTAGTCCAAAAACGAGATATGAAATGTGGGTCTCTGTTAGATACAATAGATTCTGGAACCCCGTGTAGCCTAAGTTCTTATTGCAAAGCTACTAAGAGAGTTATCAATTAAAGTTCAACTCCAAGCTTAAGCATAATGCTATGAACTCCTCTAAGACGTCTCAGCTTAATTACCTGAAATGGGGAGAGAAAGAAGGGGGTGGGGGGTGAGCACAAAGCCCAATAAAGATCACACGCACACACCCACGGAGTACAACGCAGGTATCCAATTATATGTAGTTGAGTCAACGAAACAAATGAAAACTAAAGTGCAAAGACCATAATTAAGCCTGGCACGACAAATCTCATTTCGGGGTATTAACCCATCAAAGGTCAAGTCAAAGTCAAAGTCAAAGAAACAAATTCAATTAATTGAACTAGTAATCAAATACGATACAATCACGTAATACGTGACTGTAACGCACGTTAACCTAAGTACGTGAAGATTCTAAGTTCAAAGTTTACATACCGGTAGCAATTGTCATATCATGTCATGGCATCACGTTAACCTAAGCACGTGAAGGTTCTAAAATATTAGCTCAATTCAAAGAGGTCAAACGGACATCAAAGTATCTCACGGATATACTAGCCGCAAAAGTATCAAAACTTGCATTTCAATAAGGATGACTAAACGATTTTAAAAATTACTCGATATTAAACTCGAATCGAAGAGGACGAAGAGACGAGTATAACGGAAGTGGAATCGCTTGAATCCGAGTTCGTACGGTTCCATAAATTTCAAATAACGAAATATGGGCAAGAAAAGGTTCACAATGATGTGTCTACCATTTGAGTGGTGCCACGTGGCACTTCAATACCTGTGATTACACGCCCAAATGGGCTAAAATGATGATGGTCTTTGTTAATGAAAGGACAACATAGTCTGACAACTAAGAAAATATTGTGAGACGAGGAATGGAGGCGCAGATATGGCTTCTTCAACGAAACAGTGAACGACTTAATAAAGGGTACTGAAACAGTCACATCAAAGACACAAAAATACAGTAAACAGTAAACATATTCTAAGGATTAACCTACGATAGATGTAAATAAAAAAACAAAAGTAATCGGCAAACACCATATCGCCCAGAAGCAAATCACGAGTTCTCACAAGAATGGACATTATGAGTGTAACCCTTACCTCAAATCTACGCAATAATCTTCACCAAATTGCGTACGCTTCCGAAAATCTCAAAACCTAAATATTGTAATTAGCCCACTTACGTTAAAATCTTAACAAGCACAATTCTAATATGATCTAATTCATCCTTATAATCAAAACTGGGTTCAGGATTCTTACCAATTATGCGTAGAAAATTGCAATACCTCCAAAACTCTCGTTTTACCCTTCTGTTATTTCTCTGTAAGGCAAAACTGAATATGTCGATAAACAGACTTGGCTAGCCCTTAAAAGGCTCTAAGTTTGATAAATAATTAAAAGACCCCTGAATATTCATTACTTATTTCAAAATACCCAAAAAAAAATTAAATTTGTAAAGATGCCCTAAACATAACAATAATTTAATTCCTAGTTATTTGGGGTCTTACAAGCACCTTTGGGTTGTGAGGCAAGAAAAGGAACAAATCATTCCCCATTCTAATTGACATTGGTCAACACATAACTTTATTGACTCAGCCATTGCCTACAACTAGTTGCCTTGTGACCTCAACCCCACCTGTGTCAGTTATGGTGGTAGATGACAATCAGGTAATCAGTGATTCAGTATGTGAAGGCTTCAACTGGACTATGCAGGGGACTATTTTTGAAGCCAATATGAAGTCGTTACCATTGGGAGGATGCAATTGTGTTTTGGCCTTGCAATGGCTCAAGGAAATGGGTAGGTGAAATATGATTTTCAAACCATGTCCATGACCATCAATAAGGGAAGGCGGGTGATAAAATTACCGGGGGGGGGGGGACAGGTAAGGCTGAAGTGATGATGTTGTCAGCTAAAGCAATGTACAAGTACTTGACATACCACCTTGGGGCCTTATTTGGGCAGGTTTACACCATTACAACCCTGCCTCCTGAGACAAATGAAGAACCCCAGCTCACAGCACTGTTACACCAGTTTAAGGACATTTTTGTTAAACCAACTCCTTCTAAATCTCAAGATTATAGCATTCAATTTATTCCCAATGCCCAACCTATGAACATTAGACCATACAGAATTTCGTATGCCGAGAAAACAGAAGCAGAGAAAATTGTTTGTGAGATGCTTGAGACTAGCGTAATCCAACCAATTACCTCTCTCTTTGGCAGTCATGTGCTGTTGGTAAAGAAAAAGGATAGTACCTGGAGGATATATGTGGACTACAGGGGTTTGAACAAGCTTACCATTAGGAATAAGTTTCCAATCCCTGTATTAGATGATTTGTTGGATGAATTGAATGGGGGCTCAAGTGTTTACCAAGCTGGACTTAAGGAGTGGATATCATCAGGTAAGAGTTTGCCCTGAAGATGTACACAAGACTATTTTCCACCCACTTTGGACATTATGAGTTCAACGTGATGCCATTTGGGCTCACAAATACTCATGTCACCTTTCAAGCCCTTATGAATAACATACTTCAACCATTTTTAAAGAGGTTTGTTTTAGTATTCTTTGATTATATACTAGTTTATAGCAAAACCTACTGAGATCACCTCAGCCATCTTACTACTACGTTGCAAGTATTGAAGGAAAATCAGTTGTTTTTAATAGGAGCAGTGGTGTTTTGCTGTGCCTAAAGTTAAGTATTTGAGGCACATCATATCTGGTGATGGGGTAGCAGCTGATCCTCAAAATATTTCAGCAATGGTGAGTTGGCCTTTTCATAGGACACTGAAGCAGCTTAGGGGCTTCCTGGAACTGACACGATTATTATAGAAAATTCATACCCGGTTATGGTGTCCTGAGTAAACCATTGACCAAGTTGTCATAGAAAAATAACGTTCATTAGACCCCTGAAGCCAACCCTAGCTTTCGCAGAGCTCAAGTTAACCATGGTGGGCATAACAGTCCTAGCTCTTCCTAACTTTTCTCTACCTCTTATAGTTGAAGTGGATGCTATTGATTATGGCATGCGGGTAGTCTTGACTCGAGGGAATAGACCTCTAGCCTACTGCATTAAGGCTTTTGGACCCAAGGCCAAGGCAATGTCAACCTATGAAAAGGAACTGGTAGCATTAGTGCATGTAATAATGCACTGGAATTCTTATTTGAGTTTGCACCCATTCACTAAGATAGATAATTGCAACCTTAAATACCTATTTGGGCAGAGAGTTACCTTCCTGCTACAACAGAAGTCTCTCTCTAAGTTGCTAGGTTTCACCTTTGACATCTAACAAAGAGCTAGTAAGGACAATGGGGCTGTTGATGCATTGTCCAGGCTACCTGAGGGAGAATGTGGTAATGACCAATGCCATGGCATTTTCACCGTGGCACCAATGTGGTTGGTGGAGCTACAAGTAAGTTATGGAGGGGACTCTCACATTCAGCAGCAGCTAGTAATTGAACATTATGCTACATCTGAGTCATTCTGGTGAGAATTAAGGGCATAGATTTTGCAGATGCTATATACTTCTAGCATTGGGGTCATTCTGGTGAGATTGCTACCTATAAGATAGTGTCATCTTTATTCTATTGGCCTCACCTCAAGGAAGATGTGAAAAAAATGGATTAAACATTGTGATGTTTGTCAGAGGAGTAAACATGAGCATAACCCGGGCTAGTGCAACCCCTAGCAATTCCACACCAATATTTGAGCAGCATATCTTTGGATTTTACTGAGGGCTTACATAGATTAGATCATAAGTGTAACACCCCAAATTTTATTTGTATCATCAACCTCGTGTAAATATTAATTGGAATAGTTTTATGACTTTGCATTAAGTAATTAACCTTAAAGAATTTATTTGGAAGTCCTTTCAGTCATGAAATAAGTATCTGATATTATTAGTGCTAATGTGATTAAATTTGGCACTGAAAGACATTTTAACTTGGACTAGGATTAGGACTTTACATTATATTATGATTGTGTTAGCAATGAAGACTTTAAGCTGTATTATAATTGCACTAGCAATTAGGACTTCAAGTCACATTATAATTATATTAGTAAACTATATAAGGAGGAGGAAGACATAAGAGTCTTCATATTTTTAGAGACATAGGAGAAGAAAAAAGAAAAAAAAGGCTTTTGGATTTCAAGGATATCATTGTGCTTGATCAAAGTCATTCTTTGAGGTAAGGGTTTTCTAACGCATTTACCCCATTTGAAATTTATGTATCAACCTTTTCTTCAATTGATTTATTGTTTGGAAGAGATTCATTGGTGATCTAGAACTCTAATTGCATTCTTGATCATTTTCTGAATTGATTATTGACCTTGATTCGCAATATGTTGCTACTAATTTTTTGTAACTTCAAGAGTCCATATCTTCTTTGTTATTTCTCCAATTTCTATGTTCTTAAACTTTTTGAAAATCTCAAAGAGTCTACTACAACTTTCTAGTTTTGAGTTATCCCAAAACCTAATTGTTAATATTCGAAATCAGACCTGAACATTGTTATGCTTGTATTTATGTCAGTTCAAGTTAGCCAAATTCAATTTACCCTATCTGATTCTTTTCTCATTGGATTCTAATGGTCTTAGACATTCTGAAATCCTTGAAGAGTCTTCTTCAACTTTGTAGTTTAAGGTTTTATCATAATCCTTCTATTTTTTTTTTATTAAAATCAAGTTTAAAAGTTATTGGTCACTGCACACTTTTCTATTTTTGACACTGTAAATCAGCCAACTTCGATTCGTAATATTCTAATTATCATCTTCTGTTACAAAATATTGAGTGGTCCCGAACCAACAGTCTTGACCATCTAAGATCGTTAATTATATAATAGTCTAATTATCATCTTCATTTGCTCTTCCTCATAAACCATTAGCACCCTCCCTCTTGATTCAAAGTTTGAAAATGTAATAGATCATGACTAATAATTTTGAAAAGGTATCAGTCGTGTCTATTCGTCATTGACATGTTAAAAAAAGGTGTACATTTTTTGCTAATGTCATCAATCTTTCTCTCTCTCCCAGTATTCATCTTAACTCTTCTTACGATTTATACTGTGCATATTTTGGTTGATGACAGTGATGGTCTGCGGCTTATATGGTTGATGACAGTGTGGTGGGTTTGATTGATGGTGCAGCATGGTGACATATGATTGCCCGTGATACTGATGTTACTTATTCAGATTCTGAGCAGCAGTTGAGGTGCCGGGAATGTGGGGGGAGGTGACGGTAGGAGGAAGAGGGACATGTTATTATATTTTTCTATTTTAAGGGTAAACGGCCAAGTTAAAAGTATGGTGGACGTTAGCAATATTGCTGGAATGGCAGAGGTTTAGGAAGAAAGAGAGGAGAAAATAAGAGAAGCAGTGGCGTAGGGGAATGGGTCACGTGGTGGTGCAGGTTAGGTGGTCCTTTTGGTTGGGTTGGAAGGTGGGAGAGCCCGTTGGTGGTTGTGGTGCTGTGGCAGTGGTTCTTTTTTTTTTTTTTTAGTTAAACCGAATAATATATATCATAAAACTTCAATTACATGAGTAGCAGAGCTACTTTCCAAGCAATTAAGAGTTTGTTACGACTAGATCGAATCAAGTATAGAGTTCAATAATTACAATAGCGGTTCTTGAAAGGAAGAGATAAAGGGTTGCTTCCAAGGGCATTTCAACAATTACCTTCCTAATTAGGGACATTATAGTTATTTTAAGAAATTTTTTATGTATTTTATGATTTTGTTTAGTCCATAATTATCGTTGTTATTTGTTCAGATTAATAGATACGTGTATAATTTTACAACTCAGAGACCTTGGTGAATTAACCATTTGGTTTAATTGCCTTCGTGGGCTATTGTTTATTTATGGTTGAGTTCTGCATTATGAGATTTATGTGGTGTTCCATTTCATGCAAGAAGAATCAGCCTTTTGTCTTTTTATGATTTTGCATGGGACCAAGTGTATGATCAATTATCAATAGAAGAAGTCCTAAGCAGTCGCTAAATGGAAAATATTTTCTTCCTCTCCATGTAGCAATACTAGTTAGGTACCCACACGCTCCAACAATACTAGCAATTAGACAAAGTATATGAATTGATAAATAGATAACGCTATTATAAAATATTGGAAGAATATCTTGCACCGACTAAAATCAAGTAAGTAATTAAGTTTCAGTTTTAGCGACCAACTAAATTGCTTTTCCCACATTGTCTTTTGCCATGACTTTGGATATTAACTTCTGTATTTCATTTTCACGATTCTCAAAAGGTTGTATTTGTTCATAAATTTCAAAGCCAATTATCGTAGAAGTAATGTAACTTTTCCATTCAAGTTATATCTCATTATAAAAGCAAAATGCTAAAATCCATATTTTCATATGTATATTTTTTCCTTTAAAATGAGTGTATATATTGTAATGAAATTTGTAAAATTTAAACTTAGTGATGTTAAGGCCTATTGCTTGGAACTCAATGTACAAAATACCATGAAAATGGGATCATGCATTTATATCACACTTAGAGAACTCGATCGTAGATAACTTTGATACTCAGATTCGTTCCCATAAAGCTCACCCTTATGCTACTCTTCAAATGGCAATTTGCCAAATTGGGAGATATGATATTTCACTGCATTTGCCTATACTCTTTTTTGTTCTTTTTTTCAGAAGCACCATTGTAATTTAAATACAAAATAATATATCAACCCATTTTTGTAATACATTATCACCTTTTTAAGACTTAATCCCACTTATTTTGACATAAAATTTATGACATGGTAAGAAATTTTGAAGCTTGTCAATCCGTAAAGCAAAATACATGACCCTGCTTTGACCGAACCAAATATTGTATCAATCCGAATAGCGGATATCCTACTTGCTTTGACCGAACCAAATATTGTATCACCTGCTATGCTGATCAAAAGGCATATTCAAGTACCTGCCACATTGCAAATGAGAAAGATGAATGTTAATATAGGGTAGGGAATAACGATGGCGTTCAAGTCATCTTGTCGAAGAAATGCCTTCTACCAAATTTTCCCAATTAGTAAATGGGTGTTCTCATCGCAATTGCTTAGGATGTTTGAGAAAAGAAATATGCATACGCATATATACCTGAATCAAGTATCGATTTCAGCACTATGCAACAGTTTTCAAATATCTCGTATGATCCATTTGTTACTTCTTTCGGCTTTGGTTTTCAGGTAAGACGAACACGTGATTCAACAAGGATTGGTAACTACGCACCAAATTCACTACATTCAGTACATGAAAGCTACTCTTACAATTCATGTACTTCTGTCTTTAAAGTAGATTTCAAATCAATGGACAGATCTACTCCAACTAAGAGTGTTCAACTACAGAGCGAATCCAGATGATGATTTACAATCAATCTCTCAAATGCAGAGAACTCAGAAATTATATACTGACTTCCTCAATTATATTAACACACGTAATCATCGATTCCTCCAATCTAGGCCTACAAAACGAATTTAATTCAACACTACAAAAAAAATATTAATCTTACAATCAACTAAAGCCCCTTCATGGTTCCATGCTTTCCTTTAAACCCAATTTTCTCCCTTTGATCATAGTAAAAAAAATATATATTATCGATCCTAAAACCAAAGTCATGCACTCCATCATTTTCCAAAGAATGTGAGTTGGGGAGGGACAACAACACCTTTTTTTCAACCCTTTGTTTGTGGATGGCAGAGGAGTTGTCAGGCCTGTTCATTTGCCAAAGATTCTATGGAGCTAGGCAAAATGCGCGGCGGTGACCAGGCCAACCATGCAAATGAAACACACATAACGGATAAGGACAAAGTCGAAGCATATACGTTTATGTGATGGTGGAAGGGATGTAATATTAACAGAATGTTGTTATGGGTTTTTGTCAAGTTTTTAAGAGAGTGGCAGGCGGCGATGGTAGATGTGAAGTTAGATTCAATATGGTGGTGATGGGTAGTCAAGTTGGGATCAGGTAATGGTGGTTGTGGACTTGTGGTATGGAGTTTGGGTTGATGGTGTTAGTCAATGGTTTGAGGGGTGAAGAAGAGAGGGAAGAGATAGTGGCTTTTGTGCGGTTCTTAACAGAGTGGCGTGGATGTAATTTTGTGTCAAATCATGGACAAAGTGTTAAAATCAATGTGGATGAACTTAGAGCCTTTTATTTTCGGATATAGATATAGAAATTCCATGGACGAGGGTTCATCGATAGTTAGTCGCATTAGTCGAGGCATCTTGAGCGACAAATTGCAGTGACCCTAAATCTTTGCCACTATTATCAACAACATTTTCTCTAAATAAATAATAGGGTTAATTACACTTATGTCCCTGAGGTTTGGGTGAAATTACACGCGTGTCCATAAGTTTGGAAAATAGGCACTTATGTCCTTTGACCTAACGGAATACCCAAATACATAACGGAATGGTCAAAATGACCATATTGCCCACGATTTGAAAGGTTAATTCTTTACCATGCCATTCAAATTAGGGTTCAAAAAGAATTGAAACCCTAATTTTCAAATTAGGGTTCAAAAAGAATTGAAACCCTAATTTCCAAATTAGGGTTTCAAGTCATTCCTTTATCTCCATAATTTTCAAATTAGGGTTTCAATTCTTTTTCATTTGAAACCCTAATTTGAAAATTAGGGTTTCAAGCCATTCTTTTTTCTCTCTATTTTTCAAATTAGGGTTTTAATTCTTGCAATTCCAACACTTATTATCCAAAATTTCAAGAAATCAGAAGGCATGGGGTAGGGGAATGGAGGGGGACGGCGCAGGGTAGGGTGGGGGAAGAGAAGGCAGCAGGGCAGAGGACGACGCCATGACGTGGTGGGCGTAGGGGGAAGGGGAAAGCGACGGGGTAAAGGAAATGAGGGCGGGGGACGACGGGATGGGGTGAAGGGAAGGGGAAGGATGGGCGGGGGACGTATGTATGGGGTGGAGCGAAGTGGAAGGCGGCGGGGTAAGGGAAGGGAGGGGGACGACAGCGGGTGGTGAGGGAGCAGCGACGTGATGGTGGGAGGTGAGAGCAACAGGCGTGGTGCTCGACGGTGGGCATCGACGTGGTGGTCGGCAGTAGGCAGCGGTGTGGTGGTCATACAGTGGGGGCAGCGGCATGGTGGTGAGTGGTGGGAACAGCGACTTGGTGGTAGGATGGTGGGGCAGCGGCGTGGTGGTGGGCGATGGGAGCAGCTTGGTGGTGAAATGTTGGGGGGCTACCGCATGGTGGCTGGAAGAAGAGAGAGGAGGTTGTGTCTGATGGAAGAAGAGAGAGATAAGAGGAAGAGAGAGGAGGCTCGTGAAAGAGAAAATGAAAGAGAGAGAAGAGGGGTAACAGTAATCTAGGGGGTATGATTGTCATATTTTGAAAATATGTACCAATGACGTCACAAAAATTACACTTTTTGGACGGATATTTGACTGATGGACACAAGTGTTACCTTTTTAACGTTTGTGGACACGGTTTGTTACCTTTTGAAAGTTAGTGTCCTTGACTGTAATTTCACCCAAACCTCAGGGACATAAATGTAATTAACCCTAAATAATATTGCAGTTGGTTTACTTAATTTTGTTTCATCAAATTTCACTATAAAATGTCTTGAAGTACAATACAATAATAATAAAGTGGGAAATAAGTTATTTATCTCTCTACTCTCTCGCTCTCTCCCGCCCAAAAAGAAAAACAAACCCGCCTCCCCCACATAGTCTGCGTCTCCGCCGCAACCGTCGGCTTACTCCTGCGTGTGGTGGCGTGGTATAGTTTTCCTACCATTGTGTGGTCTTATTTGTTTTGGTTGTGTTGATTTTATCTTTGGGTTTCCGGCGGTGCCATCGTCGATCGTTATTCGATCTTTAACGTCATTCCATTTCTGCATTGGACTATGAACGTATGGTGGCTTTTGGGACTGGTCGCAATTGCGTAAGGAATTAGGTTGGGATGACAAGGTTCGTTGAGTTGAAAGCCGCTGGATTCGGGGTCATTTGTGGTTAGTTGCTCGGAGGTGTTGGGCGTGGTGGCCGGAGATGGAGATGGGATTGTGTGGGCTGCTACTTAGGTGGTGATTGAGTGAGTCTGTGAATGAGTTTTCTTTAAGGGTTGTATTCCCCCTCCCCCCTAGTTGGTTCCCCCCCCCCCCCCCGGCCTGCGTTCACAGAAAGGTTGGTGGACTTGTTTGTCGATGGTGGATATCGATTAGTCACTGCATTCTAGATGAGTGTTTGTGGTGGTGATGGTGATGGCTCTGGAAGTGATTTGGTAAGTTGATCCGGCTGTTGGGTCTTGGGTTTGTGGTGGTGGTTAAGGTGACGGTTTGTGGGTTAACAGGGAGGTCTCCGCAATAGGTGGGTAACGAGGTGGTGGTCCGATAGCAACGACAACGAGGGTTTCCAATCTTCCGTACTGTGGCGCTACTCCGTGTAGTGGTGCGTTGGTTGTTGTGCCCTAGAGATACTTGTCCTGATGTTATCTAGTCTTGGACACGTGTCCGTGTGTTGGCAGAGGGCAGTGGGCATGTGTCAGTTACGGGCGGCCTTCTGTTGCCTAATCCTATTCAAAAAATAAATAAATACCTGTTTTGTTCTCCTTATCTTAGTGCTTGTTTAGTAATTTTGTTTTTTTTTTGATGTATACTTATGTTCTCTGTTATTTATTTTATAGCTTCTAGTTGTAAGCTACGGAGTATTGCTTTTATGACGATTCCTATCGAATGAGGGTGTTATCCGTGTCAATTTATTTACCCTATATGGGCATGATGGAACTTGACTTCTTTCTCCATGATATATATTTTTACTGTTAATCACATAAAAAATACCAATTAAAAAAAAAAAGAGGTGGCCAAGGTAGAACTACGCTGGATAAGAACTAGTGCTGGTTTTAGTCTCGGTCCAACATGGGGTCAACTTTCTACCTTTTATTTTTTGTATGTGAACCCAAGGAACCTAGTCCATCCCAGTCCCACCTCCATTCGATCATAAGAACCATGGTCCTTGTCGGCGTGTTCCTATTGGTCATCATCACCGTGGACATCTGGATTACCATACTTTTGTTTGACTTCGGTAGTTCAAGCGCTCGGCCATGCTCACAAGATCCAGATTCCCAAAACTTACAAAACATTAAAATTCCGGGCCACATCACAGTTGGTTTTCGTTCTTTGGTCTCATCCATTGGTTGCACTAAGTCATATTTTTACAGCCGTTACATTAAAGTTTCTCTACCGGTGAATTTTGAATATAACTATCATTTCTTTCCACACAAGTAGTTGAGCTCCGTACTGAAGAGCGCAGACTTTGTCGATTCAGTAGGATTGCTTCTTCTTCACAGGAAGAGAGGCCACAGGTTGATTCCTCGCCATTATGCTAAGCTCTGGTAGTTGAACGAGTGAAAGTAGAAAGCCATTGTAAGGGTTTGTTTGATAAAAAAAAATTTTTGGTTTTCAGTTTTTAAAGAGCAGTTTTTTAAAGAGCAGCCTAATTTTTTTTTTTTTATAAAAACAAGTGGGTGTTTGATAACCCCTTTTTTTTTTTAGGTTTTTTTTTCTTGGTGTTTGGTAACCCTTTTTATTTGGACTTTTTTTTTTTTTGGTGGTTTGCGGTGGCGGTGGTGGGGTGTAGCGGTGGTGGTGGTGGTGGCCGAAGGTGGCTGCCGGCGGTGGTCGCCGGCGGCCGGAGGTGGCAGCCGGCAGTCTCCGGCGGTGGTCGCCGGCGGCCGGAGGTGGTCGCCGGCGGCCGGAGGTGGCTGCCGGCAGTCTCCGGCGGTGGTCGCCGACGGCCGGCGGTGGTCGCCTGAGGTGGCTGCCGGTGGTGGGAGGGTGGTGGTGGTGGTCTAAGAAAAAAAAACCAATTTCTGGAGTTTTTTTTTTTACTCTTCAGTTTAAAAACTGGAAAAAAAAAATGGTTACCAAACGCTCCTTTTTTTTCCAGTTTTTAAAACTGAAAAAAAAAGAGGAAATTTTTTTTGTCAAACCTAGCCTAAACATGCTCAAACAGGTTGACGGTGCAAGTAACGTAAAGAAATCAGAAATGAACCAAAGGGAGGGTGGTGTGATCGTCTACCCAAAAGTAAAGAAGACTCGCTTTACCTCATTATCTACGGATAAATGATTGAGCTGTGTATTACTGGGTCGGCCGTTTTCGTTTCTAGTTACTACTTCCAGGCTTTGTCGACTCTCATTTCTCTCATCAGTACATATATGGTGTGCGACCTCACTTGGTTATCAACGAAAGTGCAAGTTGTTGAAGAACTCCAGTCTTTTCACATGGATCCCAACAAAAAAAACTTCTCAAAATACGACTTGTTAAAGGAACCATTCTTGTGTGCCACATGGCCGATCCAAAACTCGATAGACAGCATACCATATTAGCAACCCCTTGAATGCGTTGATACAATACATGAGGCACGTCAAGTATATAAGTATATATATTATTATGTATATAAAATGCAAGTAAAATTACCTCCAACTAATTTTGTTTCCCTTTTCTTGTGCAAGTTGACAAATCTTACCACCAAAGTACTGATTCCTGTCACTGCTGCCAGCCATACTGTTGATTGCGGTTCCCACCCATGTTTGAGCCTCGACCGGCACCTGGACCTCCATAGGGTCCTCCTTGAGGATAATTTGGGGCATTGACTCCATACCCACTATTATTACCTCCGCGTGGACCGGGACCAGGCATGCCACTTGAACCATATGGTGGAGCCCGTCCTTGTGGTGGATATGGGCCACTAACATAACCTCCACCACCTTGACCTCGACTTGGGTGGTTGTATCCACCAGAAGGATTCCCACCCTGGGGGTATCTGTTTGGCCCTGCTGCGGCTCCACGAGGTTTTGCATAATGGTGACTAGGCCCTGCAACTACCTGTGCTTGAGAACCATGCATGGCAGGGTTAGGTCCCGGCCGCATCTGAGCATGTCCTTGACCAGATTGCTGAATTGGTGGAAGGCGAGCATGCTGCTGTTGGTGCTGTATTTTTTGACGTTTCGCGTTGTCGTCGTGTTGCCGTTGCTGCTGGCGTTTTTTCTTTGTTTGGAACTCGTGCGAAGATTCATACTTCGGTAAACTGCACCAAGTATACAAACTTCATTACCATGAGGGGCAAACTAATTGATTGTAAGCAGCTAGATATCCTAAAAGTGACATCATTGACCTATTGAACTTTGAGAAAAATCTCAGTTTGGCCACTGGACTTCTATTTGTGTCAATTTGGTCAATAGACTCCTTGATCTGGCCAATCAAGTCATTCTGGTAGCATCTGTCAACATAAGCTCCATTAAGAGCTCATATGCCTCTCACATGAGCTTAGCTGAAGGGTATTTTTGTTTAGTGTCACTCAAATCCTCCTTTTTTCTTCTAATCATTTCATTTCAACATCAACGGGCACCGGCCACAACCACCCAACTCAACCAGTCCACCACTACCCCAGCACCTACCTCCGCTGCCACCACCACAACCCAACCGATCAGCAACAACCAAATCAACCACCACACCATTTTACTCCTCCCACCCAAAATCTCTATTCATTACTACCACCACCACCACTTCACAGCCACTCCTTCAATGTACAATTCCTCTCAAAACCCCCAAACCCCAGAAAATTACGAAAAATGCGCGCACGCGCGCACACACACAGAGGGAGGGAGGGAGGGGGAGGGGGGAGGGAGAGAGAGAGAGAGAGAGAGAGAGAGAGAGAGAGAGAGAGAGAGCGAGGATTGTTGATCTTACTCTGTAGGTTTGTAAGTGCGTGTGGTTCATTGTCGGGTTCTAATTAATTAGATGAGTATGTTACGATCTGGTTTAAATTGATAATGTGATTTTTTGGGCGGTGGGAATTTTGGGTGTCATTCTTGTGGTGTTTTAGGATGGTTCGTAATATGACCTTGACTTGGTTTTGTGTTGCAATTTTTAGTTTTCTGATGATGCAATTGGTGATCAGTAGTGGAAAGAGTGAAAAAGATTAAAAAAATGAAAAAAGAGTTGGAGCGGTGGTGGTGATGGTAGTTACCAGGGCTGCTCATCTATCGTGGCTTCCTAGGTGAGATGTTTGGAACTAGGGGTCGGGGTGATGACAAAATGATTGTGATAGCAGTGGTGAATAAGGTAGTCATGGTGTGTGGCATTGATGGTGGAGGTGGTGGATTTGTGTTGGTACTGTGATGTAGATGGGCCAGAAAAAGGTGGCGGAAATATGTTAGAGTGAAAGTGGAAGGCGATGAATCTAAATTGATGACTCAGATGCTATGATATCTTCTTTATTAAGGTGGCCCAATAGAATAGAGGGAGATAGAAAATGGGACACTAGGGAGGGGACAGACTTCTTTTCTAACTTCTTTGCCTCCCACTTAAGTCCCAAGCGCAAGGCAGCTAAGGGATCTCTCTTTCACATAAGCGAAAAACATCGCTTCATGGGCCAATCGAAGAGTCCAATGATCAATATGACAAAAATTGAAGTCCAGTGGTTAAATTGAGATCTTCGTAAAAGTACAATGACCAGTGAAGGTCTCTGTAAAAGGCAAAGTAGGAGTAAAAAAATGCTTCTGAAAATCAAACCTCTTGGGATCGCAAGGCAATGGGTCAGCCCAGAAATACTCGGCATCAAGTGCATCTTTCGCTGATATTCTCTTCACAATGAAAAAAAGTAGAAGCCACACAAGTTACCAAGCCTGACAAGAAGAATCAGGTAAAGTAGAACAAAATTTGATTTGCAAATGTGAAAAATCCCACCAAGTGTCCTATTTAACAATGCAAAGAGAAGACCTTTCATTAACTCAAGAAAGCCAGATATAAGCTAATAAACCGTCTGAAAGTTATCACAAATGCTTCCATGCACAACCAGAATAGATGAGAGGAGTTCCACACCCCAAATTCCCTCTCCTTCTGCCAGGGGTGAGGTGGGTTGGAGAGTTTAAAGTCTATATGGCTGCAAATTTTGCTAACAAACATGGTGCCCATATAGCCAAAATGTTCAAGCAAAACCCAACCTATGGATAGTGTTCTGACGAGCACGAAAATGAAAACGAATTACTCAACTGAAATATATCCAAGTTCAACAATCTATATTTCTTTTCGGCTGCCCAAAGACTGTTCAACAATCTACATGAATAGTCCAATTACAACTAAAAAGCGTTGCTTTCTAACTACATCATTAACCAATTCAAATAGTGTTAACTAGTTCGTGGTTCGCTTCGGTACGTGGTGCGTAGATGTGTAGGTACGCAGTACGTGGACGTAGGCTTAGTTGGTTAGCTAGTTGAGGTCATAATTCGATGAGGACCTCTTTGGCAGAATATATAGCATAGTTCAATGCAATTATACAGAAATATATGCGTATATCATGTTTTGTGTTTTCAACCAGAGCTACCTAGAACACCAATGAACCTAATAACAAAACGTTAGCTAAAGAAAATATGACCCACTCACCAAGACAAGGATTACTCTCATTTTACACACACAGGAAACTCATACACAAAGAGAACACTCATTGACCTAGACTTCCACCACCTACGCCAAAATAGAACTTCATGACTAAGCATGTGCGACAAAAGCTGTACCTGAGAGGGATCAAGAGTCAGCATCTTCTCTAGTAACTCCAAAGCATGCCGGTCAAAGCTATAATGGCAAAATGTAGAAAAGGTAAGCTAAAAGAATGGATTCAATGTGTAGGTCACAGCATAAATGGAAACAACATTTATATATACTTACTGCCTGAAAACCTCCCGGAGACGTCGCTTCAATGGCCTAGTTGGCTTAAAATTGTTATACCATGGTATCTTAGAAACCCCAGGCCAAATAACCTCATCAGGGGCTCCACACAGCTCAAAGATCTTATTTAGCTGCTCTGGCTAAAACAAATAAAAATCAAAGTGAATTACGTTCTCTGATATGCTAGAAATTATTGGGTTACCAGAAAGAAAAACACGGTAGGATCCAAATAATATCGTTGTCTTCTAATTTCTCTTTTTTCAGTAAGTCAGCAATAATATTACACAAAGCTCAAGATAAGCCTTCGCAGTGCAAAGCGACAATCATCATAGATTAACAAGCATCAAGTCTAACTATAGAAGAACCTAGTAAAGAGCAACATACTAGACGTCTTAAAGAGACTAGGAAAGATAAAAAGATGAAGCTATAAGTTAATAACATCAGGACTTGGTAACCTCTAGCTTTCTCAGGGAAGCCCTAAACGGGTTGTCACGGAGGACACTGAACTAACCTGATCCTATAATGTCCACCAAAGTAGCATGGGAGTATGTCCTAACTGCTGAGTCAAGTCCCGACCCCCTCAGTCACTGCAAACGTCCAGAAACAAAGGTATGCGAAGAAGGCAACGCTTCCGACCTATCCTCAATAGGAGCAACATTTAGTCTACTATTGCTACAAATTACAATTTCCTACTTCTTTATTTGCAGCAACTAAAGAATGTACAAGCCCAAGCCATGAACGACAATAATGGCCGCCAAATGCAGCCTTACTGAGACATATAAACAATGATAAATATTTTCCTCATTTTTTGGGTCTTAAACTATGTGAACATAATCGACCGAGTAATGTACCTCTTAATGGTCTGATGTAGCTAACTAGTTCATTCCTTCGTATCTTAAAAGAAGACAAAGCCAACTACTTCATGTAATTGGTATCTTAGAAAGGGACATGGTGACCACGTGCAACCGAAGAATCTGGTCTTTCAAGTTGCCATCTTATTTTTAGGGTTAACTTAGAAAATTTACAAGGAAACCAAGAAAACCCTAAAAATGACTCTTGATCGCCGATTAAGCCATCTAATCTGCAATACCCTAGATACGGATTTGGGGACTAATTTGTATGACACGAAGTGTTAGGCACCTCATCATACTCTAAATATCTACTTGTCTTTATTTGCTTTTGATGGTTTTTATTGAAAGCAAAGAACAAACCTTAATTTATCTAATATTGGTTTGAACTCAACAACTAGGGTTGAGTGGCCTACACTATCTTATATGGACTCAGTGTCAGTGTCTGGATCAGACACATGTCCGAGTGTCAGATTCGCCTATTTCTGAAATTCTAGATCATGGGGACACGGATCTGGATTTGGACACAAACATGGGGACACGAATAGAACATTTAATTCCAAATAGTACTTTGTATGATATTAGTACAAACTATAAAGGTGGATATTGATACTATGGAAAAGTAGATGTATTTGATGATGTTGTCATGCTATGTGGTGGAGAAGGGAAGGAAAACACGAATGAAGGTCATTTATTATAACCCACACGCCATCTACAACTTAGACACCATCTCCCCCCCCCCCCCCCCACAAAGTCAGGCGAAGGTCATCTATTATGACCCACTAGCCGCTGCTCGTTGCCTCTAGTCCCCGCTCTACTTTCTTCCCCCCCCCCCCCCCCACCCCGCGATTTGGACTCTTCGTCTTCTTCTTCCTTCAAGCTTCATCTTCCATCATCCATGGTGCTCCCCCCCCCAAACCACCCCCAAAAAAAATCTTCCATAGACCTTTATCTTCCAACATCTGTGGCAACATATTTGCAGAGATCCCTCTCCAATTCGACAATATGGCATGTTCGTTCGGCACATGATGTGTTCGTCCGCATTGAATACTCGTATCCGCCGTGTCGTGTTGACACTAGATTTTGTCCCAAAGTGCCAAGTCCATGTATCATAAGGCCTGCGTACCCGATCGAACTCTCAAGACCTCGTAGTTCCGACCCTAGGGAAGGCAATGGTTTGTGGTTTTATGAAAATATTTGAATCAACTAAATTCTATGGAACTGAGTACCGGAAAACTGGTCTAACTGTTTAAAGACCAAAATTTGATCACGGTAAGGGTATTTAATTTACTCAAACTAAAAGATGGAAGAAGAGTATACCTTTGGATTTGGACTAACCGGTTGTCAATTTGGATGTATCCACAATGCAAGAAGAATGCAAGAACAAGCATATGAAGTTACGTGGAAGGAGGGATCACGGTATATTCTCTTTCTTAATAGAAACAACTCACAGAATAATGGCAGACTCTAGGGAATTTTCAATGTGTTTAGGGGGTGCCTGGCGGCTGTCTATGTAGAGGCGTGGTGGTCTAGAGCTGCTGAAAAGCTAGCCTAGCCGCCACCAAAGAAAATGGACGGGCAAAAATACCCAAACCAGTAAGTAGGCACCTCATTTTTGTAGACTTAATTTTAATTTTTCAGTATTTAAGGCTTTACTTAATTATTATAGTCCAGTCCAATAAGCCTGGTCTAGCCGGTCAGTCTAGTTAGTCCAGCAAATTTGGGCTTAACCCAGGTCAGAGTTTAGATTGGATAAAGAGTGTGGTAGTTGATTTGCTTTAATTTGGGCTTCTATCCCAATTTCTCTTAATTACATGCATATAAGTCAAAGGTAGTCTCTTCTTTCTAGATAAGGGCTTCCTAGTAAATTAAGAAAGATAAGTGAACCAACAGGTTCTCCTTTGGATCGGAAGGTTCTCCTTAATGGCTTGAATAAACCGGCCGCAAAGAATATTTTAATCTTTTTATTTTTTTCATCTTATCTCTTTAACAAGTAAAGATTACCGTTTAGTCTCTTTGTGTGAATCCCCTAGCCAAGGGAAGAAAGTCAGAGAGAAAAACTCAGAGGTTGATATTTTCTAGAAGACGAGAGTTGTCTAGCAAGAGGAGTGATTAGAATGGAAATTCTGACTTCCCGTATCAAGCACATACCTAAACTTAAAACATTTCTAAATTGCTTGTACGATATTCGCTTTACGTGATTCAAAAGCCTAGATTATGTATATTTTCAAGAACTGCAACTTTCCATAAACAAGCCAAATCCATCAAATATCGTCTTTATGGCCAAAAAAACGTTTTTGTAATCGAATACAATCTATTTCTTGATTTTCAACACAAGATTGATCTTTACATTATGCAACCTGGGAATCTAAGTCGCAAGGTATAATTCTCTACATCAAGCCTTCTTCACTAGATTAGATTAGAACAGAATCTACTCTCGTGATCAAACTTTGATCTATGAAAAGAATAAAAACATTTTTCTAGATATTCCACTAGAAGAGTGCATTAAAATTAGATAAGAATCAGACTTTTAAAACCACGGATGAAGATTTAGGTCACTCAAGTACGTAGGCCACTCAAACCTCGTTGTCGAGTTCAAACCAAAATAGGTTTCAACTTGACTTGTTCTCATTTTATTTGTGTTTGGACAAAAATCACTTAAAAACAAGTAGGGACCGCTTTAGAGTATGATGAGGTGCCTAACACCTTCTCATCGTAGATTGGATAACATAGTTGTATTATTAGAGTTAAATTAGGGTTTTCTTGTTCTCCCTGTTAATTATTCTTATTTAACCCTAAAAATAACATGGCGACTCAAAAAACCAGTCTTTTTCGGAAGTATCTCTTGTGGCGAATGGAGACTTAATTGAGAGGACTAGACTTTTTTTTTTTTTGAAATGATGAGAGGACTAGACTTGAATAAACTTGTTGGTGATTTTTGTTGATTTTTCTCCTTTAATGTGCTTTTAGAATTTTTATCTTTATGTGCATATACGCTCTTAATGAGTTTGTTCATCTTTTTAGAGGCCACACATACTCGCATTATTTTCCCAGTTTACCCATTCGAGGGTAATGGTTAAAACTCTCGATCTTCTAAAGTCGCGAGGCGCTTTCGGTTGTGCCCTCACCTCTAAGACCGTAGTACCATAGAGCTTACTAGCATCTTGGTATATCGAACAGTTTGCACACGTACTAATGACCACCCAGTATTAACTACCAAAGTTATGGGTGCAAATTGAAGCCGGAGCCAACGATGCCCGATTAGCAGTTGGTCGTTGAGTGACGGGAAAAGGGAAATCGACTCACTTGTAAGTTATCAAAGATAAGAATGTGATAGGAAAGTGACTGTTGAGTATATAAAATCAACTTTTCGACTGCAGCTCATTACGGAAAAACACCGATGCAAAAAAGCTGCAAGAAAAGAATAAGACGCAATCTTTACCACCGCCAGAGAAAATAATGAACGGACAAAAATACCCAAACTAACCGGTACACTTTAACGGCCAAGGTGCACCTGACGGTACGGTAGACTTTTCCTTGCAAATCTATCTTAAAGCCCTTTTCTAGAAGGAAAAGTCCACCTGCCATCAAAATACAAGTGAACAAAGCAAAAACGAGCCAGAATACAAACTAAAGCAGACTAGACTAATGTACTCTGACCTGGATTAAACCCAACAGAAATAAACTAACTGAACTAGACTGGGGTGGAATTAAAAAAAGCCTATAACTCGACTAGACTAAAGTCACTAAACTAAACTATAAAATAAAGTATACAAAACTTGGGTATCTGCAGACGCCACCAAGCACCTCTAGCTGGCTTGACTTTTCCCTCTTCCATTGAATTTAAGGGCGGTAGAAGTCGAGATGGGCTAGATGCAGAGATGATCCAGTTCAGAAATAGAGGGAGACTTGTGGTCAGCCCCTTGAAGCTCCAGTTACAGATCTCAACCCCTCGCCTTCAGTATCAAGAGACCTTAACTCTCTTGCAACACCACCATTCCTGGGTAATAAACCATCTAGCTGGTGTGGCATGTATTGCTTCTTCCCATATACAACAATTCTAGGTAAGAAGTCAAGAGCTCATATTTTGGTGTTAAGCACCACTTTTTACGTCTCCACATATTGTAGATTGCATTGTCCATATGGGTTTTAAATCAAGACTGAAGTACTTAGCCCTAAAGCTCAATTACCATATCCCAGACAAGACCATTAGTTCACTAACCCCTTGTGCCAATGCGTAATGCAAATTTGAAGTGCCACTGGAAAAGTCTTCTTACTCTGGGAAATTTTGACTGCCTTAACTACTCAAAACATTTCCTAGAGAAGGTGCAGAGAACATAAAAATCACTTTAGCCTGCACAAATGGAGAAGTGTGCTATGTGACTGTCACATCCACGTAATTTCAGAGTTTATCGTGTATAATACGCAGAACCCAATAATACGAAATCACAGCAGCCATGTTCTAAATCTCACACTTAGCCAATAGGATTCGCGAAGAGCACACTCACCTCATCTTTTCCTGGAAAAATTGGCTTTCCATGTAGGAGTTCCGCAAAGATACAACCAACTGACCACATGTCAACAGCTGGACCATACTTTGTGGATCCAAGCAGCAGCTCAGGTGGTCTGTCCAGTTCATAGTCAAACCAAAATACTTACAGGACCAAAAAAGATGGATGCTTAAGTTAGGATGAACATCATACATTTGTTATTATTTATTCTTTGCATGGTCGAACATTTACCTATACCATAAAGTAATAACACGATTTGTAAGATTTCCATTGTGATCACTTGAGAATGACCGCGCAAGACCAAAATCTGCGAGCTTCAAATTTCCCTCATTGTCGATTAGAAGATTAGAACCTGCAGAGCAAAAAAGTCCATTTAGCTTATAAAAGATAATAAATCTACTGCTGAAAGCATGCTTCGAGTGTACCTTTGATGTCGCGGTGAAGCACTTGATTTACATGACAATAGTGAAGCCCCGTCAGAAGTTGTCTCATATAGCACTAAAAAAGGTAGTAGAGCATGAAGATAATCACCTGGCGGTTCAGTAATCAAATGCTACGAGAGTTTACCTTTCAATCTGAATAAAATTTACCTTAATCTGCGGAACTGAGAATCTCATTCCAGGACGATCCGCAAGACCAGTCAAATCATGGTCCATGTACTCGAAAACCATGTAGATGCCACCTTTATACTTGTTTCCATCTACAGAGTCAAGCCATGGCACAAACATATAATATTCTCAGCCCTCAAATGAAGAAAAGAGCTAGGATAAAAACATGTTCTTTTTTACCAATTATATCAATCAAGTACAATCTACTTCATTGTAGATCTTCATTCAGGTAACCAAAGATCGTTACATGCGAGTGACATTCTTGATTTTATATACACCAAAAATAGATCAAAGCACCCAAACTGCACAATGTTACTTGCCTGGCCTCCCTTGCTCATCTTTCTCAGGACCTGGATAAAAAATTCAAAATTTTAGAGAAGCGTGTAAACCAACAAATAAAAGGGTTTTGAGTAAAAATAACACAAAAAGAAAAATTGACAAAATTAGAATATTACCTGGAGATGTCACAATCTCTTTCAACTTGATTACATTCTCGTGATGCAGCTTCTTTAAAATTTTTATTTCACGTATGGCTGTTATGGGGAACTGCAGATTAAGAAGACAAAGAAAGATACCACAACATTACACAAATTTATCAGCAAGAAAAAGAGCTGACAATAACTACTAGAATCAAATGCTAAATTGAGCATGTAAAGAAAAAGATCTCACCCCTTCTCTTTCATTGTCCATTCTAATTTTCTTCAAAGCAACAATCTCGCCTGTTCTAATTTCTCTAGCCATATACACTTGACTGCAAGAGAATACCCATATAAGCAAAACAATCGGTACCCACTTGTGTCAGAAAAATTGCTTTACGAACGCCGCCCCCACAGAAAAAACAACAACAAAAAAAACAGGGCAATATGCAACATTGGCAACAGGAAGCAGCCCACAGAATGTATGTAAGCACATTATAAACATAAGCGAAGGAATCACGTCCCACTCTTATCTGAGCAACTGCTTCACAGAAATCTGGTGTACCCTCCTAGCCCGCTGGGCAAAAGAAAGCCCCCCCAAGAGTAACACAAAGAAAAAAGATGGTAGTAACCAAAAGTGCATTTATACATGTGTGGAGAAATTGTGCAGAGAGAGAGTTGGACTGACTGACCCATAAGTTCCTTCGCCAATCTGTTCGAGTTTCTCGAAACAGTCGACGCTTCTGGATCCCCAGGAAGGGGACTCGCTCACATTTAGCTGGCCTGGTGCCGCTATAGCCATCCCTCAGATTTGATTTTGATCAAGTCCAGACTTCCTTCTTCTGCTTTACGGTGCTAATATTTGCATCAGAAACACGTGATGAACGCAAAGCTAATAACCAAAGCATAAACTGAAGAAGCTAGGGCAAATCAAAAGAAATTACCAGACGATCCGACCAGGAACAAACAGAGAGAATTGCAAAAGACACAGAAGAATAGTTGCTTAGGTAGAGAGACGGGAGTTTCCCTTGCCGGTGCCGTATTAGAAGGTCGAATTGTACAAGGAAAAGATCGGAGGTCTGCAGTAGTCCTTTTTACCTTTTTTTTCGTCCTTATTGTTCACAAATTATTATTATTATTATAAGTAAAAGTCAAAAAAAAATAAAAATTTGGGGTGAGGCTGTTTTTTCACCCTTCTTTTTTCATTATTACGAAGATAATACGCTTTCGCGAAGAATTCATTCTCCTTGGTTTTCAATCTTTTGTGTTTCTATTTTTAGTCGGTGATGACTCCGACGCAAAACAATCAAATACAGATCACTCAACATAGTCTCGAACCTTTAATTGTTCAAGCACGAAACATGATTTTTGCAATTATTATTACGACAGAAACACTTATGTAGACGAGAAAATGTTAAGGCTAACTATGGATTATAAAAGTGTCAAAATAGGCCAAAAAAGGTTTTAGGCTGAGGTTGTTTTTGTACCCTTTTTTTCTTACTACCATACTTTCGCAAAGAGTTATCCTCCTTCTTGTGCCTCATTGTTTTGTGTTTCTCCTCCCCTCACAAATTACTCGCATGCCACACAATCGATAACAGATCACTCAACATCATCCGGAATCTTCAATTGTTTGGCCACGAAGCAAAATTCAGACATGGTTTTTGCAACCAATGCTACGACTGAAAGACTCATGTAGATGATAAAATGTAATAGTAATAATTTCACAACGAAAGAACCGCTGACACATGTTGTTTGGAGTGATACCATATATGTTTTTAATTCTAAACTTACAATCCGTAAAGTGTTACATACTTAGACGATAAAGTGAGAACCCAGAATCGTATAAAACTATCATATTCATCTTTTATATTATCATTTGACATTAGCTTTTCACGAGAAAGAAAAAGAAAACGAAAAAAATAAGCATAGAGAAAAATGAGATATAAGTTAGAAGACATCCCATATGTAATCTTATGATATACAAGAGCATACTTGGAAACATCAGGCTTCTACTAGACTTCAACATACTTTGAAATCTTGAGAAAGTGAGAAAAAAGTTACTACAACATATTAGAGTTGCTCAAGCTTCTGAGGTACTACATTTGTTCAAGGCTCTAGAGTCAATTGAAAGAGCATAGTTTTAGAGAGGAATACTTAGATAATTAATGCAACCAAATTTAGAAAATATTTGTTGCAACCACGTTACCGTGATGACATGTTATCACCATTCAATAAAATATTGTCTAGTTGCCAGCTAAGCATCCTTGTCAACGTTGACGAACACACTTGGCCACATTAACAATAACCACTGAATTGCTCTACCCTTTACTGCCATCCCTCCCCCTTTCGAGACAAAATAACAGTGTTGACGAACACACTTGGCCACATTAACAAGAACCACTGAATTGCTCTACCCTTTACTGCCATCGCTCCCCCTTCCGAGACAAAATAACAGTGTGCATACAAGGCAAATAAGTGGTCGAGAAATGTCTGTATGTGCGAGGTTACAAATTGCCATGATGTGAGGTTATGGTGCTGTTGTTGTAGAGGTCTCATTGTCAAGTACATATGGTAGATCGATGATGTCTCCTTCGAGGTGTGTCACCATCGATTTGATTCGTGATGGCAGAATCCATGGTAAGTTATTCTAATTCGTGAAGCCAGAATCTTTAGTCGTTAAGTTTTTATATCTTTCTTTTGTTCAATTCCGGTGATGTGGAAGCCAAAATCAATGGTCGTAGAGATTTTTTTGATCTCACCTATATTTAATCATGGTAAATGATGGTAACGAGGACATCTACTTGGTACTTGGGCATTACAGGTTATCACATAGTGACGATAAAGTGAAGCTTGTTTCCACTCGGCTGAACTATGTTCATAAATGCCTAAATTAGATTATCAAGAAAAACAACGTTGTCCTCTGGATTCCAGGATCCTTATATTCCTTCGGTATGCTCCATTTGGAAGTTATGACCCATTTGCATATTTATTTACCAAGAGTTCACCCAGTTGACCTTTTTAGTGGTTTCATGACAAACTCATGAGTGTACTTTCATCAAATTAATTAGAGGGAGGTTATTGGTTTATACATAATTTGTCATCGTATCTTGCTTGCCCAAGTCTGCATGCCAAGCACGAACGGGTCAAAGTAATAGTTTCTTCTAAAAAAAAGCATTGAATTACATGATAATTGAACCCAATTAATTACGTATACCTACACTGGGACAAATATTGCTGATGTATTTTCCTGGTTACTTTCATTAAAGATGGTTATAATTGTTTTAATTAGGTGAACTTGCATTTGGAGTATCAATCAACCATAATGGTGATATATCGATAATCAATATACTTAGCATTCGGCTCATACAGATTTGGTAAAACACTACAAAACACGAATAAACATAACCATTTGAAAATATAATTTACGCATGACAACTATATATAGAATGAGAGATGTTAGAACCTTATCTAGAAGATAAATAAGAAGTTGACTCTACCGACAAAAGCATACATAAAAATATTTAGAACAATTAGTTGTTGTCTGGGATAATTATAGTGTCCTTGTGTAGCATCTTGTAAGTTTCAGTGGCTCAAGTATATCAACAAGAGCGCTCGTTTAATTTTGGTCATCATTTGATTACACATGGTGCAACCAAAATGCATTAGCAATTTATAATAGGTCATTTAGGATTGTTATTATCAGTTAGCAACGTAATCTGACATTCATGCACTCATCCCGCCATGTGACATTTGTCAACTACAAATAAGTTACTAAGTCTAAAAAGCATCCCTATACATTCGACTAAGATTTATTGTAACGCCCCAAATTAAGGTTATCTCAACCCGACTAGAGCATTACGACACATCAGCTAATCACATCATACTAATAATACAACTCATTCTAACTCACTTGGTAATCAAACCATATTATACAAAATTAAAGAGTTTACTATTACAAAACACGCCTAGTAAGTTCTCTGCCAGATCTCAAAGTTGACATATTGTACTACGTAAGTACAACTTAATTCACAAATGTACAAGTGACCCCTTGCCCGTCTTCTCACCGTGCCTCACACCTTCTCCTTGCCTTTCGAGGGACCGGCTCCTTGATCTAAAATGTTATTATGGGTAAAAACCCGTCAGCCCACTGGCTCAATAAGATAATCAAAGACATTTAATGTAACTTTCAACTCAAGAAGACTGATAATGCATGCTATTGCAATTCAATCACATTAAGCAGTTCTAGATGTGCACATAACACATATCACATGTTCACACTTAGTTGAGCATTACAAGAGTTTACCATTCCCGAATTCAGTCTCATCAATAGACCACCCTTATGTCACCACACCCGGGGTATAAGATCACAACCTTTGCCTCGACCAAAGGCAAAGTAACCGAAAACAATTGAATACCGATACTGCCTCGGGTAGCAGTCGAAGATACAATTGTTCGGCTCATACGGTGCACCGCCACTCAAACACAATCAAATCAACCCCCGATCATTTGAATGGGGTGGCATAATAATCATCAACAATATATCAACCATCCCTTACAATGAAAGGATGTAACATCATCTTCATAACATCTTGGACATATAACATAATCATTTATATTCAGCAAATGAGCTTCAATTATAGAACTTAACAAACATGTCCAAAATCATATTCTAACCATGTCTAATTTGACATAATTCCATAATTCACATCTAGCATAACCTATTTCACGTCATCCATAACCTCCAATATGTTAAACATGAATAGATTCACTTATTAACAAGTCTCTAACACGTATTTAAAAGTTTGACAAAGAATTCATATTAAAAGAGTTACGGTAACATAGCATATATCCATATTCATGTCTTAAAAGCCCATTAAAAAAGCTTTAATTATCTTACTTTAAAGAAGAGATGAAAGAACCCAATATTCAGATTTGAAACACCTTCAAAATTCTCCTCAAAACACTATTTGAAGCTCATAGAAACTTTCCAAATCAACTGCTTAAGGTTCCCTTTCAAAAACAAGCCTTAATTCTAGATTTTGTGAGGTTTTTGATTGTTTTTCTTGCACTTTTCTCTTAAAAACGAGGTAAGAGAATTTAAGCATATCAATTGGGTCTTTTATATCAAATTAGAAGCAAGTAGGAGGTGTCAAGTGGAGGTGAAGAAGTGGAAAAGTCAAGCATGACGAGGCTTTAAGCACGAGGTGGCAAGACACGGTTGTGCCACCTAGCAAGCACGACAAGGCTCAAAGCACACGGTGACAAGACACAGTTGTGCCACCTAGCAAGCACGACAAGGCTCAAAGCACGAGGTAGCAAGACACAGTTGTGCCACCTAGCAAGCATGACAAGGCTAAGCAAAGCATGACAAGGCTGGAAGCATGAGGTGGCAAGACACGGTTGTGCCACCTAGTAAGCACGACAATGCTAACCAAAGTACGACAAGGCTCGAAGCACGACGTGTCACAATGCTAGGTTGACACGTCACAAGCACGAGGTGACACAATTCTTTGCAAAAAGCAAAACAATTCACAGGCAATCCAGTTAACAACTGGTTACTCCCAGCAAAAGGTTTCACCATTTTTCGTTTCCAACTCTTCTGAAAATATTTTTGATCATCACAAGTGATCATTTAAAGTTTCTAAACATCAAATACTCTTTTCCATTTCTAGCACTTCGTTCACCTTCTTAGAAAATTTACTCAATTCAAGGTGTCTAATATTTAAACATACATTCAAATATGTTATCATGCATAGTTCATCATAACTATTTTCTCATAAAGTGGTTTATCTAATCATACTTAAATATGAAATCAAAGCATATAAAATGTTGGGTTCTCACATTTATCATGGATAAAAAAGCAGACAACAGTTGTCAATAATAGTTAAAATGTGATAGTATTTTATCTTTGCGCAAAAACACGGTGTGGTCAACCAACCATTGCCTGTATGTACACAGAAGAAAATTATCTATTTCGTCGCTCAAGTTTATTGGTATTAAAAGTCTTTTTTTTATGACGTGCTAGGATGCCACGTGTAAGCCTATAGCCAGCTGATGCATCCCAAAGACATGAGATGAAAAAGAGGAACCAGGTTCGAGCTGAGACTAGCAAGGCAAAAGATAGTGACCCATATCTTGAGGTTGATTGTATGTATAATGTATAAATGCAGGAATATTTCCTAAATAAGGTTTCGGTTATGATCCGGGAAGAGCTATACTACTGTGGTTATGTTTCTTTCAGTGCTAAGGAAAGACATTTATACTACTCACCTTGTCCAACAAATGTCAGAAGGTAATGATTTCACACAGTTGTCTTAATCTCAAATATCTTTGATGAAAAAGAGAGCAAGTCGAGCCATGGACAACCACCATTACCAATATTTGTTTGTCTATCTCCCCCTTTTGACTCCATATTCGTTTGAAATGTAACAAAGACAATAAATTCGGTCTTTGAAAATATGTGATGGAACTTGGGTAATTTTCACGCATCAATTGATTTTAAGTTTAATCAATTAACCAAGTAAAAAAGTTAGTAGACTCTATCTTCATCTTATTTTTCAAAGCTTCAGCCACCAAAGTCAATTGCCACCATTATCTTCATCGTTTGCCAAACTACCAATGGGCTACTCATGATTAACGAAGGGACATGTGTGGTCGTCATCGGTCTTCTGGATAGCCAGATTTTGTTTTTCTTTATATGATTGTCGGTGCCAATGGCCAAAAAAAGAAAGCAGAGGAGGGAGACTGAGGCATGTGGTGGTTCTATATTTTGCATGATGACCAGCTCACAATAAAGTTTTAATTATCGCGTGGGCAAAAGCCTCTTTTGCTTTGACAATCCAGCCTGCCATTGTATGCCATGTCTAAACAATCAAACGAGACTTTTGTTATGACTCCAAATCTCAAAGAAAAGGAGATAAGATTCAATTTTAATTCTCTCAAAGAAAAGGAGATAAGATTCAATTCTAATTCTAAGCTCTAATTCAACAACGTTATCGGACCCTAAAAGCTTGTTACAGAACTTTCAAACATTTGTATTGTAGATTTGTCCAATTCAATTAAACATTGCACTAGGGATAATCCTATTTTCATATCCAAAATTATGCACATATTCTTTAACTTAGTCCCCAAACTACTAATTTAGTGACTTTGGTCCTTAAACCATGCTCTATCATCATTTTAGCCTTTCTGTTAGGTTTCTCCATTTAAGAAGATCATGTGCTTGTCACATGGGCACTAATTATGTCCAGGAGCGCTCTCGCTTGTAGAGGGAGAATAAAGCACATTGGCGTAGCAATGAGAGAGGAGAGGAAAAAGACATCAAGAAAAAATGTTTGTAATTGTTGAAATAGGGGACTAAGGTTATAACTTTTTAGCCAAACAGTAACCTCGGGATGAGATATTTTAGTTCCTGGGACATTGCAATAAGGTTTTTACACATTGAGTTCGTAAGTCTTGTGGGTTTTTAATTACTTCAGCTGATAGTTTGAAAGTGATGCTTTCTTTGAGGTCAATGGAGGTTGTGGGTAATGTGCATAGGTTGATCACCAATGTGTTAGAGTTCAAGGGATGTGATTATAGATCTGCTTAGATTTGTCCAAAGGCCGGAGATGGGGCTACTAATAAGAAAAGGGAGAAGTTATCTTGGACATATGCTATGACAGTTCTGTTACATTTCTTGTGTTGTAAGTGGGGGTCTGATGATATGATAAGTAGTGTTCATATGTACCATTATACTGGGTTTTGTCAAAACTTTGCTTCCTAATGTGGTGTAAGTGTGATGTTGAACAACTTGTGTAAGCCTGCACTTGGTGCCGTATTGCCATGTTCTAAGATTGTTAGTTCTAAGATATTGAACTCTTATGTGTGAATTAGTTGATTGTGTTGGTTGCACAAACAAAATGCTAACACCTAAAAAGGCATGATGCAGTTATTCCAAAAAGTTGTTGCAAGGCCAACTCACAACCAGTTACATAATCATAGTAAATACTCTGTACTATCTAAAATTACAGATATTGATACATAAAAGCTTGATGCCGACACAATGCAATTCCAATTTTTAACATTGACTCTAATAGATATAACATCATTTTACAACCAACTTGAGTATGATAAAAATAAAATGCAAAATAGAACTTATTTTTTTGAAAATTAATAGAGAATTTAAATTAAGCACAATCACGAATCTCAATCAAACCAAGTAATACTTCAATTGAGATGCTAACTACACAATCTCAAGCAATTAGAGAGCAATAAGTAAAGGGATTGAGTTAGAGATACTTGACAAGGAGATTTAAACGGTTCGGCTTGAACTACTCTCAAGCCTACATCTACCTCCTCAAGGAAGTCTCGCAAAAGCATTAGAATCCACTAGCAACAATATTCTTATGGGTCAAGATCAAAACCTTTACAACACTTGGTGATATCTCCACACCAAACATAAGCCCTGAATCCACAAAGCCCACCCAAGACTTGACAAACTCAAACCTTAATCACAATCCTCTTACAAAGATTGGTGATATCTCCACACCAAGCACAAGCCTTGAATCCACAAAGCTCACCCAAGACTTGACAAACCCAAGCCTTAATCACAATAATTTTACAAAGATCAATTGTGTACAAAGAAACCCTCTTGAAAGGAAATGAGTACAAATAAAGCTCTCGTACAATAGAGAGATGAAAAAATTAATGACTTGAAGAATGCTCACCCTCAATCAAGGAATTACTCACAAAGATGCTCTCTTTAATGATGTAAACTCATGAAAATGAAGAGAGAGAATTTTAATCTATAAGCCTTGATGTTTTCCTAATGAATGGAGGCTTAGAATGTGGTTTTTATAATGTGCGATGAAGCCCCAAATTATTTTTATATTATAGGGTAGATATCAAATATAGCCGTTAGGGGGAAAATTTGACATGATTTTGGGCAAAACTAGCCGTTATTTATCATCCAGCGGTCAATAAAGTTGACTACATTCCCAATGTAGTCGACTGCATTCCCTTACTGCACATTTATCGACTGTCTCACAAAATTTCTTTTCTTATTTTGGGCATAACTTTCTCTAGAAAAATCGGATTGAGATGTCATTTTTTGTGTTAGAAAGCAAATGAAATTTTTTATCAAAATATGAAAATATTAGCTCCGAAAACGTTCTTGAGAAAATCTAAGTGAGCTCTAAAGTTCACTCATTTTTAAGAAACACACTTGTGTGAAAGGTTATGAACTCACATGCAACGCACAATGTGTCCTAAGGTCATTTTAGGCCATAGTCATCAATCCAAGCATCAAACCAATACTATTCACACAATATTAAAGTTCAACCATAATTGAGAGTAACTTAGATATGCATTCTTTATTGCTATTTGACATTGGACTCGATGAAGCTTCCATAGCATGTCAACTATAGCTTAAAGCTTCTTTGGCTTTAATCCATGTATCCAACTTCTCAAATGTGTCTTCATGAGTGTGTATGTATATACGTACTAAGAATCCACTCAAAGCACACATTAGAACATAATCAATGTGTAGTTATTATCAAAATAAGATGTAAGCCTAAGTTATCCAACCATAGGGCTAACATATTTGAATCCTCCTTATAACCAAAGTGGGTTTAGGAATACTTACTAATTATTGTTAAAAAGTTACAATCCTCAAATATGTTTCTCGTTCTTCTATTTTTTTGTAAGCCAAAATTAAAAGCATCAATGAGACAGAAATTGACTAGCCCTTAAATTTTTAAGCTCAGTAAATAACCAAAAGACCTCTAAAGATGTACTCCCTTCGTCCCACATAAATTGATCATATTTTCTTTTTGGACCGTCTCACAAAAATTGCTCACCTCCAAATTGATTATTTATTTTTATACTTTTTTATTCTATTTTTTCTCCACATTTAACTCTCCACCAACTCATTTTTTCTCTCCTGGACCACCTTCTTACACTTTTTTATTCTATTTCTCTTTCCATATTTAACACTTTTCTAACTCATTCTCTCCCTTCCGACCCACTTTCTTCCCCTCCTCTCTCTAAAAGGTATAATGAGAAATATATGAATTAAATCTTAATACGCGTGCAAAAAAAAGTGATCGAATTATGTCGGATGGAGGGAGTATTACTTATTCAAAAGTATCCCAGAAGGTTACTAAAACTACAAAGATAATCTAAAATATAAAATAATTAGTCATAGATTATTAGGGGTCTTACAAAAATACGTGAGGTGTGTGTATGTGCAAGGTGTGTGTCGGGTAATGGGTGATATGACGGCTCTGATAAGAGTGGGCTTAGCGACTGTGATGAGTGCGGTCGTGCGTATATGTAACTCTGTGTGTAGTGGAGGGTGATAGGGATAGAAATGGGGATGGGGGTAGAGTGTGGTGCATGCGTAAGGAGGGGGTAAGGGTGAAGCAGGGCTACTATGAGGGGGGAGGGGGTATGCACATGCGTGCAGAGTGGTTGTGGGTGACGTGCGTGCATGTGTTTGTGTGTGTGTGTGTGTGTGTAGAGTGTAAGGCTACAACTTAGGTGTCCTGGACAGAGCAAAGGGTCATATCATGCCCAACCCACTATGAAAAACATGTGTCCATGCCCCAGCCCAGCCCATCCACCCATAGGCTGAATAATATTTATCCATGCCCTGCCAATGAAAGTTTTGGTGGCCACGAGCTAAGCTTATCCATGGTTTCAAATTAATTTTTTTACTTAATAATTAAGCATATCAATTACCATCGAGTCTATTGATTAGGCATGAGTTTTTGTTTAATTAATTTTTAAGCATACCAATTACCATACAAGTCTACAAATTAGTCATGATAATCAAGAAAATTTTAGTGAAGTCTAAAATAAATTTTAATATAAGCATGGAAAACAAAATTTTACATAAAAAAAAGGACAAGAGTCTCGATACAATCTTACGAAGTCTAATCCTATTATAAGAAATAGGTCTCTAAACCTTATGGTTAATGTATCATAAGGATTAAGGAAAAAAATACATAACTTCTACATGTAACATTTACACACACACAGAAGGAGCTGATCCGTTGACTGTGCAGGCAACTTGGGCAAAATTGCCCGCGGGATCTGGCCGTCCAGGATAAACGGCCCATATATATATATATATATATATATATATATATATATATATATATATATATATATATATTAAAAAAACTGGACGTCCGCTACACAGTGTAGCGGATGGTAACTTTGTCCAAAATGCCCCTTGATTCTCGTCCGCTACAGTGTGTAGCAGACAACTTTTTGACCCTGACAATTGTCAGTCATCCGCCACACTGTGTAACTAACAACTTTTGGCTGACAATTGTCACATCTTATCCCCATCTCCATCCGCTAGACAGAGTGACGGACGGAGTGACAGATATTCCTTATCCAATATATACACCGTCTACTACATAATATAGCAGACGACTTATATATATACAACAAACCCCTAATTTCGAAAGTCTTCTCCCTCATTTCTTCTTCCATATCTTCCCAGCGGCGTTGGCAAGTAGATATGTGCATAATCTTCCCAAGAAGTCCTTAAATCGTCCAATTAATCACGTAAGTTCACAAACCAATTCTTTATTTGTGTATAATCTAGGGTTTGTGAGTATTGCGCATGTGTTTGGTTATGTATCGTGAATGTGTAGATATGTATGTGTAGATGTGTGTGTGTGTGTGTGTATACACACACGCGTTTATATATATATATATATATATTATGTATGTGTTAGTGTTGGCAATTTGCCAACGTTTGCTAGAAACTTTGAAATTTGATGTTTTTGCATAATTTCAGTCGCAAAAATGACCTTTAACCCCAAACCAGAGATCCATCCATATTATACGACCAAGAAAACCATATTAGTACATCCATCTGGAATGGATAAGTAAGATACTTATTTTTCGTTTATTTTTTACTTTCATGAACATTGTATACCTTTTGCTTTACTTAAATAGTCTTTGTTAATTCATAGGAAAAAGCAACACTTATCACAGTAGAAGTAACCGAACAATTCAAAAAATGGTGATTGAACAAAACATAGAAAAAATTGCTGCATGGAATGAGTTTTGGGATTTTTACTTATAGGAATATATTTCAGCAACTTGGCAAGAACTTAATAGGTGCCCTTGTTGAACGGTGGAGAAGTGAAATGAATACGTTTCACTTCCCTCTTGGAGAGATGGCAATAACCTTAGAAGATGTAGGGTACATCTTAGGGTTACCGGTAACGGGACGGCCAGTAATTGCTTCTCTGTGTTCCGCAACAAATAAGAGAGATGCTAGAGACTTCTTTGATTCGATATCCGAGAATGAATTTGGTAGTGTTGGGATAAAGTTGAAGTGGTTAGTAGAAAATTTCAGGGTTTTGTCAGAAAAACTACACGGAGGATATGATTGTGCTGCACACAAAGTCTTTCTAGCTGTGGGTGATGGAGGCAATTCTATTCCCAACAATGACAAAGAACACAGTTCAATACAAATATTTAGCTATGTTGGGTAACCTGTAAGAGGTTGGGGAGTATGCTTGGGGTGCAACAACACTTGCATACTTGTATCGAGCACTACACAAGGCAACGAGGCCTGACTGCAAATTTATATGTGCATGTCTCTCATTGTTGCAGGTATATCATATAACTCCTTCCAATTATATTTTCGATATTTTCTTATTAGTCAGCTCACAATAAATTTTGACGATACAACCCTAATTTGTCTTTGTTCTCAGGTTTGGTCTTATGAACACTTTAGTGTCAGCGCACCCAACTGTAGGGAGGGAACCATTAATGTGTGGCCTCAGTTGTGCGCTTGGGAGTATAGTCGAAGGGAGAGCCAGTACCTGAGGATAGATGATCCCCATCACAACATTACATTCTATCAGGGGGAGTTTGACTCGCTATCTTTGGGCCAAATGTGTTGGGCGCCGTACAAACATTTGGAGGGACAGGTGGCAAAGTCGTTCGTGTTCACATTATCTGGGTTACAACGCACTCCACTGATCCATTTCGAGATCGCAGAGTGGCAACTACCGGATCACGCCATGTGCCATTTTGAGTGCCTGCAGGGGTTGCCAGTTGATGCCCCAGACATGTATTACAAAACGCAGCAACTACGAAGCAATATATTTGAAGAAAAAAAGAAACGAGAAATTTAAATAAAAATAAACCAAACACACAACACAAGAATTACGAGGTTCACCAATATGGCTACGTCCCCGGAGTATGACTAGATTTCGATTTCAGTATTCAGCAGCATTACAACCAAAATCTTAACCCCCACTTTATGTTGTGGTTTTCTCTCTTGACCCAAAACAATACAAGACCATGTATATTTATTTAGAGCTAAGAGGTGATCTTTCTCTAAATAACCAATGTGGGACAAGACACTTATATACTTGGGCTAAGTTGTGACCTTCTTTCAATAAGCAATGTGGGACAACCTCACAAAAACTTGCTTTCGGGTCACTACCTCATTGTAACAATGTCTCTGGATTAAAATCAGGCTCCACCTACAACAATCTCCCACTTAGAGACTCATCATCCCTGTTCTTGGGACTCAACTCCTTTGAAAGCTTGAAGTGGGCTGCTAAAGGCGTCGTCACAGGTTTAGAGGCATGCAAGTTAAATCTCCTCAAAACCTTCTCAATGTACTCTTCATGTGACAACCATAACTTCTTCTGTTTTCTGTCCCTAGTTATCCTCATGCCAAGAAGTTGTTTTGCCTCTCCCAAGTCCTTCATAGAGAAAGTACTTGCCAACTTCTTCTTGAGTTCATTAATCCTTCCCATGCTTGAACCTGCTATAAGCATATCATCTACATACAGAGTTAAAATAATGAAGTCCTCACTATTAAACTTCTGAAAATAAACACAGTGATCAGAGTCGCATCTAGTGAAGTTTGTCTGCTTCATGAAACTGTCAAACTTCAAATACCACTGTCTAGGAGCTTGCTTTAGGCCATACAAACTCTTCTTCAACCTGCAAACCATTCCCTCCTTACCCTTGACTTCAAACCCCTCTAGCTGATGCATGTAGATTTCTTCCTCCAAATCCACATGGAGAAATGCTGTCTTAACATCCAGCTGCTCTAGATGTAAGTCCTCTATAGCTACAATGCTTAATATCATACGAATTGAAGTCATCTTCACAACAGGAGAGAAGATTTCTTGGAAATCAATACCTTTCCTTTGTCGATACCATTTCACAACTAATCTTGCCTTGTATCTCTTTGTTCCTCCAGCTTCATTTTTAATCCTGTATACCCATTTATTATACATAACATTTTTACCTGCAGGGAGCTTTACCAAATCCCAAGTTTGGTTTTGCTCAAGTGAAGCCATCTCATCTTTCATGGCTTGCTCCCACTGTAACCTGGATTCATCATGTATCGTTTCTTGATAACATTCTGGCTCACTAGAATCAATATACAAAATATAATTGAGTGGAAGACAAAGTCTGTCAGGAGCTTTCCTTACCCGACTACTTCTTCTGAGGTTAAGAGTTTCAAGCACTTGTTGTTGATCACTAGCTCCAATTTTAGTATCAGTTGTCTCATCAATGACTTCTGGACTTTTTATCCTGGGTATCTGTCGATCTTCTGGCTCATAAAGTTCCATGTATTCCTTGTCTTCTTTTTCAGTTCCATGTTCTTGTAACCTATGCTTATACGACCGTGATTCATCGAATATGACATCCCTACTCCTGATGATTTTGTTATGTTCGTAGTCCCACAAACGATAACCATATTCATCACCTCCATATCCAATAAATACACACTTCTGAGATTTAGAGCCAAGTTTCTTCCTATCCTCTTTATCAATATGAGCATAAGCAATACATCCAAAAACTCTCAGAAAAGAATAATTTACTGGTTTACCTGACCATTCTTCTTCAGGAATACCACCATTGAGAGCACTGGCTGGACTTCTATTAATTAAATATACGACAGTATCCACAGCTGTTGTCCAGAACTGTAGAGGTAAATCAGCATGTATCCTCATGCACCTTGCTCGTTCCATGATGGATCGATTCATCCTCTCTGCCAAGCCATTTTCTTGAGGTGTCCTCTTAACAGTTCTTATTAACCTGATACCGTTATTGGAACAATATTCTTGGAACCCTCCATCACGATACTCACCCCCATTGTCAGATTTTAGGCATTTTACCTTGTTCCCTGTTTCATTCTCAACAAGAGCTTTCCACTTCTTAAAAGTGTGATAAACATCAGATTTCTGTTTGATGACATATATCCAGGTCTTTCTACTAGCATCATCTATAAAAGAAACAAAGTAAAAATTACCTCCAAGCGACTTTACTGTAGTAGGTCCGCAAACATCCGTATGAACTAACTCCAGTCTTTCAGTCTTTTTCTCTTTACCATCCTTCCGAAAACTAACCCGCTTTTGCTTTCCATAGACACAACCCTCACAGAAATCCAACTGAATGTTCTTTATCCCTGGCAACGGATTCTTTGAGTGTAGAATTCTCATACCACTCTCACTTAAATGTCCCAACCTGTGATGCCATAATGTAGTCCTCAGATTTTCTGTAGAAGCCAAAGAGATAGAGTGGTTATAGGTACCTAAATGAGTATATAGGGTTCCTACTCTTTCTCCTCTTGCTACCACCATCGACCATTTGGTCACCTTCCACTATTTTTCACCAAATGCCACAAAATAGCTTTCACGATCCAGCCCGCTGATGGATATAAGGTTCTTCTGCAGTTCTGGAATATGTCTAACATCATTCAAAATTAGGGTTCCTCCATTTGACAGTTTAATTTCAACTTTTCCCTTTCCAACATTGCTGCACTGATATCCATTCCTAACAGTCACATGTCCATAATCACCATCATCATAATCACTGAAACAATCCTTATGAGGTGTACAATGAATCGAGGCTCCTGAGTCTACATACCACACTTTGGAATTATCATCCACTGTAGCAGAAAGACATAAATCGTCATATGTCCGTTCGTTTGAGCTTACCATGTTTGCCCCTTCATCATCACCTTGTCTTCGCCCTGCTCCCTTTTTCTTCTTTGGTTCTGTACAATCATTCTTCTTATGACCTTCCTTATTACAATTCCAGCATACTATGGTTCTCCCTTCGGACTTCAACTTGCCTCTTGATTTTGATCTTCCTTTTGTAGGACTTCTTCCCCTATTATTCTGGTTGATATTCTGTCTACCCACTGGATTCCACGGACAAAGCAGTACTAGATGATATACCATCACCAATTGTCTTTCTCCGCATTTCATCATTCATCACAGAACTCACAACATCATTAAGTGTTAGCATTCCAGAAATAGTAGAATTACTCACTGTCGTCACCAAGTTATTCCAACTATCAGGCAGTGAACACAGAAATAACAAAGCCCTAATTTCATCATCAAAATTAATGCCGACAGATTCCAATTGATTTGTAACACCGTTAAAATCATTTAAATGATCAACAACAAAACCATTTTCAGACATTCTCATATTAAACAATTTCTTCATGAGAAATACCTTATTCGAAGCAGAAGGTTTTTCATACAATTTCTCCAATGCTTTCATCACAGCAGCAATAGTTTTTTCCTTGGAAATATTGAATGCTACTTGTGGGGTTAGGCTAAGTCTTACTGTAGCCAGCGCCTTTTTGTCCAAAATCGCCCACTCACTCGCATTCATCGCTTCAGGTTTCTCTCCCACCAGCGGTAGATACAGATCCTTCTGATACAAGTAGTCTTCAACTTGCATCTTCCACCACTGGAAATTCATCTCGATCTTTCCTTTACCTTCTTCGGCCATTGCTCCCACTCAAACGTAGACCTACGTGAGTAAAACTCGAACCCAAGCTCTGGTACCAGTTGTTACAAAACGCAGCAACTATAAAGCAATATATTTGAAGAAGAAAAAAATAAGAAATTTAAATAAAAATAAATCAAACACACAACACAAGAATTACGAGGTTCACCAATATGGCTACATCCCCGGAGTATGACCAGATTTCGATTTCACTATTCAGCAGCATTACAACCAAAATCTTAACCCCCACTTTATGTTGTGGTTTTCTCTCTTGACCCAAAACAATACAAGACCATGTATATTTATTTAGAGCTAAGAGGTGATCTTTCTCTAAATAACCAATGTAGGACAAGACACTTACATACTTGGGTTAAGTTGTGACATTATTTCAATAAGCAATGTGGGATAACCTCACAAAAACTTACTTTCGGGTCACTACCTCATTGTAACAATGTCTCTAGATTGAAATCAGGGTCCACATACAACAAAATGAGGGTTAACAGGAACCTATCGGGTGTCCAACGGTTCAGGCAGGTGAATGCGCTTGAATTGTGCACTGCCGAACTTGAACTGTGGAATTCTTGGCAAGACACGCTGTCAGCTATTGTGTCGGAGCCCGACCCTGTGGTCATCATCGAGTAGTATATGGGGTGGTACTACCCCATCACCCGGAAAAGAATAGCCCTAATATAGTGGACATTAGGCCAGAAATACCATCATAGGGGTCAAATTGATGAGCGGAGGGCATTCGAGCTCGTAAGGTCCCTAATGGCTTTCAATTGATTTTGATCTCATAAGTTTTGCATTCAATCTCAATAGTGTTTAAAGTTACTTACTATCTAATTGGATATAGGTTGATGCCTCGCTCGCCTTCTTAAAAAAACTGAGTGAGCGAAAGGATCTGCTGGATGCCATGGGAGTGGATCTTCGCTCCCATGCTGAGATCTTGGCACATGGCTGCGGGGAGTTTGTGAGCCGCTATACGGGATAGCCTTCAAGCATGAGCCCGAGAATGGATTAACCCGGGTGGCAGCCTACCCATGTAAGCGAAGGATATAGTGATCCCTCGGGGCAGTCTTCGGGGGTGAGCGAAGGAGTTAGTGGTCCATCCGTAGCTAGCATGGGTGATGCTTGGGGGCCATCATCGGGTATGGGAATGGCTCATTCAGACAAGTGGAGTCAGCCCTCATTTGCTTTGCTTGGGGACTCGGAGGTTACGCCAGCTACTTGGAGTTAAGTCACATAAGACTTCGACTTCGCGAACTTCAACCTTTCTGAGTCACGACCACTCATCCCATGGGTGGGACCTTCCACCTCCGGCCTTGGGATACCCGAAGAGCCTCAATGAGGACAATATCCCCCGATCGATCCCCCCATCATTCCTTTTTATCCCAAAGGGCATCGGTTAAAGCCTCTGACGCTGGCAAAACTTGCCCTAGTCAACCAACTATACTTTAGCAAGCCCCACCAGCTACGATTGGAAAGTGGTGTGGACTGCCATGATAAGGATTACTATATCTCCTGGGACAGAATTCCACCCTCAGGCCGGGTCATTGGTTGAAAGATACGGTGATGTCTGCCTACACCAAGCTTTTGATGCGTCAGGAGGCGGATAGGGAAAATGCGTATCCCCGTGTTTTTATGTTGGATGCATTTTTTTATGGATTGCTCTGTGAGGGATGGCAACGGTGGAAACTGATGAAGGGGAATAAAAGCTTGATCCATTAGAGTCAGCCTAGTTTGCTCACTGTATTTTTTATGAATAATGTGAATTCGATGTGCCCCCGTAATGCAGATGTCTTCCTAGTACCCTGCACTCCCACTGATATTTGGTTTTCTATGAACCACGGTCTACGGTCTTATCAATCCTTGATAGTCTCTGCAACAATACCGCCTTGATGCCCATGAAGGACCTTTTCAAAAAACAATTGAAGGCTATGGTAATCTTTCGATTATTCTTAGAGTTTTTCTATTTCTTAAGTTGCTTATTGTAATTCTTATCTCGTAGGTTACACCGTTTTTATTCCTCCGCAGGATATGTTTTGTGCCATGATCTACTCCCTCGCTTGGACAAAAAGTCGTCAAGGCCAAATCTTGCAGCTCGATTGAAGAAACGAAGGCCGATGCAAAATAATCAGTCTGACTGTGGCATTTTTGTCTTGATGTACATCGAATACATTTATCGGTCCGAGAGCCTCAAGAATGTCGTATGGAGCCAAGCAGACATAGACAACTTTAGATATAAGATAGCATGGCAAACTCATAGCGGACGGCCTAGACTAGTTAGAGATATTGTAAATCCGGCTCAGGACGAATGACATTAGAAATAAATAATGTAGCGGATGGTGTAAAGGACCAAAATTTTTTAGTGTGCTTGGCCGTCCGCCACATAGTGTAGCGGACAGTCTAAATGGCCAAGATTTTTCTAAGTGTTGGAGGCCAATGTTTCTGCTTGGCCGTCCGCCACATAGTGTAGCAGATAGCCTAAAGGGCCAAAAAATTTCTAAGTGTTGGAGGCCAATGGTACGGTAAAATGTAAAGAAACACAATTCACGAATAACTCAACGGTACGGTAAAATTTGAGTATGAATAAACATCTAGGATTATTACAAAGTCTATAATTCAAATACAACGTCCACAGACTTGATGGCTCATAAAAGATTATTACAAAGTTCGTAGACTAAAGGTCCACATCATCTTCTTCGGCATCATCTTCTTCCTCATCTTGCAAACCCCCTGGACTTATCCCAGTGCCTTGTAATGGTTCCGCTTGTCATGGTTAGTCATTTTGTTGCACAATGCACACCTTCTAAGCTTTTTAGGTTGGGTTGCTTGCTCAATAGAGCTCTTCATCCACGTATATCTCTTGTGGCCTTTCGTTTGCAATATAATTGGATCCAAAGGTGGAATATCACTATCTTCTTCCTCAACCGGCTCATTATCTTCTGATCCCTACGTAGGCTCGGTGTCAACCGCGTTGCTAACTGAACTACTTCAAACTGGTCGTTGATGAGTTCTTGCTGCTCCACTAGATCGCAAAGATATTTATATCCAATAATTGTAGTAGCACTCTTTGCGGACAAATGTGTGAATACTGTCACCAGATGATTATACCGCAACGTCTCTGATTCTTCAAAATCAGTATACAAATGCTCCGGAAAGGCAATGGTACTGTGCAACCTGTTTGCAACCTTAGTCCATCGCCTCAAGACGTATTTAGCGGGGATTGCCTTGATATTCTTTTGAGTGAAAAGTCGCAGAATGTGTCTACACAACATGCCATGAAACTCAAACTTCTTGCAAACACATGTCACAAAATCCGTCTCTGTGTCAAGGCTCACCGTATACAGTCTACACACAATCTCAGGGACGAGGTCGTTCATCAACGAATAAACCTTGTGTTCACATGTAGACTTTTCTGCCACCTTGTTTATACTGTATCGTCCCGATTTTTGTAGCTCTACTTGGTATTGCATGAACATCTCCTTTGTATAGACTTTTGCACAATTCACCTCCAGCGGAGTCTCAAGCAACCTTCTCCTTGGTTTGTACGTGCTTGCAATGTCCGCAGTTCTTTCTTTCATGAATATCCGTGCAACCGCTTTTTGGGCACTTATGACGAAACTCATCAAATTCGTAGTTGTACCTACATAGCTATCGAACCGAGCATTCATAGACTCACTCCTGGCCGTCGTTTTCATGCCCGCAGAAAAATACATTCTCGAGTAAATGCCAATCCATTGCTTTTTGAGCTCATACAAGTGTCGAAGCCACTCGTGGTCTTACAATGAGTAATCCTCAACAAGTTTTTCCCACCTCTCTTCAAGTTCCTCAATCGTTAACAACTTATTAACGCACCTTTCAAAATCATGTTTAAAGTTTGTATACTTTGCATACACGTGATGCGGACGTTTATGGTATTTGTTACTTATGTGTTAAGTGCACAAGTTGTGTCGAGTATCTGGGAAGACGGTAGCAATAGCCTTCTTCATTGACAAATCTTGATCGATGATGATAACTTTAGGTGCTTTGTTGTTCATGGCTTCCAGCCATGTCTTAAACAACCATACAAAAGAACTCTCGCTTTCATCCCTTAACAATGCGAACCCAAACAGGATGGAGCGATAATGATGATTAACGTCTGTGAAAGGAGTGAACGACATCGAGTACTTGTTCATACGGTAGGTGGTATCGAAAGTCACAATATCCCCAAAATATTGATAAGCAAGTCTTGAACAACCGTTGACCCAAAAAAATTGGGTAACTCGGTGCTCGTTGTCAAGTTTATACTCGTAAGTAAACTGCGGGTCATCCATCTACATCCGCTTTAATAGGCTCATTGTGGATTGAGCATCATTGATGTCATTCGCGGCTCGTCTTTGGGTTCGAACCGTGTTATGAATGTCTGTCGTGTTGAAGTTCATATTCTGAATTCCCCCAGCCTGTTCAGCAAGAACATTAACAACGTCAGTAGGTCATATCCCCGCATTACTCATTGTGTGAATCAGGCTCCTTGCGACATTACCCATATTCTTGTGTTGATGCATCTGACTCACATTCAAAGGGGTTACTAACGGGTGATTGTGTGCCAATTCCAAGCTAGTAATAAGCCAATGATCTTACTTGGGTTTATGTCTTACGAACATCTTGACCTTGCAATTCGTGCCGCAAAGAAGTTCCGTCTTCGCGGTTCATATCCTATTTCGTCATCACTATCATCATTACCGACGTGTTTCTCATTTTGCAAAGGGTGTATGCTCTTATAACACTCATATAACCGAGAGTATTTTTTTTATTATGTTTGCTTGTTCTAGTTGTCTTGATTCTAATGTCAAAACCAACCTCAACGGATACGCTCAAAAACATTCTTCGGCTTCTTCCAATATTCAAAACGTTTGCCCTAGATACATGTCACTAGCATCTACTGGGATGTTCGAGCTTGACACAAAATCAAACATTGTGAAACAAAACCTATTTAAAAATAAATTACGTTTAACTATCAAATTGTAACATTTTTAGGGATGGAAATTAATTACGAAAACTACGTTTCTTGAACATAACAAATCAAAATTATTTTGATGAATAGACTGATTTAGCACGTCAAATATAACAAACATAATCTAAAAAAAATGCGAATTTAACTATCACATTGTAACATTTTTTAGGCATGGAAATTAATTACAAAATATAATTTCTTGAACATAACAAATCAAAATTACTTTGATGAATAGACTGATAAACACAACAAACATAATCTCAAAAAAAAAATTATATAAACATAAAAAAAAAATTCATCATTCTACTCATAAAAAAACTTCACCATTCACAAACTTACCTTACTTGAGTGAAGCTTGGTTACTTAAACCTTGGAACTTAAAGGGAGCTGAAAATGGAGGCAAGTGGAGCTCAAGAGCTGAAAATAGAAGAAAACCTGGGAATTAGGGCACTTTTGGGTATATTTGCCACTCTGTCCACCGCACTGTCTAGCGGGCGGAGATGGGAACAAGATGTGACAATTGTCAGCCAAAAGTCGTCCGCTATACAGTATGGCAGATGACTTTTTGACTGACAATTGTCAAGGTCAAAAAGCCGTTCATTACACTGTGTAGCGGATGAGCATCGAGGGGCATTTTGGACAAAGTTACCGTCCGCTACACTGTATAGTGGACGTCCAATTTTTTTTTTTTTAAGATTTGGGCCGTCCATCCTTTTTTTTAAAGGATGGACGACCAGATCGCGGGATAATTTTTTCAAAAGCTGTCAGACGTCCGCGACACAGTGTCACGGACGGGATTTTTTACCAGATCGTCCGTTACACAGTCTCGCGGATGACTTTTTGACCCTGACACAAAAAGTTGTCTGCTACACTGTGTAGCGGATGACTTTTTCCCTGACGGTGGTCAAGTCATCCACATCCCCCCTGACAGTTGTCACATCAGTCATGTCCCCCCACGACTGTTACTTTGTCCTTATCCCGACCGTCCGCTACACTGTGTAGTGGACAAGTTTCAAATAAATACTAAATAAATATCGTCTGCTACACAGTCTCGCGGAGGACTTTACTATCCACTATACTGTGTAGCAGACGGTCCATATATATATATATATATATATATATATATATATATATATATTCAAAAACCTAACTTTGAAACTCTTATTCATTCTTTCTTCTCACAAATTTTTCTATCAGCATTGGCAAGCAGATCTGCATAATTTCTTTCCAATAAATCCTTTAATCGTCGCACCAATCATGTAAGTTCACAAACCAATCCTTTATTTGTTCATAATGTAGAGTTGTTATGAGTATTGCGTCTTATGCATGGTTTTGATTATGTATTGAGCATGTGCTAGCGTTGGGAATATATATATATATATATATATATATATTGCGTATTATGCATGTGCTAGTGTTAGTAATTTGGGTTGAAAATCATGTGCTAGCGTTGCTAATTTATATATATATATATATATATATATATATATATATATATATATATGTATGTATGTATTGCCTATTATGCATGTACTAGCGTTGGTAATTTGCGTATTATGCATGTGCTAGTGTTGGTAATTTGCGAGCGATTTTCAAAAGCTTCCAAACTTGACGTTTTGACATAATTTCAGTTGCAAAAAAATGGAGTTTAACCCTGGACCAGAAGATCCCTTCGTATTGTACGACCAAGCAAACCATATCAGTACGCTCATATGGGATGGCGGAGTAAGATACTTATTTTATCAACATCCTCATTCTCACAAACATTGTATACCGTTTTTCTTTACTTAACTGTATTTATTAATTCGTAGAAAAGAGCACTCCTCAACACAGTAGAAGTGTCTGATAATTTCGCAGCCTGAAAATTGAACAAACGATGGAAAAAATTGTTGCGTGGAATTGGGTTTGGGGTTTTCACGCACGACCAGATCTTTCAACAACTTGACCGAGAGATGGCTATTACCCTCGAAGATGTAGGGTTCATCTTAGGGTTACCAGTGACGGGGCGGTGGGTAATTGCTCATCCGTTGGAAGCAACAAATAAGAGAGCCGCTAGGGACTTCTTTACCTCCGTACCTGAAGATCAGTTTAGCACTGGTGGGATAAAGTTGAAGTGGTTGGTAGATACCTATAGGGAACTGCCGAAAAACTACACGGATGAGATGCTTGTGCTGTACACAAAGGCTTTCCTGCTGTGGGTGATATGGGTAATTCTATTCCCAATGACGTCGAAGAATACGGTCAGCATCAAATATTTACCGTTGTTGGGTAACCTGCAAGAGGTTGGGAGTATGCCTGGGGTGCAGCAACTCTTGCGTACTTGTATTGAGCATTACACAAGGCAACGATGCCCGACTCCAAAGCTATATGTGCATGTCTCTCGCTGTTACAGGTATATTATATAAATCTTGATTACGTTATCGATATTTTTTTATTAGTCGGTTCACAATAAATTTTGACGATGTTGTCTATAATTTGTCTTTGTTCTCATGTGTGGTCTTATGAACACATTGCTACCGGCGCATCCAAGCGTAGGGATGGAACCGATAATGTGTGGCCTCAGTTGTGTGCTTGGGAGTACAGCCGAAGGGAGAGCCACTACCCGCGGAGAGATGATCGCCATCACAACATTACGCTTTATCGAGGGGTGCTCGACTCGTTATCTCCAGGCCAAGTGTGTTGGGCACCGTACAAGCGTCTCGAACGACGGGTGACAGAGTTGTTCATCTTCATGCTCTCTGGGTTGCAGCGCACACCCCTGATCCACTTCGAGGTTACAGAGTGACAGCTGCCAGATCACGCAATGCGCCATTTCGACTGCCTACAGGGCTTGTCAGAATATGCCCCCAAAAATGAGGGTTAACAGAAACCCACCGGGTGTCGAACGGTTTGGCAAGGTGAATGCGCACGACTTGTGCGCACGAGAAATTGAGGTCTGGAATTCTTGGCAGGACACGCTGGCGGCCATTGTGTCCGAGCCTGACCCTGTGATAAGCATTGAGCAGTACAACAATTGGTATTACCGTATCACGCGAAAGAGAGTAGCCCATATAAGGTTTGAACGAGGCCAGAGGTACCACCCCAGGGGTCAGATCGATGAGAAGTGGGCATTTGGTCTCGTAAGTTGCATTTAATTGGACACTTTGATTCTTGTTTTACATTCAATCTCGTCTGTTTTGTGGTTATGCTTATTATCTCTTTCGATGTAGGTTAATGCCTCGCTCGCATTCTTCCAGAAGCTGAGTGAGCGGCAAGATCTGGTGAATGCCATGGGATCGAAACTTCGCCAACGGGCTGATGCATTGGCCCAAGGCTGTGGGAATTTTATGCGCTGTTATACGGGGCCTGTTCCGGGCTTCTCCTCGGGAATGGACTATCTGGGGTGGTAGCCTCCCCATGTGAGTGAGGGATACGGTGATCCCTCGGGGCAGACATCGGGGGTGAGCCAGGGGTTAGTGGTCCCTCCGTAGCGGGACAGGCTCAAGAGCCATGGGATGAGTACAGTGTCCCTTCGTTCGCTTTGCTTTATCCGGAGTCGGAACCAATACCCCTCTCTCAGAGCAAAGTCACGCAAGACTGGCAATACGCTGACATCAATCTCTCTGAGTCAATGCCCATCGTCCCGTGGGCGGGACCTTCCGGCCCCCCGGAAGGGTAATATCAGCCGGCCGAAGCCCTGGGAGGGCAATATCCCCCGTTTGCCCCCCCTCGAAGGGGGATATCTGCCGGTCGAAGCCCCCGACCGGCAATATCCCCCTTTCGCTCCTCTCGGAGGAAAAAATCCCCCGGTCAACCCCCCTACTTATCCCATGGGTGACAAAGCGTCATATACTGTCGTTTGCCTGAATGGCTTAGATTACACTTGTGAGTGGGGGGAGATGTCCAGCCTAGCTTCGGGGGCTTGGTTGATCGACACTGTTATCTCTGCCTACGTGGAGATTCTGAGGGAGCGGAGTCAGGACACCCCGAATGACCGTCCGTGCATTTTTCTGTTCGATGCGTATTTTCATGCCCTTCTTGTATCAGTATGGAAATAGTGGGTCGAAGGGAATGGGAAGCAAACCTTGAGACAATGGCAACAGTCCGATGCGCTCCTTGTATTTCTTACTAGGGATAGTCTGGTGAGCGCCTGTGTTCCTATTACCATTTCTCGGTAATAGCCACTGGTACTTGGTTTGCTATGAACCAACACAGAAGGTCATATCAGTCCTCGTCAGTCTCCACGACGATACAAGACAAATGCCAGTGAAGCAGCTTTGGAAAGCCTAGTTGGATGTTGTGGTAATGTTTCAATTGTTGTTTAATGCTTATTGTAATTTGCATGCTGTAAATGTTAACTCGTAGCTTACGCTGTTTTTTATTTCTCCACAGAATCTGGTATGTGCCATGGTTCACTCTCTCCGTGAACTAGACGTACAGGCGATGCCGCAGCTCCAGATTTGAGTGAAGAGGAGTAGGTCCAAGCAAGCTAATACCTTGGACTGCGGCGTCTTCGTCTGCATGTACATGGACTATATTTGTCGGGGTGAGAGCCTCAAGGCGACCGTCTGGAATGCAGCAGAAGTAGAGGCCTTTAGATATAGAATAACTTGACAAATTTATAAAGGCTGGCCTAGACCAGTTAGGTTTACTCTACATCCGTCTAAGGACGAGAATCCGGCTCAATGAGGCCTTCTTGTAAACGATTATTTTTAAGACAACAATTGTATTTTAAATACCAATTTATTCGAAGTTTGATTGAGACATGTATTTTTTATGTTGTGGTGGTTTATTTGTGTGTTGTGGATTTTTGGCCATTTGTGTTTTCTGGATTTATGGCCATTTGTGTGTTGTGGATTTTTGGCCTTTATTGAGATAGCTATGTTTGCTGGGTTTGATGGTGGTAAGAAAATATTATGGCGTGGTTTTTTTGCACTCGTTGAGATAGCATGATGGTGGAAAATAGATTGAAAGTATGATGGTGCCCTAAGAAAATATTATGGTGTGGTAAGAAAATTACTAAGTGTCGAAGTCCAAAAAAATTCTAAGTGTTGAAGTCCAATGTTTCTACTGCCCCGTCCGCTACATAGTGTAGCGGACGTTCTAAACAACCAAAAAAATTCTAAGTGTGGAAGTCCAATGTTTCTGCTGCACCGTCCGCTACATAGTGTAGCGGACGTCCTAAACAACCAAAGTGTTGAAGACTGATGGTGCTTGCCCTAACCAAAAAAATTCCAAGTGTAGAAGTTCAATGTTTCTGCTGCACCGTCCGCTACATAGTGTAGCGAACGTCTTAAACAACCAAAAAATTATGTGTTGAAGTTCAATGTTTCTGTTGCACCGTCCGCTACATAGTGTAGCGGACGTTCTAAACAACCAAAAAAATCTAAGTGTTGAAGTCCAATGTTTCTACTGCACCATCCGGTACATAGTGTAGCGGACATCCTAGACAACCAAAAAAATTCTAAGTGTTGAAGACTGATGGTGCTTGCCCTAAACAACCAAAAAAATTCTAAGTGTTGAAGTCCAATGTTTTTGCTGCTAAGTGTTGAAGTCCAAGATTTTTGTCACGCCGTCTTCTAGACTATGTGGTGGACGGAGAGAAAATCACAACAACAAAAAAAAGAAGATGGTCACAAAATATTATTACAACAAAATTATTACAAATAGTCCAACTAAAGGTCCATTGCATCTTCTTCTTCCTTATCTTCGGCATCATCTTCTTCCTTGTCTTGCAAACCCCCAGGACTTATTCCCAGTGCCTTGTAATGGTTCCGTTTGTCATGGTCGGTCATTTTGTTGCACAGTGCACACATTCTCAGCTTTTTAGGTTGAGTTGCTTGGTCAATAGAGCTCTTCATCTGCGTAGATCTCTTACTGCCTTTCGTTTGCGATATAATTGGATCCAAAGGCCGGATATCATTGTCGCCTTCCTCAACCTGCTCATCATCTTCTGATCTCGTTGTAGGCTCAGTGTCATCCACCGCATTGCTGACTGAAACTAATTCGAACTGGTCGACGATGGGATCTTGCTGCTGAGCTACCTCGAGGAGATGTTTATATCCGGCCATTGTAGCAACACCATTTATGGACAAATGGGTAAACGTTGTCACCAGATGATTATACCGCAGTGTCTCTGATTCTTCAAAGTCAGTATACGGATGCTTCGGAAAGGCAATGGTACCGTGCAACCTGTTTGTACCTTTCGTCCACCATGGCAGGACGCATTTATCGGGGATTGTCCTGATATTCTTCTGGGTGAAAAATCGTAGAATATGTCTACACAGGATGCCATGGAACTCAAACTTCTTGCAAAACACATGTCACCAAATCCGTCAATGTGTCATGGCGCACCGTATACATTATGCGCAGTTTATCAAGGACGAGGTCATTCATCAGCGAATAAACCTTGTACTCACGTGTAAACTTTTCTGCTACCTTGTTTATACTATATCATTCCAATTTTTGCAGCTCTACTTGGTATAGCATGAAGATCTCCTTCGTATAGACTTTTGCACCGTTTAGCTCCAGCGGGGTCTCAAGCAACCTTCTCATTTGTTTGTACGTGCTTGCAAAGTCTACAGCCCTTTCTTTCACAAATAACGAGGCAACTACTTTTTGGGCGGATGTGACGAAACTCTTCAAATTGGTAGTTGTACCTACGTAACTATCGAATGTGGCATTCATAGATTCACTCATGCCCGTCGTTTTCATGCCCGTAGAAAAATATATTCTTGTATAAACGCCAATCCATTGCTCTTTGAGCTCGTAGAAGTGTTGGAGCCACTAGTGGTCTTGCAATGAGTAATCCTCAACAAGCTTTTCCTACCTCTCTTCAAATTCCTCAATCGTTAACGACTTGTTAACCCACTTGTCAAAATCCTGTTTAAAGTCTAGATACTTTGCATACATGTGATGCAGACGTTCAGGGTATTTGTTGCTTATGTGCCAAGTGCACAAGTTGTGACGAGTATCTGGGAAGACGGTAGCAATAGCCTTCTTCATTGCCAAATCTTGATCGGTGATGGTAACTTTGGGTGCTTTGAAGTTCATTGCTTCCAGCCACGCCCTAAACAACTATACAAAAGAACTCTCGCTCTCGTCCCTTAACAAGGCGAACTCGAACAGGATGGAGTGATAATGATGATTAACGCCCGTGAAAGGAGCGAACGGCGTCGAGTACTTGTTGGTACGGTATGTGGTGTCGAAAGTCACGACATCCCCAAAATGCTTATAACGACGGTCGACCCAAAAAATTATGCTAATTCGATGTTCGTCGTCAAGTTTATAATCGAAGTTAAACTACGGGTCCTCCACTTGCATCCGCTTCAATAGGCTCATTGGGGATTGAGCATCAATGAGGTCATACGCGGCTCGTCTTTGGGTTCAGACCGTGTTACGAACGTCTGTCGTGTTAAAGTTTAGATTTTGAATTCCCTCAGCCTGTTCAGCAAGAACATTAACAATATCGGCAGGTTTTATCCATGCATTGCTTATTGTTTGAAGTAGGCTCCTTACGACCTTACCCATCTTATTGTGTTGATGCCTCTGACTCACCTTAGAAGGGGTTACTAACGGGTGATTGTCTACCAATTCCAAGCTAGTAATAAGCCAATGATCTTGCTTGGGTTTATGGCTTACGAACATCTTGACCTGGCAATTCGTGCACGCAAAGCAGTCATGTCTTCTCTGCGCATATCCGATTTCGTCATCACTGTCATCATTACACTCGTGTGTCTCATTTTGCTGTGGGGTCTGCCCCTATGACACTCGTATAAGCGAGAGCATATATTTTTTGTTATGTTGCTTGTTCTTGTAGTCTTTATTCTAATGCCAAAACCAACCCTCAATGAATACGCTCGAAAACATTCTTCAGTTTCTTCCAATGTTTGAAATGTTCGTCCTAGATACGAATCACTAGCATCTACGGGGGTGTTGGAGCTCGACACGAAATCGGACATTCTAAAAAAAGACCTATGTACAAATAGATTACGCTTAACTATCAAATGACATTTCTTGAACATATCAAATCAAAATTACCTTAATGAATAGACCAATTTATGAGACAAATATACCAAAACATAATCTCAAAAGTGTCTCCAATTTAACAGTTATTAATTTACTGAACATAGCAAATTATAATTACTAAGATAAATAGACAAATTCATCATGCCAAAATACAACAAACATAATCTCCAAAAATTCGAATTTAACTATTTAAATTTTTTTGAAGTTAACGAATCTCAAAAAATTTGAATTTAACTATAATAAATTTGTTTGAAGTTAACAAATTAATTTCTTGAACATCACAAATTAAAATTACTTTGATGAATAGAGTGATAAATCCCAACAAACATAAACCCAAAAATATCTATATATTCATTTTAGAAAAAAAATTATTCTTTATCATTCAATCCATAAAGAAAACTTCACCGTTCACAAACTTACCTTGTTTGAGTGAAGCTTGAAGCAAATGTTACTCAAATCTTGAAGGGAGCTGAAAATGGAAGCAAGTGAATCTCAAGGAGATGAAAATGCAAAAAGAGCTGAGAAGTAGGTTACTTTTGGGTATTGGTGCAAATCGTCTGTGATACTGTACGGCGGACAGTGTTAGGGACAACTCTAACATGTACCTAAATAAACGTACAGAAATAAACTGACGTGTGTTAGTCGTGTCAGGCAATCAGTAGTCCGCAACACAGTGTAGCGGATGACTTTTTGACTGACGGTTGTCAGGGTCAAAAAGTCGTCCGCGAGACTGTGTAGCGGACGAGGTGGGAGGGGCAATCTGGTAAAAAATCACGTCTGCAACACAGTGTCGCGAACGGCTGACAGCTTTTGAAAAAAAAAAGAACTGGGGATGAACGGCCAGATCGCGCTTGCAACTTATCCTATTTTGCTAGCGCTATCAACGGATCAGCTTATATATATATATATATATATATATATATATATATATATAGGGAGCTGATCCGTTGAGAGTGATAGCAAAATAGGCTATTTTGCAAGCGCAATCTGGCCGTCCATCCTGAAAGATGGACGGCCCAGATCGCGTCTTTTTCGAAAACTGTCAGTCGTCCGCGACAGTGTCGCGGACGACCTTTTTTACCTTTTTGCCCATCCTCCTCTGTCCGCTACACTGTAGGGCGGACGACTTTCAAGTCCTGACATGTGTCAGGAAAAAGACGTCCGCTACACAGTGTAGCGGACGTCCTCTAGGCTGACACATGTCAGGACCTGTCCCGTCGCCCGCCAAGAAAGTCTCCCGTCAGGTCTTTATTTCTGCACGTGTCAGAGTGTCGGCTATAATGTCCACTATACAGTATCGCGGACATTATTGCCCCTATACCCAAAAGTTCCCTAATTCTCATCTCTTTCGGCAAAATTTTCTTCTCCTTCAGATTCACTTGCTTCCATTTTCGGCTCCCCTCAAGCTTCGAGTAACACTTGCTTCAAGCTTCACTCAAGCAAGGTAAGTTTGTGGTACATCACAAGTTTTCTGGGTGGATTGACTGACAAAGTAAAATTTTTTTTTTGGACAAAAAACTATAGATTTTTTGGTGATGTTCTAGAAATTTGTCACTTTATTCATCAACTTGTGATGTTCTAGAAATTAATTTGTTAACTTTAAACAAGTTTATTGTAGTTAATTTTGATTTTTTTGAGGTTCGCTAACTTCGGCAAATGTATCCTATTTAAATTCGAATTTTTTGATACGTTTGTTGTATTTTGGCATGACGAATTTGTCTATTTATCTTAGTAATTTTAATTTGTTATGTTCAATAATCTATAATTAGCAAAATGGGAGACTTTTGAGATTATGTATATGGTATATTTGTCATCCTAAATTGATCTATTCGCCAAGATAATTTTTAGGTAATATTTTCAGTTGAAAATGTCATTTGATTGTTAAGCGTAGTCTATTTCTACATAGGTCTTGTTTCACAATGTCTGATTTCGTGTCGAGCTCCAACACCCCCGTAGATGCTAGTGATCCGTATCTAGGACGAACCTTTCAAACATTGGAAAGAGCTGGAGAATATTTCCAAGGGTATTCATTGAGGGTTGGTTTTGGCATTAGAATAAAGACTACAAGAACAAGCAACGTAACGAAAAAGATATGCTCTCGCTTATATGAGTGTCATAGGGGCAGAAACCCAGTGCAAAATGAGACACGCGTAGGCAATGATGACAGTGATGACGAAATAGGATATTCGCGTAAAAGATGGGACTGCTTTGCGCGCATGAATTGCTAGGTTAAGATGTTCGTAAGCTATAAACCCAAGCAAGATCATTGGTTTATTACCAGCCTGAAACTGGCACGCAATCACCCGTTAGTAACCCCTTCTAAGGTGAGTCAGATGCATCAACACAAGAAGATGGGTAAGGTCGCGAGGAGCCTCATTCACACAATGAGCGATGCGTGGCTAGGACCTACCGACATGATTAATGTTCTTGCTGAACATGCTGGGGGAATTCAAAATTTAAACTTTAACACGACAGACGTTCGTAACGCGGTCCGAACCCATAGACGAGTCGCGTATGACCTCAATGATGCTCAATCCACAATGAGCCTATTGAAACAGATACAGATGGAGGATCCGCAGTTTACCTTCGATTATAAACTTGACGACGAGCATCGAGTTAGCACAATTTTTTGGGTCGACGGTCGTTCGAGGCTTACTTATAAGCATTTTGGGGATGTCATGACTTTCGACTCCATATACCATACCAACAAGTACTCGATGTCATTCGCCCCTTTCACGGGGGTCAATCATCATTATCACTCCATCCTGTTCGGGTTCGCCTTGTTAAGGGACGAGAGCGAGAGTTCTTTTGAATGGTTGTTTAGGGCGTGCCTGGAAGCCATGAACAACAAAGCACCGAAAGTTATCATCACCGATCAAGATTTGGCAATGAAGAAGGCTATTGCCACCGTCTTCCCAAATACTCGACACAACTTGTGCACTTGGCACATAAGCAACAAATACCCTGAACGTTTGCATCACGTGTATGCAAAGTTTTCAGACTTTAAACAGGATTTTGACAAGTGCGTTAACAAGTCGTTAACGATTGAGGAATTTGAGGAGAGGTGGGAAAAGCTTGTTGAGGATTACTCATTGTAAGGCAACGAGTGGCTCCAGCACTTGTACGAGCTCAAAGAGCAATGGATTGGCGTTTACACGAGGATGCATTTTTTTGCGGGCATGAAAACGACAGGCATGAATGAATCTATGAATGCCACGTTCAATAGTTACGTGGGTACAACTACCAATTTGAAGAGTTTCGTCACATCCGCACAAAAAGCAGTTGCATCGTTATTCGTGAAAGAAAAAGCTGCAGACTTTGCAACCACGTACAAACAAATGAGAAGGTTGCTTGAGACCCCGTTGGAGCTTAACGGTGCCAAAGTCTGTACAAATGAGATCTTCATGCTATACCAAGTAAAGCTGCCAAAATCGGGACAATACTGTATAAACAAGGTGGCAGAAAAGTCTACGCGTGAGTACAAGGTTTATTCGCTCGTGAATGACCTCATCCCTGAGAAGCTGCGCAGAATGTAAACGGTGAGCCACGACATATTGATGGACTCGGTGACATCTGTTTGCAAGAAGTTTGAGTTCCATGGCATCCTGTGTAGACACGTTCTGCGGTTTTTCACCCAGAAGAATATTAGGATAATCCCCGATAAATACGTCTTGCCACGATGGACGAAAGGTGAAAATAGGTTGCGCGGTACCATTGCCTTTCCGGAGCACCCGTATACTGACTTTGAAGAATCAGAGACATTGCGGTATAATTATCTAGTGACGATGCTCACCCGTTTGTCCGTAAAGGGTGCTGCTACAATGGTCGGATATAAACATCTCCTCGAGGTAGCTCAGCAGCAAGAGCCCATCGTCGACCAGTTGGAAGCAGCTTCAGTCACCAATGCGGTTGACACCGAGCCTACGATGGGATCAGAAGATGACGAGCCGGGGGAGGAAGACGACAATGATATCCGGCCTTTGGATCCAATTATATCGCAAACGAAAGGCCGCAAGAGATCTACGAGGATGAAAAGCTCTATTGAAACGGCAACTCAACCTAAAAAGTTGAGAATGTGTGCATTGTGCAACAAAATGACCGACCACGACAAGCGGAACCATTACAAGGCACTGGGGATAAGTCCAGGGGGTTTGCAAGACGGGGAAAAAGATGACGCCGAAGATGAGGACGAACAAGCTGCAGTGTACCTTTAATTTTTTGTATAAGCCATCAAGTCTGTTGACATTTGTAATAATTTTTTATAATTTTTCGACCGAATACTGAATTTTTTTTTTTGATGGACCTATGAGAGCCATCAAATCTAAGTTTAACTTTTTTTTTTATTAGCCCTGTCCGCTACATAGTATAGCGGACGCCTCTGTAGAGTCTTAAAATTCCAACACTAGAAAGAAAATTTTGACCTTCGTTTAAGTCCACTATACAATGTAGTGGACGTCTCTGCAGAAAAAACTTTTGACCTTTCTTTTGTCCACCACACAATGTAGCGGACGACATCACAGAAAAAATCTTTTGGGGTTCTTTTGGTCTGCTATACAATGTAGCGGATGACTCTACCCTGTTATTTATTAATCAGATCGGCCAATCATCTTATCACTCCGTCCGTTTTTCTATCTGTCTCGAACATCTCACCCAGCCGCTACCCCATCTACGGCGACCCACATCTCCGGCGACACCACCGTCCTCCCCCTGACGCCGCGCCGCCTCCAGCGACAGCCCCATCCTCCCTTCAACGACGCGGCGCCTCCAGCGACATCCCCGTCATGATGGTTTCTGATTCCTCGAGCAGCGAATTTGTAGGCAACATGCACCTTGTAGGCAGACACTTCTTCAAGGTCATGATGCCTGGTTTTGATACAGAACTTGTAGGCCATCATCCCTCTTTCTCTGTGTTTTCGTGTTTGTTAAAAGTTTGATCTTTGGCTAAAAACTTACCCTTTTTTTGTATTATGAAGATGTTAGGACATACCGATAGCCTTTCCGATTGGCTTACCACAATTTATTTCGATTCAACTTTAACCAACCGCAAGGGGTCATGGCATGTTAGAATCAAGATGAAGCGCAGGCAAGGTCAAATTTGTTTCGCAGAGGGTTGGAACGAATTTGTGCAGCAGCATGACCTCCAACTCGGAAACTTTGTAGTGTTTGAATACATGGGGAAGTGGAATTTTCAAGTGACGGTGTTTGATCGGAGCACTTGTGAAAAAACTTCTTTTCCCCAATGTTAAACCCTAAATTCTGTTATGAATAATTTTATGTTAATGTTAATTATTTTTCCGAATTTTAGGTTCTTAATTGTGCCGTTTGAGATTCCGTCGATATTGCGATTTTTGATTTCGTCACTAAAACAAGTCTTCGGTTGTCAATTTATTAAAACAGAATTATCGCCGTCCGCTACAATGTCTAGCGAACGGCGCAGCAAAAATTCCCAACACTTGAAAAATGGAAAGACGGGGTTCTCTTATTAGAATGACATGTGGATAAGTGCTAGTTGGAATGAAATCCTAACATACAGTAGGAAGATATATATATATATATATATATATATATATATATATATATATATATATCACTCTTCATTTGACATATACTCATCAGATAAGTACTGATCATTGGGTAAAATATTGTTTCTCTCGTTTGAATTGAGGTGCCTCCCACTAGCCTTGGCCATTTCTTCCGCAAGTTGAAGCATGTAAAATCGTTTTCTACGCAGCAACATCCGGTTATTCTCCATACGAATTCGGCACACAGCTTTTTTACACTGCTTAACATTACGCCTCGACATACTAAGTGAACGACGTTGCGGCACAGGTGCTCTCAACGTTGTGAGATCTTGGTGTAGTGCTTCTGATTCCTTAACTCGATATGCCAATTCTCTTCGTAAACCTGCATAATATTCTCTCGGATCCGTGTACTTCACTTCTTTGTAGTCGTCGTTCCTTTCACACAACAACCACACAGTCTCACGTCCTCAATAACTAGAACTACCAGGAACTCCTGCCATTTAACTTATGTACATCTAATGCGATGATCATGGCTAACATATATAAATAAGCCCCAACACACACACACACATACACAATATATTGGTGTGATAACTACACAATATCCTGCCCATATATGGTGAGAAGACAAGTCTCTGGACACTGACACCCTGCCTAATTAGTAGTTGGAAACAATATCATGCCCGTGTCAGTGAGAAGACAAGTCTTTGGTCTATTGCAGCGACTTCTCACATTTCATAAAGTTGAACCTGTAGCATCTAATAAAGTGGTCCCGTTTCAAAAATTATATAAGTACATGCATTGCATGAAGGGAAAAAGGCATAGAGTGATATACTCTCAGTTTCATAACAACTCTCGAAATGTCATATACTCCACGAGATATTTTTGAAGCAATGGGTCGTTACTGGGCAGACGAAGATGAATTTCACTATTCTTTGCGTCCAAGTTTGCGTTACTCATCACGCTATGTTAATACATTACATGCAGAATGGTCTTATCGGATGAATGAATATGAGGTCTTAGTAGCTGATTCACGGCGCATGAATATACCCATACCTCGACAAAAGGCAATCAACATGCCTCGAATTACACACATGGAGCTTGAAAGGGTACTGCATCGAATACGTGAAGAAAATAATAGAATGAGAGTTCGTCAAAGTAGGCATAACTTACGTCGTATGGCACGTGATGCACATGAAGATGGCAACAACAATGAAGCCAAGTATACTGGAACATGAGCTTCGAACTTGGATCTGTTTTCGATGCTCTAGTGTCAGATGAAGATGACTGAAGATGCTCTAATGTCACGCTGTGTCAACGATGCTGCTTCTTTGTAATTTAATGCCTAGTTTTTCTTTGCAGGGCCGTCCAATTTACTATGTAGCGGACGTCCCTGCAGAAAGACAGATATCCAACACTTAGTTTTTTTTGGTTCTCTCTGCGTTCGCTATATTATATAGCGGACGACCCTGCAGAATAACATATATCCAACACTTAGTTTTTTTTTGGTTCTCTTCTCTACGTCCGCTATACTATAGAGCGGACGACCCTGCAGAAAGACACATATCCAACAATTAGTTTTTTTTTGGTTCTCTTCTCTACGTCCGCTATACTATATAGCGGACGACCCTGCAGAAAGACACATATCCAACACTTAGTTTTCTTTTGGTTCTCTCTACGTCCGCTATACTATAGAGCGGACATCCCTGCAGAAAGACACACATCCAACACTTAGTTTTTTTTGGTTATCTTCTCTACGTCCGATATACTATATAGCGGACGACCCTGCAGAAAGACACATATCCAACACTTAGTTTTCTTTTGGTTCTCTCTACGTCCGCTATACTATAGAGCGGACGACCCTGCAGAAAGACACATATCAAACATTTAGTTTTTTTTTTTGGTTTTCTTCTCTACGTCCGCTATACTATATAGCGGACGACCCTGCAGAAAGACACATATCCAACACTTTGTTTTCTTTTGGTTCTCTCTACGTCCGCTATACTATAGAGCGGACGACCCTGCAGAAAGACACATATCCAACACTTAGTTTTTTTTTGTTCTCTTCTCTACGTCCGCTATACTATATAGCAGACGACCCTGCAGAAAGACACATATCTACGTCCGCTATACTATATAGCAGACGACCCTGCAGAAAGACACATATCCAATACTTAGTTTTTTTTTGTTCTCTTCTCTACGTTCGCTATACTATATAGCGGACGACCCTGCAGAAAGACACATATCCAACACTTAGTTTTTTTTGTTCTCTCTGCGTTCGTTATACTATATAGCGGACGGCCTTGCAGAAAGACAGAAACCAAAACTGGCCCACACTTTGTTTCCCACCGTTCAAAGAAAATCACAGATCAGTCAATGAGCCAAAATGCTATCTCTGACCACAAATCAAACACTCAACTGAATTCAACACAACGATATCGGTCAATCAAATCAATCGCATTCAACACCGATCAACTGATGTCAACACATATCAAATCAATCGCATTCAATATATGTTCATTAAAATAGTGAATGTAATGTTACAATGTCAATTGGGGCCCTCATCCTCTGCGGGATCCTCGTCATTACACGGATTTATAATAAACCTAACAGCTCTAGGCCGGCCATTAATAATTTGCCAAGCCATCCTATACCTAAAGCCTTGTATGCATTCTCGGCTTCAGACAGTCTTCTTGAGGCTCTCAGACCGACAAATATAATCCATGTACATGCAGACGAAGACGCCGCAGTCCGAGAAATTATGTTGTTTGGGCCTACGCCTCTTCAATCGGAAAATGAGCTTCGGCATGCGCGGTACCCTTTCGTCACGCCTACCATTGACCAAGGCAGCAAATAGATTTTGTGAGAAACATAATAAGCATTAAACATTAAACATAGCAAACATAATAAGATTAATCAGTTTTACAATATGCAAGTTACAAGAAGAAGTAAACATGATCTTACCATGGCATCCAACTGGCCTATGCCTTTGTACATGCTAATCACAGACATCCTGGGGGTATCATCGTAGAGATTGTCGATGACTGATATCGTCTTCTCTACTGGTTCATAGCAAACCAAGTACCAGTGGGCATTCCCTAAAAATGGGATTAGAAACACGTCGGCAATATTTGCGCTCACTGGACTATCCCTAGCAAGATATGCTTGTAGGTTAGCGGACGGTCTCCACTGGGCCAGGGTTCTCCCCTTCCTTGAATTGACCCAGTCTTCCAACTCTTGTACTAGGATGCCATGAAAAAAAGCATCCAAGATAAAAATGCACGGACCGAAGTTTGGCTGCTCCCGACCCCTTTTCCTCAGAATTTGCACGTAGTGCGAGATGGCACCGTTGTCTAACCAAGCTCTTGGCTCCAGCGAGGCCAATTCTGACCACGAGCAGTTATAATCCAAGCCCTCCGGGTGATCCATGTCATACGACGCTCCGTCTTGGGGGGGCCCGCTAAAATAACGGGCTCGGATTAGCTCGCATTTACGCGGCTTTAGGGGCCTGGCTGGATGCCCTTTCGGATACTACCTCGGGGGTCGACCGAGGGATATTGCCCTCCTTCATGGGGGTCAACCTACAAATCTTGACCTCCGCCGGGGGGCAAGAGCAGGGGATATTGGACTCCAATTCCTGGTTCGGCCGTCTGATAATGTCCTTCGAGGGCCCCGGCCAGCTGATATTGCTCTCCGGCCATTTCTTCCGCCTGCTGATATTTCCCTCCGGGGAGGTCAAACGGGGGATATTGCCCTCCGGGGGCGCCAAGTGGTCCCACCCACGGGACAATGGGCAGTGCCTCAGAGAAACCGTAGTTTCTGAAAGCCCAGTCTTGCGTGACTTGACTCTGAGAGAGGGGTTGGGGTTCCGGGAACAAACTGAAGGAGGGGCTGCTGTAATCGTCCCACGACGCTTGAGCCTGTCCCATCCCCACTACAGAGGGACCACCAACTCCCTGGCTCACCCCTGAAGCCTGTCCTGAGGGATCACCGCATCCCTGGCTGACGCCCGTATAACTCATTCCCGGGCTGACGACCGAAGACTGTCCCGATGCTTGGCGCAAAAAATTCCCGCAGCCTAAAGCCAATGTAGCAGCCTATTGGCGAAGATCCTCGCCCATTGCGCTCACCAGATCCTTCCGCTCACTCAACTTCTAGAAGAATGAAAGCGAGGCATTAACTTACATCCAAAGAGATAAAAAATAAGTTACTTCAATCAGACATTTATATTCATCAAATTTAATTACGACAGACTTGTTGAGCAACTTACGAGATTGTATGCCATACGCTCATCGATCTGACCCCTAGGCGCATACCTCTCCCTGCGTTTAAAGTTTACTGGGGCTACTCTCCTCCGCGTGATGCGGTAGTACCACTCATCGTACTGTTCGATGCTGATAATGGGGTCAGGCTATGAGACGATGGCCGCCAGTGTGTCCTGCCAAGAACTCCAAAGCTTTATTTCGGCCGTGCACAATTCGTGCGCATTGGCCTTGCCATATCGTCTGACACCCAGTGGGTTCCTGTTAACCCTCATATCTGGGGCATCGGCTGACAAACCCTGTTCTAACTCAAAATGGTGCATTGCTCGGTCTGGCAGCTGCCACTCTGCGACCTCAAAGTGGATCAGGGGTGTGCGCTGCAACCCAGAGAGCGTGAAGATGGACGACTCTCCCACCCATCGCGCCAAACGTATGTACGGTGCCCAACGCATTTGGCCCGAAGATAGACAATCGAACTCCCCTCGATAGTACGTAATGTTGTGATGGGGATCGACTCTCCTCTGATAGTGGCTATCCCTCCGGCTGTACTCCTAAGCACACAACCGATGCCACACTTTATCGGTTCTATCCCTACGCGTTGGTGCACCGGGAGCAAGGTGTTCATAAGACCACACATGAGAACATGGGCAAATTATATTTATATCGTCGATTCAACAAAAAAAAAATAATAATAACGAAGACATGATTTATATGATATACGTGCAATAGCGAGAGACATGCACATATGGCTTTGGAGTCGGGCCTCGTTGCCTTGTGCAATGCTCGGTACAGATACGAAAGGACCGCTGCACCCCAGGCATAATCCCCAACCTCCCGCAGGTTACCCAACAACGGTAAATATTTCACGCTGACCGTGTTCTTCGACGTCGTTGGGAATAAAATTGCCCCCATCACCCACAAGAGGAAGGCTTGTGTGTACAACACAAGCATACGGCCCGTATAGTTTTTCGGCAAAACCCCGTAGGTATCTACCAACCACTTCAACTTTATACCACCACTGCTAAATTGATCCTGGGGTATTGAAGTGAAGAAGTTCCTAGCGGTTCTCTTATTCGTTGCTTCTGACGGAGGAACAATTACCGGCCGCCCCGTAACCGGTAACCCTAAGATGAACCCTACATCTTCTAGGGTAATTATCATCTTTCCGAGCGGGAAGTGAAACATATTCGTTTCACTTCTCCACCTCTCAACAAGGGCACCTATCAAGGCCCGGTCAAGCTGTTGAAAAATTTGCCCATGCGTGAAAATCCCAAACCCAATTCCACGCAGTATCTTTTTATGGGACTTGTTCAATTTCCATGCTGTGAACTCGTGAGATACTTCTTCGGTGGTGAGAAGTTCTCTTTCCTACGAATTAATAAATACAATTTAAGCAAAACAAACGGTATATAACGTTCGTAAGAATAAGAAAGTTAATAAATAATGTATCTTACTCCACCATCCCATATGAGCGTACTGATATGGTTGACTTGGTCGTATAAACCGGATGGATCTTCTGGTCCAGGATTAAATTCTATTTTTTGCAACTTAAATTATAGAAAAACCTTCTCAATTTGGATTTTACGGTTTGGATTTTGATAATCGCTCGCAAAAATACGACGCTAGCACATGCATAATACATATAACGCAAGCACATGCATAATACATACAATTTTAGCATATATGAGTATATGTATAATAGATATATATTTCATATACGGAATCATATTTTACAAACGCTAGCACATGAACAAATACATACATATATAAATTCTCATCGCTAGCACATGCTCAATGCATAATCAAAACCACGCAAAAACGCAATATTCATCGCAACTATAGATTACAAACATGTAAATGATTGATTTTGTGAACTTACGTGATCTATTAGGGTATTAAAGCTGCTCTTAAGAAGAAATTGCGCAGATTTGCTTGTCAACGCCGCTGAGAATATTTGTGAGTAGAAAGAATGGAGAAAAGTGTCGTAGTTATGATTTTTTTGAATATATATATTAAACGTCTGCGATACAGTATCACAGACAGTTTTACAATGTCCGCTTAACTATATCGCAGACTACTACGTCCGCCACACTGTGTAGCGGACACTGTTGACGTGACAGATAATGATAAGATTACCGTCATGGGCGTAAAGGACTGACGGGACAGGTCCTGACACGTGTCAGCCTAGAGGACGTCCGCTACACTGTGTAGCGGACGTCTTTTTCCTGACACATGCCAGGACTTGAAAGTCGTCCGTCGTACAGTGTAGCGGACATAGGAGGAGGGGCAAAAAGGTAAAAAAGGATGTCCGCGACACTATGTCGCGGAAGACTGTTAGTTTTCGAAAAAGACAAGATCTGGGCCGTCCATCTTTCAGGATAGACGGCCAGATCGCGTTTGCAAAATAGCCTATTTTGCTAGCGCTCTCAACGGATCAGCTATATATATATATATATATATATATATATATATATATATTGGACATGCTGAGTTTCAAACAGGCTGCGTTGACTTTTAAAAACCTTTCTTATACCTAACCTATATTTTTACGGACTCAAAATTTTGTGCTCGCAACCACCACAAATCCCTATGAAACTAAGAACATGCCCATATAGATTCTACGGGTTGACACGGATTTTTCAGCCCAAGTTGCACCCCTAGGATGCGGCGTGTGTGCGGTGGGTGATGTGGGATAAGGACGGTAGTAGAAGTAGGTGCTATGGAAGGGTGGGTGGAAGTGGAAGGAGGACAAAATTGTCAATTCCAACAACTTTTTCTCATTTACACGCAGTTAAAATTGACAGTTTCCGTCGACTGTTCAACATTTTTTTTTAACAAGAAGGGAGTTAATACATCATTTGTAAATGGAAGGGGTCAATTCGCTTTGGGAATATAATATAATGTAACACGGGAATCATTAGTTATTTTTCCAAAAGAAAATGCAGGTGCACACGTGCACAAGTAAGCGCGTGGGAAAGGAAAAGTAGAGCTAAATCGATAGATCATGGTTTATCCAAAACTGTATTGTCGTTTCCTTTTCATGTCCCAACAAAAGGCATATAATTAGTAGAGTTTCCCGTATCAATCCATTTCCATTTCCATTTCCATTGGAGGCAATGATGGATCTCCCTCTCTCCATCTCTCTCTTCCGTTGGCGTCTGTAATGCAAATATTGATCTTCCCACAGCTGGTTCCACTCTCAACTCCCTCACATAAATCCCACAAAGTAGTCTCCTTCTCAACTCATCCCCACCACGTCTCTCCACCTTCCCTGCCACCACATTCCGCCTTCCCAACCTCACCCCTCCTCCCGGTCAGTATCGTCCCCAGAGACCCTGTTATTGTTACTATTGTATTGGTCCTACTGGTGACCATTGAGGAGGTGGGTCTTCGGGTTTGTTGCGGCGAACGGAGATGGGCAATGCCAACGGCAGAGAGGACCCGTCTGGAAGATCATCAATAGGTGAAGCTGAAATCCCTGGCGATTTCTCCTCCAATTCCAATCCTCCTTCCAGCCCTCCTGATAGCCCCGGTCGTTTTCGATCCCCTCTCACCTTTGCCCCTCAGGTTATTTTCCTCCTCCCGTCCTGCATATACTTAACCTTTACCTGTTTCAAAGTTGATTGGTTTTTGGACTGCTCTGGTGGTTACCTTTTGAAAACTCGCTCCGTTTCGTAATTATTGTTTCCTTTGAGTTTCTGTTTTGTGAATTCGTAGAACATTTACTTTACTTGCAAAATCCTACTTATTTGATCTATAACTACTAGTTGAGTCTAACTCCATGGTTAGACATTTGAATTTTCTCATAGAAACTCGCAAAATGTCCGGACAAAAATTTTATGAAACAGGGCGACTGCCAATTATTTCATGGTCATCCCTAAATTGATTGCCGCGTGGTTTGTTTGGGACATTATGATAGTCCATGATTCATATAGAATGTTATGGCTGATCTTATTATCAACTTAGTTTACTATACTTGTGTCCTCAGGACTTTATTAAGCTAAATTAAAGTCTGTCAATTGTTTTAACGATAGTTCTCCCTTAGGAATTTATTCCTTGCTAAATTTACACATATCTCATCGGAGATCTCCAATATTGGAGTAGCATATGTGCAATGGGTGTTGGAGATCTCTAATTATGACCAAAACTACTCGGAAAGAAAAATAGATCATAAAGGTTGCAACTTTTTATGATCACAAAGGGGTTTGAACTAGCTTACCCTTTGATCCTAAACTCCAATTGATAAATGTTGCAGTGTGATGAAAAGTTTTTGTAGGGAGATCTATACTCTATTTAGAGGAGAGTACCCTAATTGTGAAGCCATTTTTGAGCTTCCCATTGTACACTTGTATTCCTTATTGGATCATTGATCTCCATTCCTAAAAAACTTGGTAATGGTTATTTATAAATTAACTTAATAATAGACATTTTTCTGTATTCCAGCCCCACTGCCCACCCCACTACCCACCTCTATCTCTCTTCTCTCTCTATCCATTCAGAACTACCCACATGACTCAGGTTTTCATCATCTTCTCCCACATATGTCCGCTACTTCTTGCAATCTCTGAGAATCTCTTCTACTTGCAAAATCACTTCGTAACTTCCTGTGGATTTCTTTATCTCTTTTCGCCCCACACGCGTCTCGTATGCTTAAAAAACTAGTAGCCTTAAATCCTTGATGCACGGCATTTCAGTTTGATGCAGATGGGGTGCATAAAAGTTGTTATATTTCCTAATGCTTTAATGCACAAAGTTTTCTTTTGTCTAAAATGGCATATATAGAAGTCGTACAGTACGAGCGACTGTGGAAAGGAAAAGCATGATCACAAAGGTTGTATTTTGTATGATAGAAACGGATTTAAACTTCGTGTCTACTCTTAGTAGCAATAGCTTACTACTTGATAGCTCCAATTGATAACTGTTGCAGTTTGATGCAGATGGTATGTTGGGATTATATCCTCTAGTTTCCGTGGTGCAAAGATAAAGTTAGTAATATGATATTTCTATAGTATCTAGCTTGGGCTTTAGAATTTAGTTTAATTACATTTTTTTAATGAATTTTAAATTATGGAAACCAGCATGTCCTTATAGGTAGTTATTCTACTTTGTCAGAGATGATGATATTGCTATGTTTATCAAGATACCAGGAAAGTAATCAATGTTCACTACCCCATTTTTTGAACTACTGTCGTGAATTGGATGATTACTGATACATGTATATCCATAGACAGTATTGAACCCCCAAGTTTATATCTTGTTGAAGTTGGTAATTGGAGACCATGCATTATACACTTGCTTGATTATGTCAACTGGATATTTGATGTTATTTATCTACAAATGTACACCATGTGGTGTGTGTGGTGTTTTTCTTCATAACTTAAGAATCTTGCAATATATTAGCTCATACCAACTTTTATCATGTTTATTGCATCATTAAAAAGGCCACTGACATGATAAGATATTATCAATCTCTATTAGAGATTTCTAGATAGCATGGTAGCTTTGACATCTGACATAAGGTTGGTAGCTTTGACATCTGATATAAGTTAAAAACGATTTAGCCAGTTTTAAGACTCTTCAAGTGGGATGATGAAATCGAAAGTATTCTAGAAATATTACTTGAACCATGTAGTCTATTGTGATAAGAGCTTTTATGTTTTCGGAAAAAGAAGTTCCCCTTTCATTTTTGTTTTGTGGATTGTAGAGCTTATTGTAGCTTGAGCCGAGCAGTGCTTTACCTTAAGTCTATGCATTGGGAAATGCAAATCTCGAGGTGGGTGCTTAACGGTATCCTGCACAAGGCGTAATCCGCTTGCGGTTGAAGCCTTTAGGGTTTGGATCTAGCTTTCAGAGATGGGCCCTATCCTGGGAATCGCATTTACAGTTGGAAACTGATAGTTATGCTTTTAATATTCTTATACGCAAACAAATACTCAAAGTCTATAAAAGATGAAAGTTCATTTTGAATGAGTGTATGATGGATTTATTGCTTCCATGGTAATTGCTACCACATAACTACTTGAGAACGTGGTCCTGACCCATGTTCCTTAAACTTTTGGGACTGATCCACTACTTTCACGGCAATCTTTCAACTCTCAAAAGGTTGTTGTAGGTCTTGCTCCCACGCACAGCTTCTGGACATAATGCAGTCTAAGTAATGTAGCCCCTTTTCAGTGAAGCTTGACCAACATGCCGCAGCATAGCTAGTCCTATGAATCTCTACAAGAACTCTTAAGCCCCAATTAGAGGCTAACATGCTGACCCTAGGTTCCTGGAAGTGTTGGTCATTATGGCCCAACGTTGACCATTTATCTCTGCCTTTGGATGTAGTTAAGTGGATATGAACACAATGTCATCTGGATACACAGCTTTGACTGGTATGTGCATATCTAGGGACAGTATAAACTTATGCTTGCTATGAATTTGCCAAACACTAGATGTATCTGAATATTGTATTAAAAGATAATGAAAGGTTTGATTCCACTTGCAAAAAATGCCTATTTGTCATAATGTGACACTTCTACATTAAACTATATAAAACTATTAAATCACTTCTATTTTATGTGCTCGACTCTTATAATTTGTTGTCAGTCGATGGCTGAGGCATGAACATATACTAACAAGTCCTCAATGGAAATGGATGCATTTTTGACTAATTGTCGTATTACATAGCATAGTCAGAGTAGGTCTTTAAATAGCTCAGGGTAATATGCGACTTGTGCCAATTTGATTGGCAAAGTAGAGTTGGGGTGGGCTGTATGCTAGGAACATAATTTAGGATGGCAAGACTAGTGGAAATGGATCATGTAGCTGAGCTGATCAACTAGTTTGGATATAACCCTTAGTTAAAGGTGTTTTACTACTGTATTGAAGCCACTCAAGAGCTGTACCAGTTGAATTGGAGTCCAGAGTACCCGAGAGATAATTTCTATACTGATCGGTACATATATGAACTTATGCCGCCTGGTTTGTGGTAGCTGGCCACGAACTCCTGAAGATGGAAAGAGGAGGAGGGTTCACGGCCCCCCCGGGGGGGTGGGGGGTTGAAGAACCTAGCCTTAGAGGTGCATGCGTAATCATCCTTCAAAATCTCTGGAAGGACAACTATCTAGAAAGAAAAAAGTGAAAACTGTAGCAAAGAATTGGGGAGAATTCAAAAAGTGCATATTGCTTATCTCGTAATGATCCCGCTGGAGAATTTAATGGTCTTCCCATGAGATAGTGATGCAAGTGTTTCTGAGAGTGAATTCTTGTCAAATGGCTTAGGATACGGCCTTCTTATGTACTTTTTTACATCTCCTCAGAATAATCTTTATACTTGAGTCATGGCTTTGATGGTTATATTGTGGTCATGGAGCATGATTTGCTTAACTAATTTTAAGTACAAAAGGCCGAGTTTAGTTTCTTACTGTGCATGATTACCAATTCAAGGCAACAAAGGTAATTGCTCCCTCCATGGGTGTCTTTACCGTTACCCATAAAATTTGAACTATTAATGCATGCTAGTTTCAGATTATGTCTCTTATCTTCTATGGCACGAGAGCTTCAACTTTGTGGAAGGGGTGTTTGGTTGCAATTCTCCCATGAACAATCAATAACAGTTAAGTACAGCTGTAGTTTCAAGTCAGCAGCTTGCAAATTAATTGATGTTTTCTCTGCACTCAGGTTCCTGTAGCACCTCTACAAATGGTTAATGGACCTTCCTTATTCAACCAGATGTGGCAGAATGAATCTGTTGATCTTCCTCCTGAACAAGGAATACCAAATCTGATAACATGGTGCTACGGTGGTAATGATGTCGCTGTGGAAGGATCTTGGGATAGCTGGAGCTCGAGGTGAGCTTTAATTACCCTTTTTTTTACTAATTTGAGGATAGATTCCACTATATCTCTGTCTAGTAAGACATTTTGGTGAAACATTCGTAATGCTGATAAATAAGTTAAAGACTTTTGAAGTTACTCTCTATCAATTATGTGTACTTGCAGGAAGTCGCTTCAAAAATCAGGTAAAGATCACGCCATCCTCCTGGTCCTGCCATCAGGCATATACCATTACAAGTTCATTGTGGATGGCGAGTACAGATATATTCCAGATCTTCCTTCCGTAGTTGATGATATGGGCACTGTTTGTAATCTCCTTGATGTCCATGTAAGTGCTCCATAGCTTGTGACCCTTTCACTGGGATATGGATGACAAGCATGCACATAAAAAAAAAATTGTGCTATATATATTTTAGGTGGAAAACGGATACTATGGATATATAGGTAGTATATCATAATGTACCCGAATAGGTCAGGAATGCTGTGGTTATGTTGCCTGACGCACGTAACTAGAGCGCCAGTCTTTTAATAAAACTCACTGAGGACCGTCACTTGCTGACCAACACTATTACCAAATCAACTAGAATTTTGATCCAAGGCAACAAAGACCCAAATGCCCATCCGAGTTATACTCTTCTTTTGGCGAATCAGCGTAGCTCACAGGTGTGCATTGTTTTTTGGGTCCATTCCTTTACAATAGGGGGAGGAATATTATTTTGGGAGGCTAGGGCCTGGAATTTGATTGGCAGTAGAGTGATGATTGGTGGATAGGATGGAAAACTTTTGAGCTTCTGGTTTGGGTGGCTGCGAGAGGTGAAAATGGTGTATGGTTGGGGTTTTTTTTTTTGGGATGGGGTACGTGGGTGGGGTGGGGTTGGGGGGAAGGGCTGGATTGTGAGGCTAAAGAGGGTGAGAGAGCAGGGAGGGAGAAAAGATGTTCTGTTAGTGCAACTGTTCAGTGCTTGGAAGTGACGGAGAAGCGAGTTTTATTTGTGTTGCTCAAGGCGAATTAGTTTAGTTTACGCGCCTCAGTCAACTTGGCATATGGAGAGATTTGTATTTCCACAAGTACGTGTATGGGGTTGCGGGTAGGGCGAGGGTAGGTGGGTGTGGATCTGTGACTATGGCTGTTATTAATTGTGGCCGGCCCGGCAAAAAAATAAAGAAAAAGAAATAATTAGTTGGGTCCATGGCTTTTCCTAAGAATAGGAAACAAAGAGAAATGTTGGTACTCTATGAGATGGTCAAGTCTTTTAGTCAAGGAGAAAATTACAGGTGTACATTCAAAACCAATGATATATTCTTTGGCAGCTTAAGCTTTTGGAACTATTGATAACTTAACATGATAAAGGTCTTGGTTCGATTCTTCTCGTGCATATTGGCCTCGTTTATGTATCTCTCATTGATTGGCCATTATGTTTGTCTATGCATCCCTTGGCAGTGCACCTGGTTATCTATTGTTAGATTGTCTCTACACGTGCAATCGGGGGCTTGCATATGAAGTGCAATGATATACATGTTGGGCTCATTCTCTGACAACTTGAGCTTTAGCTGGCAACTTAACAATGTAAGGTAGGCGAAAGCACAATATAGCGAGGTTGTTCTTCTATCCATATCGGATCCTAAGCTTCTTAAAGGGAAATCTTGAAAGAAGGTTGCAAAAGAAGGCAAACCCTAGGCTTGTCAAAGGAACATAAAAGCCAAAGGCAAATGCCATTAATAATCAAAAGCCCATTACAATGCTGCCCTAGGCCTAGCTACTATGTAAAGACACCTTAGATCCCCGAGGAACAGAAACTCTGGACTCTTAGATATACTCGATCTGAACCTTCTTATCATAACGTGTAAAATACCAAAAATGACCTCTTTTATTGACTGCTGCAGTAGCATGAACAGTAACGCGCTACAGTGCTGTGACTGGTACATCATCGATATTGTCCTACATCAGACTCCCATGGTTGAAAAAGAAAACGTCCTTGAGTTCAATGTTTCCGCCATTTGTTGGATGCCCAAACAATCCTCTCCATGACTTTTCTTGTGTTTTACCAGAATCATCACACTACACAATAACCTTAGTTTGCTTTCGATAAATCTTGCACTACGGACTTGAACTCGTGACTTGTTCATTGTTAGGTAATCGAACGATGGCTGCATTCTTGACGAAAAATCAAGACCTCTATATCATGAGAAAGGGATTTCATTCACAGCGATGCTTAAAAGTATCATCCTCGTCATCTTGTCAATTCTGCAAAGTGATCATGAGTCCGAAAATCTTCCCTAATATGATCACATGTATTGTTTGACTTGGCAGAGTGAAATCTTCCCAAATACGATCATATGTGATGTTTCATCAAACGTTAGTGGTAAACCCAAGACTCAATATCAACCACGAAGGAGTCTCCAATAGACTTTTGATAGAAATCTTGTGTTCCACTGATTTTAAGAGAGGGCTGTGTAGAATTACATCAAACACATCACAGGATAGTTATCAAGAGTAGGTGTAGAATTCCAATCAACTATACTCCAATAAGAATCAGCGGTATTCTCCTCTTCAAGACAATGTTCAGGTATGTTTGAAGTGTCGTGGTTGCCTTCTTGAATCTCGGCATGAATTTCAGCTTCGTCTCTATTCATCACATCATCAACTTTTGGCCCAACCATTTCAGTTGGTAATTGATCTCATTCTACTCTTGCCTTGTTTGCTCTACGTTGTGGACCGTCTTCTGCTCTGGTACCGATTAATGCAGGTGGAAGCGCGAGATGGCGAGATTGTTCTTTGGACCATATCGAGGCCCAAGTTTCTTAAGAGGAAACAAGGTAAAACCTTGAAATACGGGTATGAAGAAGGCAAATGCTATAGGGGAATTTTGTTAATTATCAAAAGTCTATCACGCTGCTGCCCTAGTTACTATTTATACGAGACACATATAAAACCTAGAAACATTAAGTCCATCTACTTAATCTGGACCGTTTGTAGTTAACATGTAAATACCAAAAGAGACCCCATTTAATTGACTGCTAAAGGATCATGAAAGCGCTACAGTATGTGACTGGTATGTAGCTGCTGTACTCTGAACAATACTTCGTTGATATCTGTCCTTTAATTGCACAAAGTGGGGACGGGGGCGGGAGCGGGAATGGGGGCGGGGAGCGTAAGCACCTGGAAGAATCTAAGGTTGGGAGTGGCTTGAATAAATAAATGCGTAAAGAGTATTACCATTTGTTTAGTATAGTTTATGCGAGGAGGGAGGGAGGGAGGGAGGGTTCATACTACAGTATGTGACCGGTATGTAGCTGCTGTACTCTGAACAATACTTCGTTGATATCTGTCATTCTGTCCTGCATCACAATGGCAAAAACCTCACATATTTGGTCATTCAGTGGTCCATTTTCCAGTTATCAAGTAATTTATATGTTTGTGAAATTGATTTAAGGTTGATATCAAAACTGCCTCCTGAACTATATATTGTTTTGTGCATCGCTCCCCTTAATTTCAACTTCGAAAAACTGACCCTTCAATTTTGACAGACCATTGCAAATTTCTCCAAAACCTTATACCCATCAGGCCTTAAACTTTTGATGTGCACAACACATGCCCTTTCCTAAGGGCAAAATGGTACAATCCTCTAGAAAACACCAGATGTACCCAACAAAAACATAGAGAGAACTAGGGCAGGTAGATTTGGTGTTCTGGAGATGAACCTGGGGTGGTGGGGTGGTGTTGCTGGGGAGATCGACGGTGGGCTTGGTGGGGTTCGAAAGTGGTGGTGGGTCACGCCACTATCCTTCTACCTGAGCAATTGCATGATCTGGGTACGGTGGTTGATCAACCGAATTGATGATGATGGTTTTTTTTGGTTGCAGTAGTGGGGTTTGGTCACGGTGGTGGCTAGTTATGGATGGTCAGCAGTGGTGGTGGGTTGAGGATGATCGGCATTGGTGGGGGTGGCAGAAGGATTGGAAATGGAGGGGCAAGATAGAGAAGAGGGAGAGAGATGGTCGCAGGGGTGGCTTCTTGATCGGTGGTGGGGGTGAACGGTTGTGGCGGCGGTGGTGTGTATGGTGTGGTAGTGGTGGTGGCTGGCGGAGGTTGTGGATGTGATGGTGCTAATGGTGGGCATAGATGTGATTGGTGGTGGTGGGTAAGGTGGTTGTGATTGCTGGTGGTTAGCAGTGGCGGCTGTGGATGTTTTTTTTTTTGGTGGCTGGCGGAGGTTGTGGATGTGATGGTGCTAATGGTGGGCATAGATGTGATTGGTGGTGGTGGGTAAGGTGGTTGTGATTGCTGGTGGTTAGCAGTGGCGGCTGTGGATGTTTTTTTTTTTTTGGGTTGGGGGGCGGTGGCTATAATCGGTGGTGGTGATTGGGCTGTGGTTGCAATGACGGCGGAAGTTTTGTTGGATTGTACCAATTTGCCCATGAGAAAAGGGCACTTGCTGTGGTTAGGTCTTGGAGCGATTTGCAATGGTTTGTAAATAGAAGGGACAGGTTTTTAGAACGTTTTTCGGAGTTGAAGTTGCCGGGAGTGATGCGTAAAACATTGTTAGTTCAGGGAGAGTTTTGTCATTAAATCTTGATTTAATTGGAATTTTGAATAGAAGTTTAACAAGATTGCTAGTATGATCAATTATGTCCATTGTTTTCACCATATTTTTGTGGTTTTTGATTGAATAGATAATATGGTTTCTTTTCATTCTTGATTTTCTTTTTATGTATAGCTACTGTAGTAGATGCATTAGTTGGAGGATCCTTGTGATACCATAGGAGCTTTGTGGGAGCTCATTTCAAACTAAGATGGGAGACTTTTCAAAGTGTAGAAGGAGATTTGTGACTAACCCAACTTCTCACTAGAAACCATGCGTGTCACATCTGTAACCTCGAAGATTAATTAGATAACATGAGAATGAGATGGTGAGCTTCCTCGTGGGAAAGTAAGGAAAAGCGCATGACAAAGACATAATTCAAACAGGGATTGCCAGGCTTGTGTTGACTGCCAAGTCACTTACCTGTGCATTGTTTTGTAACTGTTTCTCTCTTCCGCTTACTCCTTAAGTCAGTCTCGCCCTTCCCCTTACTCTCTTCTGCTGTCAGTCTGGCCCTCCTTTCATTCCAGTGACTTCATTTCCTCCTTCCTTTAAATACTTCCCCATAACCGGCAACTCTAGGGCATTTAGTTCAGTGTCCATCTCTTCTGGGCGCTGGGAAGTTAAAGACTTGCAGATAGCGGGGGTAGGGCTGGCAGGCTATTGGTGGAGTTCTCGTCAGAAGCTTACATTGTTGCTGGAGAACAATATGTAACCAGCAGAAAAGAAGGGGAAGGAAAGAAAAAGATTGAAGAGAAAGTGAAGAACTTAGAAAAGACATACTGGCGTTTTGGTGTTTTAAAGCAGCTGGACTGTCTACGTGGCGGGGGTGGACGGTTAGAGATGGGCTGGGAAGAGCAGTGCATCTCGCCCTTGGGAGAGGATGGGCTCCCTCTTAATAAAAATGAATAAGCAACAATGCTTATTAAAGCTGCTCTTTCCAACCCCACCCTTTTTTTTTGAGAATGAAGAAATATATACCAATAAAAACCGAAAAGTACAGAGCAAATGTTACAGCAAAGGATCGAAAACGTACTAACAAAACCAAAAGTGGATGACAGCCCCAACCACCTGAACCAGAGCTATTTTAAAATAGGCAACTAATAGACTACAAAAATCATGAGGGTGAGCTCTCAAAGCCTCAGCAACTGATAAAGCTAGAGGAACATTAGCTTGTACTCGGTCAAACCATAAAGCTACAAAAATCTGCTGACTCTTATTCCCATACCCGACTTCTTGCAGATAAGGTTGATGCCGATCTTTTACTTGGATACTTTGAACTGAATACATGTGTTTCCGCGAATCTATAGCTGATTTTTTTGGCTATATGCGGCGGCTGGTGACATATTTTTACTCAACGTACTCCCTGTATACTTCCCTCTCTTCTCTCCTAGACAGACATCTTTAGTCTTGCATCACTCTGAGCAAAAGAAAAGAAATTTTTTGCTCTGGAAAGCTTTCTCCTTCATGGGTGATGACCTATTTTGTTATACTATGTAATGCAGGACTATGTCCCAGAGAACCTTGAAAGTGTTGCTGAGTTTGAGGCTCCGTCGTCTCCAGACTCTAGCTATGGTCAAGCTTTCGCAGGCGAGGAAGATTTTGCCAAGGAGCCACTGGTAGTCCCACCACATCTCCATCTAACCGTTCTTGGCTCGGAGAACGCAGATGAAGCTTCTTCTTTACCTCCAAAGCCCAAGCATGTGGTGCTCAACCACCTTTTCATAGAGAAAGGATGGGCACCTCAGTCTCTCGTTGCTCTTGGTCTGACACACAGGTTCCAGTCCAAGTACGTGACTGTTGTCCTCTATAAGCCGCTCACGAGGTGAACCTTCCCTCTTCTTTCAAGCCAAACTTTGTGAAGGAAGAAAGTATGCCATCAAAGTTTGCTACTTCCGCGAGAATAGTTTGCGTTGTCAAGGTCTGTTGTACAACGTCACTCAGAACAGTTCTAACCTTTTTGGTAGGATAGTGGAATTTTGCTTTGTTTCAAAGTCATTTTCAGGGCGTTTGTGTCAATATTTCTCTTGTTTGCTTGTTTTTGTTGCAGTACCAGCTGTTGTCCTGTCTCTTAATTCTAGACCTTCATTTCCATATGATTCAGGAAGGAATATCTTTCGGTCTCATTAGCCACCTTTTCCTTCAAATATGGTGTCAATGAATAAGCAGAAGAAAGTAGCGAATTGGGTGCATCATCTGGGGGAGATCAATTTATTGGTGGCTTCAGTGTTTTGCAAAATTTCATTCTAGAGTGCTAAGGTAGCGTTTGAAACAGTTTTTGTTTTCATTTTTAAATTAAAACTAAAAAGAATATCGTTGTTTGGAAGATAGTTTTAGTTCCCCCCCTCTTCAATTTTATAAAACCGGGTTTCAAAATAGAGCTGTTTTTGAAAATTTTATTTTTGAGCTTTATTTTTTATTTTTATTTTATTTTATTGATATTCATCTTCCAAATATCCACTGACCAAAACCATCAAACACTAAACTACCATCACTCGAACCACTATAGCCACTGATTGTCAATTTAACCACCACCACTAATTCACACCTCCAAGCAACAAACCTGTCAATATTGCCAACCACCATAGCCATTGTCGTTGGCACCACCATTATCAGTGACCAACATCCACGAAAACCACCAACCATCATAGCCACTGATAGTCACGACCACCACCAACACTGTCGAACATGTAACCCTCTAACATCGATCACCATTATGACACCAACACTTCTATGAATCCAAATCCACTGTCATACCGACCACATTGTCTCTGCAACAAATGTCACCACAAGATTTCATCCATCCATTAGCCTACTATCTTTGATTGGCGAAGGTAAATTTCAAGCCAAAAAAATATGTTCACCCAATAAAGCCCTAATTCGCAAGCTAGTGTGTTACTGTCATACCAGTAGTTAGACGGTGATGGGGGGGGGGGGGGGGGATTCTGGTTATGGATCTAAGGAACTCATTAAAAGCTCTCAATTATTGGAAAATAAAGAAAAGATAAGAGAGGATAAATAGAAAAGAAAACCAAAGTAAAGATCAATTATAAAAAATTGCTATCAAACAATCCACCAGTTTCGTAAAAAAGAAAACTTAAAAAGGTTTTGATTTTGGTATTTTTTAAAATAAAAACTAAAATGGATTTCAAACAAACTTAAGTAATTTTTTTTCCCTATTTGGATCTACTAAGAGAAATAGATACATATGTGAAAGACTGCGAAGCAATAAGTAGAACCAAGCTCATAAAAGTAAAGAAATAAAAGATACATGCACGAATGACATCCCCATTCAATATGCAACAATTAAACAACTGTAATATTAAAAAAGAACTATAAGGATAAAGACATAATTACAAAAATTACAACAGACCGCCAAATCTTTAGTTGTGTGGGTTTTGAAATTTTCTTCTTGACTTGTCTCAAGAGCAATTGGAGACGTCTCGCAAAATGTTTGGACCGAGTCTCGCTTGAGAACTTGAGCTGTGATTGAGTCGAATAGCTTCAATGTGGCTAGGAGTTGCTTGGATTTTTAGTGACTGAGCTTTGTGATCAAGGAGGCTCATCTATTCTTTTCGCTTTTCAATAATTCCTTTCTAATACAGAAATCAAACTTTAACTGGTTTTTGAGCCACAAAACCCAAGTAAAGCCATTTATAGTATTTTTTTTTCTTATATTAAAACACGACTAGCTTAAAAAGAACGAAAAAAGAAAGATATTTTTTGTTGTGGACTTTATATTAATGATGCCAAAGTTGGGCCTTGCATCAATGACTAGAGTAAGGGCATGTCACTTTTTATTTATGATTTCGGTGCCCTTATTCGTCTGTTTTTACATTGGATAAGCCAACACTTTTTGATACATGGATCAATACAAAGATACACATTTTGGACTCAACAGAAGTTGACCGATCAACTGGACTTCACAAAACGTAAAATTCCATGGAGTTGGCATCCAAGTTAGGTGCCTTGAAGATGGACAGACTGTTACGAGGCATTCTGGCCATGACACACATCGTCACAAGTAGGTGCATTGAAGGTACGAGGCATTCTGGCCATAACACGTACTGTGGAACTACATTGTGCCTCAAAGGCAGATTGCCGAACAAGTAAATATGCGTTGACAGTTGTTCTCATTGTCATTCTCACAATCAATGTGGGATAGTGTAAGATTGGCCCTATAAGACTATGCTCATAAACTCAGAAAGCACATGTCGGACTAACCCTTGTTGTTGTTGCTAAAAATATGCTCCGCACAAATTCCGAAATCCGAGCCAAGACCGATGACCTGCAAGACAGAAAACGAGTGACCGCCGGGTGGGGTTCCTGGCGGAGAACTCTCCGATGCTTAATTCAGAACACAACTACAAAATAATAATTCTGAAAAAGCATGAATTGTGTAATTCCCCCATACCTGGGGGGTAGACCCCTTTATATAGCTGTAGGAGAAGACTCCTAGTAGAACTGGGCCGTGGGCCAGATGTGTTAGGATCGCGTTAGGATCTTCGAGGATCACATCACGATCTTTAAGAACTCTTTTAGAATCCTGATAAGGTAATCATCAATCTTCTAGTTTAACTGGGATCGCCGGGTGTCCCCCAATTATTGGGAGTTATATTTATGTTATATCATAAGCCCCCCACTTCCCTCAGCCAAAATGTTTGGTTGAGGAAATTTATACATGGTGTCTCGAGACATGTGTCAGATTTGCAAGGGATTCTTCATCCACTTATAGGGGTAATAATATTTTTCTCTTCCATGTGCTCGGACCTAAGCTCTTGGGAGCTTAAGCCTTGGAACTTTGCCTAAGTAGGGTGCTAGAACTCTAGCTCTTGAGAGCTAGGTCTTTAGAATGTCGCCTTAGTAGGCTATTCGGAATCATCTTTGAGAAGACGAATTATGAGATCTCGAGATCCTTTAGAGGCTGTGCCCCATGGTAGCCTCTTTCGGGAGAGGACACAAAGTTGTGCACGCAAGTTGTTGCATGTGCTAAGTGTTTGAATGTCCCCTCGAGGGGTCACCTCTCCTTTGGAGGGTGTTCATTTTGTGCAAGTGTGTGTTCTTTATCTCGAGCCGACCACATCATGCTTGCGTTTTACTTTGTCGCGAACTCTTATCATCAGCTAAGAGCTGGCAAAGAAGCCTCGCACTCACGCTTGGCCGGGTTTTGAATTGACAAAGAATTGTGGGGGGATGAAGTCCCACATAATGCTTTGTCGTTTCACGGGTTAGAACTATAGCTAAACGGTTCGGATATAACTCGAGCTCTATCATGTCACCCTCGAGGGTGTTCGTCCCTTGAGGGACTGCCCTAGAGGGCTACTAGAACGTAGAGTTCTGGTAAGCGCCCTTGAGGGCTGATGGAGCACATAGCTGATGTAAATACCCTCGGGGGTTTGACGGAATTTAGAGTTCTTGTATGCACCCTTGAGGGGAAATGGAGCGCGGAGCTCATGCAAATACCCTCGGGGGTTTGACAGAACTTAAAGTTCTAGTCATACGCGCCTTTGGGGCGGATGGAGCGCGGAGCTCATGAAAATACTCTCGAGGGTTTGACAGAACTTAAAGTTCTCGTCATACGCACCCTTGGGGCGGATGGAGCACGGAGCTCATGAAAATACTCTTGAGGGTTTGACAGAACTTAGAGTTCTCGTCGTAAGCTCCCTTGGGGGCTGATAGAGCGCCAAGCTCATGAAAATACCCTCGAGGGTTTGACAGATCTTAAAGTTCTCGTCGTACGTGCCCTCAGGGGCAGATAAAGCGTCAAGCTCATGAAAATACAATTGGGGGTTTAACAGAACTTAAAGTTCTTGTCTTACGCGCCCTCGGTGGCTGATGGAGCATAAAGCTTATAAAAATACCCTTGAGGGTTTGACGGAACTTAGAGTTCTCGTCTTACGTGCCCTCGGGGGCGGATGAAGCTTAAAGCTCATGGAAATACCCTCGAGGGTTTCGATCGAAGCAACAAGTACTTATTGTTACGACGCTAAATAAGAAGGCGCGGGGCATTGAGCCTGTAATATGGCCGCTGCTATGAAGCCCCCCTTGCTGAGAGGGCACAAGGCATTAGGCCCGTAATATTGCTGACATCATAAGATATGAAACTCCCCGCCTTTGAGAAGGTGTGGATATATAAAGACGTCTTTTCGACTTATATGTAGGGCCCGATCGCAAGAAGTCTTGTGGGAGCAATATAGAAGACCATATCTGCCTGCTTGACTGGATGAGCATATAAAGCTAGAGGACGCGGAGTCTGTCTGAGCAAGATGTCACTGATGATCGGTAGAGAATTTGTCGCAGTTTATCGATATACTGGGAAGCAACTAGATTCAGTTTGCTTGGTTGCATAAGCTTGAGCTTGGAGTGGTACCAGCATATTAGTGACGTTAGTGGCGAAACACTTTGACTCACCAGATGCATTGGTAGCATGCGCTGGTGTTAGCATTTGACTGTTCATAGTCGGTCACTTTATGATCGAAAAGATCACAAGATCACAAGATAATAAGAAATGCCGAGATGGCAAGATGCTGCAGCAAAAACCCTAGGCATGACTTTCAGTTGCGGGGTTCTGTGAATTTGTTCCTTGCTTATGAAGTGGTTTATAAATTATTGTTAATGGTCGTAGGCATAGTTTAAACCTTTGCAACAAGAAAAAGTACGTGACTGAAAAAATAGCCTCTAAAGCAATAAAGCATGTAAAAATGCAATTATGCTTTTTTACATAGAATTAAGAGCGATGTTCAAACACCGCGGCCCCGTTAGGGTTTTCTCGGTTAGCCGACAGGGGTGTGTTGCACTGCGCTTCGCATGTGAGCTGATTTTTCATATGCCCCTCTTTGTCTTTGACTGACGGCTGACTATGGAGGAAGGTCTGTCCGCCGTACAAAGTCAACGGCGTAACGGTGAGGTGGTGGTGTAACGGCGAGGCAGATTAAGAGCGCCACCATTTTTGGCAGAGCTCTAACGGCATGATGTCAGAGTCTGTGTCGGCACAGTATTGGAGAAGTGGCGGCGTCGTGGTAGAGGAAGGATTATACGACGGTAGAGGACGGCGTTGCTACCTTTACCGTGGGTGCGGTGTCGCGCCGGAGGCACTTCTTGTCTTTACGGTTGGATCTGGACGAGGTGCGGCGGCCATTTGTTAGGGTTTGGACCTTATGTGGCGGCGCCGTTACTATTTCTTCCTTCCCTCTCTTTTTTTTATGAGATATGTGGTTGTATCTACTTCGGCCTCTTCACGGCGGTTGCCGGCGATTTTTGGTGCCCGCGACTCCGCAGTTATTTTTGCAGGTTGTGGTTGTTACCGATGGTATTGTTCGATGAGGACGGTGGCGGCTGGCGGTTAGTGGTGACTGTCGTGGTGGCGACAGGCAGATTGAGAGTGAGGTCGCGATCCTGCGGCGCGGATGCCTTGCCAGGATTTTGTTGTGCGGTGGGTTTTCAGCGGAGGTGGAGCTGCTGGCGTAGATCTGGATGAATGGGTGGTAGGCGGCCGTCGTCTAGCTGCGACGGGGTCTCTTCCGACGACGGCAACCCCTTGACTGGTCTTCGCCACCGGTAGATTATGTCTAGCAACGAGGGTATACCACCGGCGGTAGCTATGCGGTGAGGATCATCCGTTTAGGCTCTAACCCTTGGAGTGGCGATCTGCTGGCTATGCTCGCCGATAGTGATGGCACCAGCTGTGCTGTTGTGCCGGCATCTCTCTGTTCTATCTTTTTTTTTTGTGGTTTGTCTTTGCTGCCCCGGTGGGTTCACGGCAATGGTTGGTGGCAGGTTTCCACCTATAGGCGGTAACCCCTGCATTGCGGTGACGGCGTGTAATACTGTGAGGTCGTGTTGCACTGTTGCACAACGATGAATGAGCAGCGTTGGAGCACAACGTTGGTATCCTGGACAGTGAGGTTGCAACCTTGTTGTTGGTAGTGGTGGTTCTGCATGGTTGCCGTCAGATGTCGGCGGCGGTGTTGCCAATAGCTTTTTGAGCCCCATGGCTTGTGATAATTGATCTGAAAAGTTTGAATTCTCAATTTTTTCTCTAAGACGGCAGTTGAATTTTGAGACCTTCAGTAGTGACGATTATGTAGAAAGTTACAATGCGTTGCCTCCAGTTGCTTGCAATATGATTCTTGAGTTGTCTAGAGGTCAAACGGTTAGGCTGGCGGGTCACATAGACGGCGTCAATCTGTTGCTGCTAAAAATATGCTCCGCACAAATTCTGGAATTCGAGCCTAGACCGATGACCTGGAAGACAGAAAACGAGTGGCTGCCAAGTGGGGTTCCGGGCGGAGAACTCTCATATGCTTAAGTCAGAGTGCAGTTACAGAATAAAACTCTGAAAAAGCATGAATTGTGTAATTCCCGCATACCTGGGGGGTAGAACTTTTCATATAGCCGTAGGAGAAGACTCTTAGTAGGACTGGGCCGTGGGCCAGATGTGTTAGGATCGCGTTACGATCCTTGAGAATCGTGTTAGGATTCTCGAGGATCACGTCACGACCTCTAAGGACTTTTTTAGAATCCTGATAAGATAATCATCAATCTCCCAGTTTGACTGGGATCGCCGGGTGTCGCATAATTATTGAGAGTTATATTTATGTTTTATCACTTGTAAAGAAGACATTGTCATTAGGTGAGGCCGTGCACTGGATCCTTGAGGATAATTATCAAACCCGACTTCGAAAGCCTGGATTGGCTGTCCAGTCAGGTTGTCGACGGTTAAGAACAATAAGGCATGTCCCGGTGCATCCTACATCAAGAGGACGGTCTGGGTAACGAAAGGCGAGCCAAGTATACCTCACATTCGCTGAAGAGAAAGGTTGGGGCCACATGTGATTTAGTCTTAGCAAGGATGCTAAGGAATAAGGAGAGGAGAATGTGATATCTCATATCAAATATGTGATATCTAAGATTGACCTTATAGGACCGTACCCATAAACGTAACAAGTACCTACCTAGCAATCTCTTTTGATGGAGGCATTACCCTGTGGTGTGCCGTGAACCGGGTCTTCACACTTATTTTTCCAACCGATGCCATGAGCTGTAGGGTTGATTACGTCTTGGCAATGAACCAAGACATAAAAGGCCACTAGTGTTGGTGTTACAATATTCGGCCAATTTGAAGGTTGAGTGAACCTCGAATTGCAACATACATGCAACATTTAAGATTAAGCTAGGCAAGTGTACGCACCTGCATCCGATTTTTATTCGAAATCAATACAACAACAATAAATTTACGTAGCGTTTTGTTTGAAAACCATTTTTTCAGTTTTTTTCTCCAATTTTGTAAACTGGAGAAAAAAACACGTTTGGCACACAGTTTTTGGTTTTTTTTCCTTCAGTTTTGAAAATCAGTTTTTAAAACATGACTGTTTTTGGAGTTTTGGTTTTTGTTTTGAAACCACCACCCCACCGCTACAGCCACCGCCGCCGGCCTCCTCCATGCCCCACCACCGCTACCTCAACCACCACCAAAGAAAAAACTCAAAATAAAAACTGAGTAATCAAACACTCAAAAGAAAAAACTAGGGCTCTGTTTGATAATACTTTTTTTTTTGTTTTCAGTTTCCAAAAAAAATAAAATAAATAGCAGCTTAATTTTTTTTTTACAAAAACAAATGGGTGTTTGATAACCCAGTTTTTATTTTGATTTTTTTTTTTGTGGTGGCGGTGGTAGGGCGTGGCGGTGGCTGGTGGTTGCCGGCGATGGTCGCCAGAGTTTGCCGCCGGCGGTGGTGGCCAGAGGTGGTCACCGGCGTTTTTTAAACTGAAGAAGAAAAAAGAAAAAAAAAACTTACCAAACGCAACTAATTTTTTTCCAATTTTTAAAACTGAAAAAAGCTGTGTCAAACAAAGCCTAGAGGTAATCAAACATCAATTTTTTTTTGTAAAAAATAAAAACTAAACTGATTTTTTTTTTTTTTTTGGAGACAGAAAACCAAAACTGTAAGTGATTTCAAACAGACCCAGATTACACAAGAAATCCTAAATGCAAGTTTACTCCACTTATTAGATTTTCTCGACCAGAGTCATGACTGTGAGCATCAACACCGAATTTTCAGTTAAGAGAGTCTCCATTGTAAATGAAGAAAAAAATTAGCAAACCTAAACAGGCTCATGCCTAGTGGTAAAGATCTGCCTCGGAAATTCTTGATCAAACATCAAAAGGGTTTTGATTATTTGGCCTACATACATGTGCAAAATCACAATTTTCTTGATTTGATTCAATTGGCTATTGACCAACTTAGTTTTTTTTTAAAGAATAATATAAATATATACAGATGAAAGACTATAAAACAATCAAGTTATACTAACCCTATAAAGGGCAAGAACATAAAAGCTCGCACACATGTATGACATCCCAATCCGGCGAGCTTCACAAATTAAAATTAACCTAAAATACACAAAAACTAAAACTAAGCCAAAAAATAACCCACATCAATAAAATAAAGACACCTAAAAAGAGATAATCTAAACTAACAAAAAATTTAAAAAAATTCCATCCTTTTTCCGATTTTTTTCCCTTTTCTGGATTAGATTAGGGTAAATTACACTAAACCCCGTGAGGTTTTACGTAAATACACACCACTACCACTATCTTTAAAAATTACACTCCGACCCCCGAGGTTTGTACCCGCATTACACACAACTACACACATTTAACGGCCCGTCCAACTCCGTGAAAAGATTTCCTGACACACTCCTTTATGCAATTTTCATACCCAAAATACCCGCATTTTGTTCTCTATACACATGTGTGGTCTTCTTGTACTGTTGTGTTTTATACAATTGCAGCCCACTCCCCACCTACTTCTTCCCTTCCTCCACCTTCTTCTCGTGCACCCTTCTCCCCCCAGTAAAATCAGCCCCCCCCATTTAAGGGGTAACAATGTCTTGGTCAGAAAGTAGTGAAGAGTGGTTGGATCTAAGGTTTAGGTACAAGAATTGTTGGTGTAGAAAGAGGGCAAACTTGAGGATTGTTGAATCTGATGAGAAGCCAAGTAAGGGTAAGTTGTTCTTCTCTTGTGCAAGTGGTGGATGTAGAATGTTCAGCTGGTGCACACCTGATAGAGCAACAATGAAGCCAAGTGGAAGGTTAATGAAATGTTCATCTGAGTTTTCTGAAGAGATTCAAAGGCCCGAGATCAATGAAGAGGCAAATATGCAATTTTGTTTATGGAAATGGAGTTGTAACTAGTCAAAAGTTACAATTGATTGAAGCTAATCAGGCAATGATGAAGTTGTTGGTTATTTCTTCTCTAATTTCCTCATGGATGTGTATTATGGTGATGATTTTTGTTGTCCGCAAATGAGGAATTTGGGTGTGTGTTTATGTACTGCAAGTAATGTGGGCTTCATTTTCCTTTCCAGAGCTCTTTTGTAATATTTTGTAATGACTTTGTATGAAGAAGGTGAATGAATGTGATTTTCTAGGGTTCTCTCTGTATGGCCTTCTCTGATCTTTTTCGTCATGGGAGCTCAGTGTAATTAATGCAAACCTCATGGGAGTTCTGTGTAATTTTAAAAGTAACTATTTTTGCGCATGACATGCTGTGGATGAATATGATGCATGAATGCTTGGATTGGAGTGACATTGCTAAAAACTAGTGAACAAACAAACTACTCAGGACATGATCAAACACCTTGGTCAAAACTAGTTAATAAACAAACTACTCAACAACTGCCAACATATTTGGGACACTGCACTAAGTGTGCACACTTGCACCCAAATCATGCCAGGGTATCACCAACATATTGCAACCAACTCCATAAACAAAATGCACCACTACAGTAGTATGCACCAACACAGTGCAACCCACTGCTGTACTGCAACACACTGCATAAACTCAATGCAACAGACCAAATGAAGACAACCAAGTGCAACAAATCAAATGCACAAACACATTGCACCAAACTGCAGTGTGCACACAAACTTATTGGTAAATTACAAAAAGCACTGAGACTTAATACAACCATGGTTTCATTATCCAAAAATAGACAGTTTACATCATCCCCAAGATCTAAGCTTACATAATCCAAACTTGTGCATGTGTTGACTGTAACCTAAACTTTACAAAGTGTACACATTGTTTGTCAACATATTTGGGACCTAAAGCTAACATATTCCTTGGACTTCAACTTCAAAAACTTGTATGCAGTCACAAGGTATTCATAATTTCTTCATTCAGCTTCACAAAATAATCTTCACAATATCTTCAGTTAGCTTCACAAAATAATCTTCACAAAATAATCTTCAATTTGTCTTCAACTAGCTTCACAAAATAATCATCATTCACAGCTTCACAAAATAATCTTCAATCTGTCTTCAACTAGCTTCATAAAAGAATCTTCATTCACAGCTTCACAAAAGTCATTTCATATCTACAAATACCCTTACCCTTCTCTGCAGCTTTAAGGCTGCGACTCCTGGGTTTGAGCCACCACCTCAGGTCCTCCCTGTTAAAAAAAATAGATTGGGAAAACTTGAGGAAAAAAATAAAAGTTAAAGTCTGAAAAACAACTAAAAGAAATCAGTGGTTACCTGCTCATTCATGCTAATTTGGCTGCACCCAATTTGATTGCACCCAGCTTCACTGCCTCTGCCTTGATTGCCCCTACCTTGATTGCCCCTACCTTGCCTCCCCCTCCTCACTGGTCTTGCAGCATTGGCATTTCTATTGCTTCCCACTGGTGCCCGTTGGCAGGTCCTTTTATTATGCCCAAATTGCTTACAATTTCCACACTTCAGAGTGCATGACCTTTTTCCTTCCCTAGCAGGTTCATCAGCTGCCCTCTTACTTTCCTTTCTTGGCCTTCCAGGCAACCTCCTAAAGGGGGGAGGTTGCAAAGGATCCCCTAGAGCTGGCTCCCAGTGGGTCTCATCATGCAGTGGGTGCATAACATGACCATAAGTTTTCAAATAAGTATCCCTGCTATAGCACTTATCCACAAACTCAACCACATTCAATCTACTGGTGTTGATGCATGCTGCTGCATGCTTGCAAGGTATGCCTGTAAGATCCCAAACCCTACAACAACAACTTCTCCTCACTAAGTTCACAACATACAACTTCCCAAGGTCAGATACCTCAAACTCTGTACCCCCAGCACCCATGACTATTTTACAGCACCTAGATTCAGCAACTGCCAGTTTGCATTTCTTCATTATCCTTGGAGTTACACTTCTTCCCAAGAAGTAGCCTTTTCAAACATTTCATGTACCTTTACCATCAGCATGGTTCTAATATGATCAATCATGGATAGCACAGGTTTTCCCCTCAATTTCCCTAGCCAGTTGTTGAAGGACTCCACCACATTACTGGTTACCTGCTCATTCTTAACAGCAGGGTCAAATGTATACCTAGCCCAGCTTTCTACTTTATGACCTTTTAACCACTCAGCTGCTTCTGGTGACAAGTCTTCCATCTGTCTCAAAGCTAGCTTAAAGTCATCCACATTGTATGCCTTTGCAGCAGACCAAAAATAGCTTTTAAGCTTCCTGCCAGGGTATCTAGACCTAAAATTGCAGAAAAGATGCCTACAACACCTTCTATGAGTTGCATGTGGTATAATGTCTGCTAGGGCAATCTCAAACCCTTTTGTCCATCAGACATGATCACCCATGGCTTTGGATCAGGACCATCACCTATGATGGTATAAAGGTGATGTAGGAAAAACCTTCAACCTCCAACTCTGTGTGTTCTCACTCTCAACAACAGCAAATCCCATAGGGAATAACCCATTGTTCCCATCTAAGCCCACAGCAGACAATAATACACCTCCATAAGGCCCTTTAAGATGGCATCCATCAACTGCAAGAAATGGCCTACAACCATCCTTAAAGCCATTTTACACAGTTGCAAATGAAAAGAACAGCCTATGGAAGTGAGGCAAATCCAGGTTAGGTTGAACTCTTTGAGTTTCAAGCTTGAACAAGCTCCCAGGGTTTGTCTTCATCACCTCATGCCCATATACATCCACAGCTTCTTATATGACTCAGCATCAGACCCCTCAATCTTTTCTAGCGCCTTCTTTTTTTACCCTGTACAGCTGCATTCTATTGGCCTCTACACCATAGTTTTCTAGCAAAAGCTCTTGCAGCCCATTTATGGTAATATCAGGATTTCCCCTAATGTTCCCAAGTAGCTTCTGTGCAATCCAAGTGGAATTGGCCTCATTGTTAGTATTGCCCATTACACAAGAATGTTTAGGACCTAAGCTCTTGATTTTGTAAGTTTTCTCATCAGGAATAGGTGATGTAAATATCCTCCAATTACATCCAGGATTGCCACAGTGGGCAGCAACCCTGTTCTTTTCATTCCTATCTCTGACCAGCTTAAACCCAGTCTGAATACAATAATCCCTCAGAGTATTCCTAAAATGATTGACATCTTCAAACAACAAACCCTTGTACAGTTGAATAGTTTCACCTGGCCTATGTTCAAATAGCTCTCCCCTCATATATTTGTCTACATTTACTGCTTCAACATCCAAGTTATCATCACTCTTGTACATAGGATTTTCATCTTCATCATCACAGTTGGACAACTCACCTTCACTTAATTGATCATCCTCTGTCACAGGCTCTTCTAGCTTAATTCTTCCTTTACTTCCCAATCATTATCCTCTTCACTTACTTGTCTCTTCATCAGTCTCACTTAATTCTTCCTTTACTTCCCAATCAATATATTCATAATCAGAATCATCACTAGTGTGGTGCAACTACTCATCACTATCACTCTCCCTCTCACTCTCAGGTGCCCTACTAGTCCCAGGTCTACTGTCATTTCTAGCTGCCTCTACATTTGGTTCTGGATAACTAACTACTGTAGGTTCTGCCCCAACATTTTCTAAGAACACATGAATCTCCTATGAATTCTCATACAGCGCAAACATGTCAAGTAATGACTTATCAAATGTTATTTCTTCCCTGACATTGGTTCCAGACAAAGTATAGTATATGGCAATAACTATACCTAAACTAGAGGGGATGTCTTTCAACATAAGATCATTTACATCGGTAAGCAGATCCATATAGCTGTATCTGTCAGGATCCACATCAGCTATGCTATCAACAATGTTACAGTAGTGGACCCTCAGTTCATATATCCTTTCAGTGCCCATTCTGTAGTACAAGGAAAAATAATTAGGGGGTTAAATTAGGGCTACAATTAGGGCATTCAATTTAGGGTTCATCAGCTGGGGCTAAGTGAATTAGGATATTCAATTGGTTCAATTAGGGTTCAATTGGTTCAATTAGGGTTCAATTGGTTCAATTTGTTCAATTAGAGTTCAATTAGAGTTCAATTGGTTCAATTAGGATTCAATTTATTCAATTAGAGTTCAATTGGTTCAACTAGGGTCAATTTGTTCAATTAGGGTTCAATTTGTTCAATTAGAGTTCAATTGGTTCAATTAGGGTTCAATTGGTTACATTACGGTTCAATTATGGTTCAATTAGAGTTCAATTGGTTCGATTACAGTTCAATTTGTTCAATTAGATTCAATTGGTTCGATTACGGTTCAATTAGGGTCTAATTAAGGTTCAATTACGATTCAATTGGTTACATTACGGTTCAATTATGGTTCAATTAGAGTTCAATTACGGTTCAATTAGGGTTCAATTTGTTTAATTAGGGTTCAATTGGTTACATTACGGTTCAATTAGAGTTCAATTGGTTCAATTACGATCAAATTAGGGTTCAATTAGGGTTCAAAATGTGTCTACGTGAATTAGGGCCTAAATCAGGGTCCAATTACGGGTTACATTATGCTATCAACTACGGAAATCATGCAAAAGAAGAAAGATCAGAAATGGGAAACAACGAGTAAAACGTGAAAGACATGAAGGAGTTAGGGAAACATACCTTCAAGCAGAGAGCCGGAAGTAGGGGCTTTGATTTTTTTCTAGGCTTCCCTTCCCCCGATAGCATAGTGACCCCCTACCTTCGTCCTTCTCTGCCAACCTATTTTTCTTCCTTCCCGATAAAAAGTTTCCCTCCAATTCCCAAGAACAGGTTTTCCCTCCAAAATCCCAAGAAAATTGTCTGAGGGTATTCATGTCTTTTTGCATTCCACCGTTACACCGTAAGAGAAAAAGTTATTTTTTGAGCGGAATGCAATTTTTAAAGATAACAGTAGTGGAGTGTAATTACATAAAACCTCAGGGGGTTTTAGTGTAATTTACCCATTAGATTAATAGCAAGCAGCAGATAAGCACAACCACGTCATCCTCTCCATGCAACCTAACACCTATCAGCCACAACCCATCCCCCGAGACCTGCATACCCTGTCACGGCCGCGTGCAGCAGCGCATGCCATCACCATCGCCACCGCGTGCAGCGCCGGACCGCCATCCACCGTCGCCCTTGACACTTATCTCGTCGTAAATTCTAGCACCGCCACTCTAATCACCAATCCACAACGACCTCTTCTCTAAGATCTCGACCACAACTGCAATCCCTCTCCACCAAGCCACCAGCCGACCTACATCCTTACACGATTTCGCCAGACCTGCAACAACAACCAAACTTCATGATTAACGCAATGAATGCAACCACCCCCATGCATTTCCAACCAATCTTTCTGACCAAAAAGGGGGAAGGGGGAATTAAACCTAAAAGGTAAATAAACCTTTTTTCAGACTCACCAGTCACCACTAACAACAACTCCCTGAGCACCACCACGCCTACCTAAACACCCACTATGAACAGATTAGCCACTAGCCAACCAACCACACACAACCGAGGGGACAAATCAACGATCTTAACCCACCAGTCTCTGGCACCACCAGCCATACACCACAGGGGAACACCTATCAGTCCATCGAACACAGAGACTGACAACAAACCAGCCTTACCCAAGACGTAGCACCCATCCACACACCCACAACGAGTTGATTTGAGAGAGAGAGAGAGAGAGAGCTGACCTCTGAGTCAAGATTGACCAACTTAGCTTAGATCTATGTAACAGCTAGTCACCGTCCTAAGCTCAAAATCAGGATCAAGAAAATAAGATTGGCATGAAGGGGCAAGAGAACAATGAAGGACAGTGACAGATTTTGGGAGGAAATAATTTCTACTTAGTTTTACAATTATTGTAACACCGTTGTTTAGCTTGAACGTGGTTATATCTTAAAGTCATAGTTACTTGATTCAAGGAATAATATCATTTTTATCGTTCAGGTTAGAGTGTAATTACAAAAAAAAAATCATTTGACATATAAAATCATTTTTTCCGTTGACAAAACAAAATTTACACAGTGAATTTTTTTGAATACATTGAATTGCCCCTTAAATTTTTTTGAATTGTCTCTTCTGTTGTCCTTTTTCTCTCGTGTATCCTATCTCATTGCCCTTTTTCTCTCATACTCCGATTATGACAGAATCCCCTCAATGAAAAGATAAAAATAAAATTGAACTATCATGTTGGTCTTTCCCATTTTAAGTCCACAACCACCACCATATTATCCAAAATTCCACCAACCCCCCCTAAACACCACCAACGGCACCACCCCAACATCACCAACTACAACGGCGGTACCACTCCAACACCACCGACCACCATGAAACCACCGCAACTGACACGATGACCACCACCACCATACAGATTGCACGCACACATACTCACAAAAGACACAGAGATTTGCAAATACACTCAAACTCGCTAACATGCGCACAGGCAAACACACACACACACAAATTGATTTTGCACACCAAGACCACCAAAGAAACCCAATCGAGCTCTATGAGCATCTCCTTCCTTTCAACATTTTGTTCCCAACCTATCTTGGCTACACCTATAAGCCCACTGGGGGTCCCAATTCTCATGACATATTAGCACATTCAATGGTCAAAATTTCAACTCTTACAGGCCGGTCAAAGCGGCAAATAATCAAGCCACGTGCATTTTCCCTTTGTGCAGAGACTTTGGCGTGCCTTCCCCCTTGGGGGGGTCAGCCACCTACCTTGACGACCGACGACCATCGTTCGCGGTAGCGCGCCGTAGTCGCGATGACCGTCGCTCGCCGCCGCGCTCCGTCTTCGCGACGACCGTCTCTCGTCGCCCGCGTACCGGCTTCGCGATGCCCGTCACCAATGGTCGCACGACGTCCGCTGTCGCTCGCGCGCCGACCTCGTGACACACGTCGTCTGCGGCCTCGTGCCGTCTCTGCGACGCCCACCGTCGTCCATGCGCCTACTCAACGGCGCCCCTCGCCCGCACGCCATCACATCATTCACTCTGCGATGCCTGCTGTTGCCCGCACGCTGGCTTCATTGCGCCCGTCGCCCGCTCCCGCGTGTCACCTTCACGACCTTCATCGCTCGCGCCTGCGCGCCAGCTCCGCGACTCCCGTTGTCCGCACGCCAGCTCCGTGACTCCCATCGCCCGCCGTCTCCGTGACACCCATCACCCATGCGTCAGCTCCGTGACTCCCGTCGCCCGCACGCCGTCTCCGCGACACCCGTCGCCCGCGTGCCAGCTCCGTAACTCCCGTCGCTGGTGCCCGCACGCCGTCTGTGCGATCTTTGTTTCTCGCGCCAGCTTGCTGTCTCCGCGACCCCCGTCGCCGGCGCCCGTGCATCGCACTCCCACACTCTGCCGCGCCAGTGTGCCATGCCACTTCCATGATGTGCCCCGGGCACCAGATATTGTCTCACGACACTCGTTGCAGCGCCCATGCGCCACTTTCATCACATGTGCCCCCTGTACCAAGTATTGTCTCGCGACACTCGTCGCAGCGCCCATGCGCCACTTTCATAACATGTGCCCATGACACCAAGTATTGTCTCGCGACGTTCGTCGCCGCGCCCGTGCGCCACAATCATGTTACATGCCTCCGGGCACCACACTCATTCACCACACCATGTGCCCACGCCATGGACGTGGAACATGCTTCGACCCACTCTCCTGAGTGTACAACATTCTGGGGGGCTCCGCTTGTAGTGCTCCGGCACGAGGACCTCTCGCAGCGGGATATGCTCGTTACCACAAAGTCATCGCCGCCACGAGATGTGCTCGTTACCACAAAGCCATCGCCATCATCATTCCGGGGGGCTCCGTTCGTAGTGCTCCGGCACGAGGACCCCTCGCAGCGGGATGGACTCGTTACCACAAAGTCATCACCGCCACGGGATGGGCTCGTTACCACAAAGCCATCACCACCATGGGATGGGCTCGTTACCACGAAGCCATCACCATCATAATCACAGGGGGCTCCGCTCGTAGTGCCCCTGCACGAGGACCCCTCGCAGCGGGATATGCTCGTTACCACAAAGCTATCGCCGTCTAGGGTGACTCGCGTGAATCTAAGCACTGAGCTGCGACCATGTCCACTCATGTTACCGTTGATCGTCGACACCACCAGGACAATGACCCACGGGTCACTCCAGGACGGGACATGTCTTTGGAAGGCATCGCGCCTAGTCCGCCTGGCAGTTGGCTACAGGGGCAACCCTCACCACTGCTGGGTCATCTGCGCGTCTCTTGTCGCACCTTGTGGGATTCAGTAAGGGCTTGGACTGGTGGCTGGGGCAATGGGCTTACTCTGATCATGCTACCGCAGTATGGTCAGTCTTCTCAGACAGGTAGAGAGATGCTGTGTGGGCAGGGCAGTGCGGATTTGGAGACCGACAGTTCGACGGAGAACCGGTATTTGTGGACCCCCTGGTGACGTGTCACTCCTAGGGAATGACACATGTCGGCTGATGACATATGTGCACTTTTGCCTATAAATAGTGGACTTTAGAACTCATTTAGAGGATGGCTCTCTCATTTGACATTTTCACACTCTCTCTCTCTAAAAACCCATTCTCTCTGAAATTCTAGTGAGAGAAACACATTTGGACTTCCGACATTGGACCCCTGACGCTGCACCCCTGACTTGGACCCTAGCTTGGATTGTCGACTGCCGGCCCTGTTCGTCGTCGCCCTGTCTGCGCAGCGCTGCCAGCCCTCGCGGCCTGTCTGGGGAGCCTTGCTCTCTGCCCTTACTCCGCCCTCACTGTCTCTCACTTTGCATACTTGGAAGCTAACTCGGACTGCAACTTTTGTGGCACCTCCACTTTCCTTGGCATCACATTTTAGACACACAATCACACATTGAAAAAGTGCGTGCGCACATTCACATACACACCCAAATATGCACACTCAAACACACACCGATTTGCGCACACACACATACCCCACCCTACCCAAAAAAAATATTCAATCTAATGCGTGCTTGTGCGCACGCACGTGTGCGTGCGAATTTGTGTACGCGTGCGTGTAACTGTGCATGTATTGAAGAGTCGAAGAAAGTGAAGGGATGATGAGGATGTGGGCAATATGAATACAAAAAAATTATGTATTTGAAAAGTTAAAAAATAGTATTGATATTTTCAAAATAAGAAATTTCCACGAAGTCAAAATTGTTAACTAGTGTCAAAAAAACTCTGTTGAGAGAATGTGATAGACATTTTTCACATTTTGGATTGAGGTCTACAATTGGTCAAAAGATATTATAATTTCGACAATGTCCCCAACTCGAAACCCATTAACAATTACTCCAACCACAACAATGGATCACCATCAGTCCACTGGAACCACCAAACCAAAATCCACCAGCAATAGCTCCAACACCTCCGTCGACCCACCACAACCACCACCATCAAGCCCGCATAATTCCAACCCATCACAGCCAACACCATCCACCAAATTATACCCACCATCAAACCACCTTCAAACCTGCAAAAGCCACTCCAATCGTCATCACAGATACCCCAAACCCACGACCGCCACTATCGACCACCTGTAAACCCACCACAACCACCACCCGCACCATCAACCCCGACCATAACCATCCTCTCCCACCACTGCCAACCATTGTCCTTCACCCAATTCCATCTCCATCATCCCCCAACCATCTCTGCACCATCATCATCACCGGCCACCAGCACCATCGTTCACCACTGCCAACCATTGTCTTTTATCCAGATCTCCTAAATTTATTTTAATTCTTAGGCACAAAAATCAAAACCTGAAGAAGCAATGGCCTAACCGCGGCCTAATGCATTTGTTCAAACGTAATTTGTTTTTGCTGCTTGGTACTTGACTGGTGTTGATTGGTGGTACTGTTATTCGGTGGTGATGGTGCCTTTAGGCGGGGTTAGTTGCGTACTGGTATGGGTAGATGAAGAGAAAGGAAGGTGGAGAGGAAGTGGAGGGGCGGTGGGAGCACCAAGGAGACTTTGGTACAAGTGCTCAAAAGCAAGAAAATGGGTTTCCTACCAACCGCCTATAACACGGTTACCTTGGTACCGGACTGCTTCATTTATTTTTCCAATGAGAGTATTTGGTTAATTTACTAACAGCAGCCAAAATGATAGGCCGTTGGGCAAGTTCCAAAATAGAAAAGGTCCATGATTAGGGTTTCCGATGAACATCAAGAAGATGATGGTTAGGGTTTCGGAGCAGGAGGCGGCTGCATCGGGATGAAAGAGGAAAGAAATTGAGCATGAGAGGGGCAGCTCGTACACCTGAGATAGCATGCAGAGTGTGAAACGTGAGAGACGGGCAGAAATGCCAAGAGTGCCGATACAGCCTTGGGTACATGACGCCCTTAAACCGAGGGGCACGAGTGTACGGTCACGAAATTCGTCACCTTTGAGCTGCTCCCTTGCAGTGGGAGTCGCGAAATGAGAGAGAATTTATCTGGTAATTAACATACACATACAATATGTGGAGTTCAGCATTTGACTACAGTAAGGTATACTTAGTAAGACGATACCATGAAACAATTCAGGACCACATGAACATTATGCCTTATATTGTTCCGGTTCAACAGTATTCCACGCCCTCTGCAAGGAACTAATTTTTCGTGGCCTGGGGCTAAGAGAAACTCAGAACTGAAGACTTCAAAGCTAATCCTTCAAAGGTATTCCTGCAAAGAAGGTACTAGTTAGAAGTTGGATAATTGCTGCTTCACCTGCGAAGAGGGTATACTGTATTTGCATCCTTTGAAGCTTCACTCTCCTATATGCCAGTTTTGCTTCTTGTATTGCTCTCATCGAGTCAAGGATGGCAAAGCCAAATATCTGGATGTTTAATTCTCTCTGTCACCTTTAAATCATGATGATGCCCTTCCTCATAGGTATAGATGACTGAATAGGCACCACCTCTGTCCAAGTACCAAAATGTGTTTTGGTAATTTCTAGAATAGTTAACTCGCCTTTCCGATATCTCTACATATCTGCAAATTTGTATGCATGCTTCCAATGCATGTGTGCGTGTACCAGTGCATACATATTGGTGCTTCAAGAACAGAGAGAGATGGCACTTCATTAGTGACCTTAGCCAAGTAATGGCATTCATAATGTCATGACTTTTAACTGTCAAACCTGATCAAATAAATTCGAACAAGCAATTATATAAATCGTAATACAGCGACAAAAAATTAAAACTCACTCATTTGCAGACTACGAATAATGTTTTGCTTGAAATCTAAATACTGATGTGAAAAAGACTTAATCCAGCTACAATACTGCCGAAATTTGGAAATCTAACATAATTGCCAAATAGTACCTGTGTAATAGTGAATACAACAGGAGCAAGGGATCAACATCTAAGCCTTCATCTTTCCACCCAACCCGCGCTTGCTGTGCCAGAAACCATTCCTATCAACATTCATCTGGTTTTTCTTTGCTGCAACTAAACACAGGTCGCTGCGGCCACCTTTACCGTTCATTTCCGTTTGGAGCTTACGCCGCCTCATCCTGTTCTCCAATCGCAATCCTCGTAAGGCACGAACTCTTTGTTCAATCTCCAGAGCTTGCGAAAAGTTCCAGATCCTAACAACACCTTCTTCGCCTCCGCATACGATACGATCAGAACCAATGTCCACTGAAAATAAATTGCACCCAAACCCATGAAGCATCCGCTGTGGGGGTTCCACATTTTTCTGCTCCACGTGGTTAGCTCTTGCAAGATTTTCCATTGCAGAATGCGTGCTCTTTTTCAACAGCTTTCTAACGTCGATAAGTGAAAGCTTGCCGTCACTGGAAGCTGAAACAAGCCAAGGGAATTCAAATGCAAGAGAATACACAGGGCCTGCGTGAGGATTCCATGTTGCTACCCGACGTACTTTGCCGTCAACACTACATATCTCAAACATGTGAATAACTCCATCTTCTGCTCCAGTAAATAATAGCTTCCCAGTGTGGCTTCGAGCCAAAGAATAAACGTTACTAGCATGGGCATTATGTATGATGGTAAGTGGAGTCCCAGTACCAGTCTCCCAAACATATACATCTGACCCAGATGTGCTTGCCACTGTAGTATCATGTGGTACAAGGCTCCAAACCCAGTCACTGTGGCTCAAGATCTTTACGCATGTCAGCGAAGCACGATCCCAAACACGTACAGTCATGTCCCACGAACCACTGTATATTCTAGTAAGATCCAAAGAAAGGCATGTTATAGGCCCTTCATGCTCCCAAAACCGGAACTCTGTGTTCTGGTTCTGAGAACCTCGAAGGTCAAACAGATGTGGATGTCCTTCCTCCGCCCTCCAACCATGTATGAAGCCATCCGTACCGCCAGCAACTAAGAGCTTCGTATCTGCTGCAACTGCTCGAATAGTGCACCCAAGCGGCTGTGACTTGGCAATCAACAACCCTTCTTCCATATCCCACATTCGAACAATTGAATCATACCCCGAAGTAAATATCAACTTCTTTGACGACAGAAGGAAAACAGTTCTAACAGCTTCAGTGTGACCATAAAGCACATCTATGCTATAACGACCCATAAACGTCTTGCTCCTGAACTCCCTCTCCATAAAAAGTTCCCTCCATGACTTCTCGTCCGAGTTCCCCGCACCCAGAGGCATGGGGACTACAGGAAATCCCCATCTCTCACAGTAAAATTCCTTCCAAACATGGTGTTCCGACGAGATCCTATACAGAGATGATGACACACAAGAAACTATACCAAGCTCCTTTGGGTCAAGACAGTTAAGGATTTCAGATATCAAAGCTGGCGGGAGGTCTGTAATTGATCGGCTGAGATTACCTAAAACCTCATTTGCAGGCAATGATTTGGCAATTCCCTTTTTGGGGTGAAATACGGTCACAAGTTTTGTTTTGTCAAATTTCTCTTTTTCGATTATGGGATCAGATTTCGATAACTTTTGATTGTTACCGGAGTTAACTTGATTCAATTCAATTTCCTCCCCGCAAAATTTATCTACACTTTTCACTGAATTCTTTCTCGAAAAAATCTCTCTGCTTCTTTGGCATTCAAATGCCATAAAAAATTCTTCCGCAAAACTAAATGAAAGGCAAATTCAAGCCCCTCAACTGCAACAAAATGAAAAACTGAAGCCCCACTAAGCAAAATCCCAAAAAATGGAAGCCCTAGAATTCCAATCCTAGAAAGTCCAATCAGCTAATAAGGTAAAATTAGAAGCCCAAACGGATAAGATGTTTTGAGAATCACTATCTATTATTTCTGTTAGTAAGTAAAGCTGATCCTCAAATTCTAAAAGAATTGCTTAAATAAGGAAACAGTGAAAAGAACAAGCCCTAGAAATTGAAATCGAAATTGAAATCAATAGCACATAAAATGATGAATTTCGGTACCTCGAGGGACGAAACGCTACGCAGAGTAAGAGACACTGAATTCTAGGGCTCGAAAAATGGACGTATATAGAGAGGAAATTTGGTTCGGCGTGGTGGACTTGAATTTTCTTTTTATGTTTTGTATTGCTGTTTGGGATAAATTAATGAGCGGTTGAACAGGCCTGTGCGAACCGTAGGATTAGATCTTCCTTAAGAAAAAAAACAAAATATATTTGAAACTTGGACTTTTTACGTATAAAACGTTGTCGGTGGTCGTTCCTTTTACACATGTGATTTATTTATTTTATAACTTCCAACGGAACTTTTTACGTAATTTTTAATAAAAATTCAGAAAAGTGCAAACATAAGAAGTCTGAACTATAGAGTAAATTAGTAATATTTTTAAAACTATGTACATAAATTAGTAATATATTTAGGAATTGTGAAAGCAACTCTGTGTTGTTATCATTTTTAAACACATTTGAATGTCCAAGGATTTGCACTAACATTTTCAAGGAATTGATAAATGACATTTGAATTTGGTGTCTAAATTAGACTTCAAATAGGTAATCAAACAAAAAAAGTGTTTCCATGTTACATAAATTCTAATTAATAAAAAAAGGGAGCATCTGTTTCCATGTTACGTATTTTAATTCCCCGCCCCACTACACAGTGCTTGTTCTCTCACATCTACATACTCCCGTCCCCACCACGACCCACCATGACAGTCGATCACCATCCAACACCGCTAGCCACCACCTCTCCACAACCACAACCACAACCACAACCACCTACCCACAAACTACAACTGGCCACCACCGCGTTTCGCCACTAATTGTCCAAGCACCGACCACCCACCACCAATTTGCTGCCAGCACCACGACGCACCACCATTGCCAGTCTCTACCATCACCACCCAGCACTACTGGCCACAGCCTCCCCAAACCAAAAAAAACCTCTCACACCTACAACCCGCCACCATTTCTACACAAACCCTTAAACCCATTACTCATATTATGCAAGCAATTACTGAAAACAACCGTCATGAAACCTTGATAAGTGTCCATGCCGTCGCGCTCTTTGAGAGTAAACAGGGGTGTAGTATTTAATAAGGGTGAGGTAAAAGGTTAAAAGGCAAGAGTTATCGATTTAATTGCATTACTTTTTGAGTTGATATCTGCCAAATGAAGACCAATTATGGAATCAGGGCATTTACCAATTCTATTGACTGAGTAAGGAAAAAAGTAAATATGTGACTACGTAATAATGATGCTCGGAGAGAAGGTGAGGGTTACCAATAAAATGAAGAGACTAACAGATAACTATAAGTAGTTGAAGGATGTCATAGTAGGCTAAGTATTTCACATTTGTGTCCTTAAAAATTATAACCTCAAGTTCAATTCACCTAAGTGGTTCTGTTTTGGTAAAATGAAGAGACTAATAGATAACTATAAGTAGTTGAAGGATGTCATAGTAGGCTAAGTATTTCACATTTGTGTCCTTAAAAATTATAACCTCAAGTTCAATTCACCTAAGTGGTTCTGTTTTGGTTCAATTCACCTTGTTGTTTCAATTTCGTGTTTATTCACAATAGACGGCTAAGTCTAATTTTTTTTAAGGGCCATTAATCTCCTAGGATAACATTGTAACTTCCACCCCCCCCCCCCCCCTCCCATCAACCTTGGTAGCCACATCAGCCTGCCTCTTAGAACTACCAAAACCAATTATACACTATGACACTTTCATCCGTTCCCAACCCTAAATCAAAACGGCGAACAGATTTAATTTGTTCATCGCACATCTCCATTTTGCTGGCACATTTAGAAAACAATTCAAGGGCCAAATCGAAGCCATTATTATGAACATCAATAGGGATTTCTAATGGCTTGCTTTGACATTAGGCACCACAAGAAAATCCACTTTTAGCGACGGAATTTTCGTGCTAAAAGTGGATGTTTTGTCGATAAAGACTTTAGCGACAGATAGTCCGTCTCTAAAAGTCCGTGAGTAAAAAGGTCATCCCTAAAAAATTAGCAGCGAAAATTGATTGTCTGTCGGCAAAAGTTCAACTTTACTGACGGAATAAAATTACTTTTAGCGATGGAATTTTTTTCATCGCAAAATGTATTTTTGTAATTTTCATAATTTTTTTATTTTCTCAAAATTCATTTTTAAAAGAATTTTAACGACGAAAATTCTATCACTAAAAGTTTGTCGTTATTTTGTCAATTTTAGTGACAGAACTTCCGTCGATAATAACCGAATCGGACTTTTAGCGACCGAAAATCCGTCGCTAAAAGTCAGTCGGTAATATGTTTTGGAGACAATAGTTTCCATCCTTAAAAATGACAACGCAAATCCTTCCATTGTACTTTTAGCGACGGATTTTCCGTTGTCAAAAGTCCGTTGCTAAAAATAATTTTAAAAGTTTTTCTTATTTTTTCCATACCCAAACCTGCTTCCTGTGCTTCAATTCGTACCAAAAAAATATTCATCCGCAAGCCAAACCCAATCCACTAATTGTTGATCCATCAACAATTTAACCCTAAATCAATAATACACATACACAAAAATCTCATGTTTACATCTAATTTAACACAAATACACACACACACACACACTAGTATGAAGCATGTGCGTTGCACGTGAATATGGTCGAGAGTAGTTTTTAAAATCATACTGTGCAAAGTTGTTGGCGAAACGAAGAGAAAATAGAAAAATTGAAAGAAACAATTTACATCTTTGTTCGAGATATATAAACTTCATACTTCAACACGAAAATGAAGAATGAGATGATGGAGTTTTACTTTTATATAATTTAATTAACAATACTATAATATCTTTCTAGTCTTCATCAAATTTGAGCTTCTTTTTTGCATGGTCGGAGTGCACAAGATCATGGGCTGTGATTCAAATATTTTCCTCATGTAGTTCTGTTGGGCAGTACTCTTGAACTTCTTGTGCTACCAACCTTACTCGGATTCTGTCATCTTCAGTCTTTTTGTCCATCCTAACGATGAAGATGAATTCTTTGCCTTCCATGTTTTCAACAATTTTGACATGCTGTATGTAACTCGTTAGTTTAACTTTTTACAAGGCATGCAGTGATGAAGTTCGCATACCTGCTTTGACTGTATCAATTTTGAGACTGAGCATCCAATTAAAGTTTCGACTGTATCAAATAATGTTACGAATGCTTGTTGTGTGTCTCCAATTACAACCAGTTTCAACATGTAACTATTCTTTTTAATCATTATCACTGAATCAACAATATTTTTGTTCAAATAAATATGTCTTGTTGATTCCCGTAGTTTACCTTGGTTCATAAGTTATTGGAGATTCACATTTTTCGTCCTTAAAAGTCGACCATTTCGCTGTGATTGTAACTTCCTTGCCGCATTTTCTGCATGCTTAGTACTATGGTTCTTCTTTGTTCTCAATATTTAGTAGCTTCGCTTTAAAAGAGCAGTATAATTTATGTGTAAAACTATTGTTAGTAAGTGTTGTGCTCCCATATATATATATATATATATATATATATATATATATATATATATGTCTCACCTGAGTTGTTTTTGGTGCATTTGAGAGGATTTCTTCAAGGGTTACCCGTTGCATCTCTCATTTTTCCAATTGGTGATAGACATGGTCTTTCCTTTTTCAACCTATGTTTGAAGTTAAAAAGCATGAGAAGTTCTACATTACTGTTTCATAAGGTTTAGGTCATGTCTAAAAAGAATGTGTATTATCAGTTTCTGATTGAATTTGCTTCCTTGATTTATGGGTTAACTTATAGCGTGTTGATGAATGATAAAGACAATTGAGGTTCACCTGCAATACTTTTTAAAAGTGTTACGTTACTGCTTTCATAATGCTTTTGAGACAGTGAATAAAACACTTAAATTTCAAGTTAATCTACCTTGATATTCTATTGCTTTTACATTATCTATTACACTAATTGGTGGTTCTTCGGCTTCTGTCGCTAAATTTTGTCATTCCTTCGTTGCTCAGTCACCCCAAAGCGTTATAGTTGTGAAAGTCGACCTGCATTACATAAGATTTACGACAGTAGCTATCTTCCTTTTTTTTTTTTGAACGTTAGAAGGCCTTAGTTTTAGTGAAATATTCTTTGTCCATCATGATGATTTCTCGCCTTTTATGCACAGTCTCATCTCTGTTTCTCCTGATGTTTGAGAGTGGTTTTGCGTTAACCACTACTCCTAGAATGCCTGTAGAATCGTAAAAGCAAGAAGAAGTACATTGTCTCTTAACTGCTTCCTTTTCACTTTGGTGCATTTGGCATATACACAAAGGAACACGAGCAAAATAAAGAGAAACTGATATAGCTTTTTTATGGTAAAAGAATAAATTAACAGTTAGGTGATTGTACCAAAATAGCCAAGTGTGAGGATTCTGCGGATCGTCGTGCATAAAGTGTTCCATATTAAGCCTCTTAGCTAGTCTAGGAATCCTAATTCTCAATTGCTTGGTTTCAAGAATCACAACTAGGGATGGCCTATACTCTCTATTTAAGTTCTTGAGATAAGTTATTTTGTGATAGTGCACAGTACTTCTTGAGTTTTAGATAAGGAAACTAAACATTAACACCTGAGAGAGTGAGTTTTTGATAGAGCCTTTTTTGAGCTTTAGTGAAATGAGCTTCAGAAAGATTGATCTTTTTAGCATACCATTTTTTTTCTGTTCCGCTTGGGGGTGCTCTTGGTTACAGCACTAGCAACTTCACCACAAACAAGATCAATCATGATCAGCATCATCATCAGTAACCAGGTTACTGAATTTCTTTTGAGTGGCAAAGGCTTTAAGCTCATTCAACTGAGAGACAGAAAGAGGTTCGGTAACAGGAGGCAGTATCAGGCCTTTGTGGCAAAGCTTAATGTTCATGTGTCTTTACTTCAGAAGTATACATGATCGGGATTAATGGCAAGACAACTAAAAGTGAGGGCAGAAATTTCAAAGGACAAGCAAATGTAGAAAGTGAAGAAAATGATGATGCTATTATTTTTTCATTATGGCTCATTTAACAAAGTGCAGTGTGTGAAGGACAAGCGCTTCTAGAATTATCAAGCTATTGAGATAAAGCTTGACAAGGAGGCAAATGAATCGACTTTTATAACTCAACTGAACTACAATTCAACATGAAATACTCGTTCAAAGACATGCACATGATCATTTACGACTATTTGACTCAAGCGGATGATTGGATCTTCCTTTAGTTGTGGCTGGATCTTCTATACACGACTCATAGTTTGGTCTGGTAGGTCATTTTAAGATATTTAGATGCAATGCAATTACACGTATAACTACGTCATGGATAACTTATATGTAGGCATGCAAGCCTTTATCATGAAACTCGATTCCCTCTTATAAGTGCTCTCTTATTATCTAGCATTCCCGCTTTCTTCAAAAAGGTTTGCGTTTCTGATCAGTATTTCTCCTCATTGTCTAACATTGCCCACATATAGGTGAACAGACTTGTCATAAAAGCAAAAGTTCATAGTGTCAAGGCATTTACAACAATAATTTAATCAAAAACAACATAAATGTATTACGGGAAAGCATTTGAACTATACAAGTACAAATAGAAAAGGCAATACTACTTCTCACAATACAAGAAAAAAGGCTTTTAGCGACGGGGAAATCCGTCGCTAAAAGCATATATCCCGTCGCTAAAACAATTAGCGACGGATTAACCGTCACTAAAAGTCCCTCGTATTAAAGCCCATCACTAATAGTTTAGCAACGGAATTTTGAAATCTGTCGCTAAATATGTAATTTGTTGCGACGGATTTATTTTTAATTAGCGACGGATATTCCGTCGCTAATTATATTTTTAGTATTTTAATTTATTTTCTTTTTTGTCAAATTAGCGACGGAATAATGTTTTAGCGACGGAATATTCCGTCGCTAAAAAGCTTATTTAGCGACGGAATATTCCGTCGCTAATTAACTGATTGTAGGAATACTTTTAGCGACGGAATTAATCCGTCGCCAAAAGTCAAAATTTTTTTGAATTTTTTTTTCTATTACCCAGATCTGTAATACAATTTTCATTTCTCAACAACAACGCAATAATCAATACACAAAGAAATATATATAATCAATTATAAAAAAAATGTTTCAATATAAAAAAGACTCATATGTAAAAGCCAGGAACCGGATACAGCCGGTTAGGGGAGGGGAGAAGAGTACAAGCCGGGCGCGGGGGGGGGGGGGAAGCTAGGAACGGGCACGGAAAGGGGCTCATCAGGGGTTGCTGAGTCCCGGATCTGGATCCTGCTGATCCGGGGCCGGCTCGGCATGTCTAGCAATGCCTTGTTCCCATCATCCTCACCACCACTGTAGCAATGCGCTGGATCTCCTCGTCGTCCAACTGACGCTGAGGAGCCGGTGTCTGTGGAGGGGCAGCAGGGGGTGAGGACGCTCATATCACGGCACGAGCAGTCGTGCTAGGCAGGCCGCGTATGCGGCCTTTCGACCGATTCACGACCTCCGGCGTATCCAGCCATCGCTTCAACCCCCCAGTACTCGCAGCCGTACTAGTGGACGCTGATGGCTGTCCGGACTGCTGCTCGAACCCCCTTAGCTGTTCATACGAGGCCTACAAAAACAGTGGTTTAACGATATGTTAGGGCATTAATTAACGAAATGGACATTGAGGATAGAAAGACAAAACATTAACAACTTAAATAAATTGACTCACATCGATCCGCCGGGCAATATCTGAAATATAGTCGCCCGCCCGGTGCGCCTCGTCCTTGTCCTTCTTCCGCACGTGCGTCTGACTATAGGTCAGAGCTATGACCTCATCCTCCTCCAGATCCGGGTGCTCGACCGCGTTCATGTGTCGGACGATGTCGTGTGGCACCGACCCCCCCGTGTGCGTCGGATCTCTGTTCTGTCTGTTCTCGGCCCCGCTCTTACTCTTGGCGTCCCAGCCTGGATCCGTAACCCACCGATCTATCATCTCCCCCCATACACGGTGAGATATCCAATGTGGGGGATATCTCGTCATCTCCGTCATCGGGGCACCCTCGGGCAGCAGCTTCTTTGCCCGGTCTCGTGCGTCGTGGAGCCATCGGCGGTAATTCTTGCCGATGTAAGCAAAGAAGGCATGCTACCCCAGTGCCTGCTGCTTAGGCGTGTCAAACGTAAACCCCTCATGTAAGGCATTCAATAACACAAATTATGACCAGAAAACAAACTGTAATTAAACATTTACTAACGCTGAAAAAAATACTTCACCGTACCAGCCACTCCTCCCATAGGGCCTCCCTCACAGCGGCATCCCAGTCCTTCCAGTACAGGCGTGGCTCGAAGAATCGGCCCTTCACAAGAACGCCGATCTTCGTCCTCGCCAGATTCTCCAGGATCCTGCCAAAGAAGTAAATAAATAAATTAATACAGTTCAAATATAAATTAACACCCCAAAATTTTAAATATAAGGCATGAGGTGATATTTTTAGTACTTACAGGCCCTCCTGCGTGAGCGTAACTCTCTGTTTACGCTGGGGGTCGATGCGTACCCCGCGTGTCGGACCACGGCCTCGTCGAGATCCTACAAAACACAGACATTAATACAGTTCAAATGTACTTTAAATATAAGGCTAGCGAAAATGTGCTAAACACCGTTATAAACTATACCTGAGGTAGAACCCACGGAAGATGGAGAATGCACGCGCGTGTGGGATGAATCTGCGTCGGGCTGGGGCGACGACTCGGGCTGGGGCTGGAGCTGGAGCTGGGGCCCCATCTGCTGTCCGCGATCACTCTGTGCCTCGTCATCAGTAGGCAATGACGAGGTGGGACCCACCGGGGAAGAAGCAGCTCGGCGTCCAGCCCGGCCACGAATAGCCCGTATCCTATCCATATCTGACTTCATATAGATAAATTACAAAGACATTAACACGTTAAAAACAATAATTTGGCATAAATCATCATCGGCTTCTTCATGCACATGCCTGGTGGAAGGTTGTAAGGGACAATAATAATAGGCCAACAGGAGTAAGGCGTGGTAGACTGACCGAAAGGGTTGAACCCATCGGTTGCCAGACCAAGTCTAACATTCCGAACTTCCTGAGCAAAGACTGGATGCCTGCGGTCAAACTCCTTCCACGCCTCTCCATCAGCTGGGTGTGTCAGCACATCGGCATCGTTGCTGCGAGTCTCATGATGAGCCCTCATATGTTTAGCCATATTGGAGGAGTAGTACATTCTCTGAAGCCGTGGTGTGACCGGGAAATATCGCAATATCTTCCATGCAATGTTTTTCTTCTTCCCTTTGTCCAGTTTGTACCTCGAATGATCACATACTGGACACCGTGACAAATCCTTATTCTCTTTCCAGAATAATACACAATCGTTATTGCACGCATCTATCCGATCATAGCTCAACCCAAGTTTCCTCATCATCTTCTTCGCGTCATAGTACGACGGCGGTAGCTTTTCACTTTCGGGCAGTATTTCTTTGATTAAGGTAACAAACTCGTTAAAACCTTTCTCACTCAGGCCATGGTCTGATTTTAACTGTAATAACCTACTAACCGCAGACAGCCGTGTGTGTTTCGGAGCTCCATCCCACAGCGGCTCTTCCGCATCTCTCAAAAACTCATAAAACTGATGAGCTCCCTTGTTCGACGATTATGGACTGTTGTTACCCCAGTCAACATTAGCATGCCCAGCATCCATAATCATATCTCGGTAATCATATTGTTTCCCCGTGCTGCGTCCACCTTGTGTATCCACCCATAAAACCGTACCGACGAAGATGCCATTTTACTTCAATTCTTTTTCTCCAGTGCAACAACTCACATCTACCGCACGGACACCTTATCTTATCAAGGTCAACATGTGCAGGATGCGCATAAGCGAAGTCGGGAATTCGTCAACGCGACACTCAAAATCTTCAGCATTCTTCCTTTTCATCCAACTTCGATCGACTGACATGACGACTGAATTATCGTACTGTATACCACCTTCAATTATGACCAGTGATTAGGCATTGCCAATGTAAATATGAATGCATGAATGTGACAACACGTCTACATATTTCCCCTCCATTCTTGAACAGGTAGTGGGCAGATCCCATTCAGAAAAGCACATGTTTATAAAACAGTGAATAACTCATGCTTAGTCCCATGTTTGTGGAAAATTCGGCAGCACCTTCCCGTATTTCTCCAAGTACACGACATCGATTAGGTGTTCTAACATTCATCTAACCTTGCTCAGGAAGGTTTGACGGATGTTAGAACACCAGATCTGTATGCACCCGGAGAAACACACGAGAACGTGTACCAAATATCCACGACATAAAACACAAAGCATGAGTCAAAACATTGTTTTATAAACAATTAGCTTTTCCAAACTGGACATCCAAAGGCTCATTTCAAAGCATTACTTTGTAATGAGTACCTTTGAACGGGAACTAAGGGTTTCTATGCATGCATGCGTTCAGAAATTGATAACATATGCAAGAATCTTTCCGAAATATCAAAACTGCAGAAAGATCGTTACATATGTTACCAATTCCACATTAAATAGAATTCGTTGGCAACGAGTTGAACCATCTCGTTGCCAATAGACTTCTCAAAACAACAACTAATATAAATAAGGCCGTGTTTGTAAACAACGAGTACTTAAACCATCTCTGGGCCACATGGAGTAATTATGGCTAACTGGGTTATTAGGGTTAATTAGGGCTAACTGGGTTATTAGGTTAATTACGAGTATTAATTATAGCTAATTAGGGTTGATTAGGACTAATTAGGGTTATTTAGTCCTAATTAGGGTTTAATTGTGCCGAGTAGTGCTGATTAGTCGTAATTAGGACTGATTAATCGTAATTAGGACTAATTAGGCTTAATTGGGTTATGTTAGAGCTAATTATTGTTAATGAGGGCTAGTTTCAGATAATTATAGCTAATTAGGGTTGATTAGGACTAAATAATTAGGACTAATTAGGGTTATTTAGTCCTCATTAGGGTTTAATTGTGCCGAGTAGTGCTGATTAGTCGTAATTAAGGCTAATTAGGCTTAATTGGGTTATGTTAGGGCTAATTAATGTTAATGAGGGCTAGTTTCGGATAATTATAGCTAATTAGGGTTGATTAGGACTAATTAGGGTTATTTAGTCCTAATTAGGGTTTAATTGTGCCGAGTAGTGCTGATTAGTTGTAATTATAGCTAATTAGGATTGATTAGGACTAATTAGAGTTATTTAGTCCTAATTACGGTTTTAATGGTGCCGAGTAGTGTTGATTAGTCCTAACTAGCGCTAATTAGGCTTAATTGGGTTATGTTAGTGCAAATTACGACTAATTAGGCTAACTATAATCAATATGCACATAATTGGGTTCATTTGGGCTAATTTGGGGTAATTACAGCTAATTTGATTTTCATTAGATTCTTAGGGTTAAGTAAAACTAATTAGGCTCGTTAGAGCTAATTAGGGTTAATTGATTTACTAAAATAGTGTTAATCAGGACTAATTAGGGCTAATTATAGCCAGTGCTGGAGCCACGATGAGATTCCAGGGGGTGCATGCTAAAAATGTCGCATTAACCTAACTAACCTAAATTTAATGCACATTCAACAGTTGCTCAATTCCGACACCTCATATAGGGTGTCGATATGGTATCCGATACGTGTCCGACGCCTTCGGACATGTGTCTGACGCCCACCGACACGCACCTCCAGACACATCGGCATACGTTAATTTGTGGTTTAAATGTCGGACACCGTCGATCAGACATGGTGTCCGTATCTGCACTAGCTAATAGGTATCTCAATCCAATTGGGTCCCATCCTCCGTCAACAACCTTAATTTCGACACCTCATAGAGGGTGTCGATATGGTGTCCGATACGTGTCTGACACCTTCGGACACTTGTCCGACGCCTCCGGACACGTGTTCGACGCCCACCGACACGCACCTTCAGACACATCGGCATACATTAATTTATTTTTTAAATGTCGGACACCGTCGATCAGACGTGGTGTCCGTGTCTGCACTAACTAACAGGTATCTCAATCCAATTGGATCCCATCCTCCGTCAACAATCTCAATTCCGACACCTCATATAGGGTGTCGATATGGTGTCTGATACGTGTTTGACACCTCCGGACACGTGTCCGACGCCCACCGACACGCACCTCTAGACACATCGACATCCGTTAATTTATTTTCTAAATGTCAGAAACCGTCGATCAGACATGGTGTCCGTTTCTGCGCTAACTAATGGGTATCTCAATCCAATTGGGTCCCATCCTCCGTCAACAATCTCAATTCTCAATTCTCAAATGCTCAATGCAATAAAAATTAACAAAAATCACACATTCAATCCAATTGGGTCCCATCCTCCTTCAATAATCTCAATATCTCAAATGCTCAATGCACAATTAACAATCTAAAATCATCAATTAACAACCTAAAATCATCAATTAATAATCGCAATTACTTCAAATGCACAGCTAATAACCTAAAATCATCAATTAACAACCTAAAATCACAGATCAATAATCACAATTCTCAAATGCACAATTAACAACCTAAAATTATCAAACAAATTATCAATGTTCAAATGGGAAAAAATTGTTCAAAATGCACATATCCGATGCGCTTGAATTATTTCAATTTAGGGTTCGATTGTATTAGGGCATTCAATTTAGGGTTCAATTAGGGGTTCAATTAGTTTAATTTAGGGTTCGGTTCGATTAGAGCATTCAATGTAGGGTTCAATTACAGAAATTTAGGGTTCAATTAGGGGGTTCTATTGATTCAATTTAGGGTTCGGTTGATTTGGGGCATTCAATTTAGGGTTCAATTAGTTTAATTTAGGGTTCGATTCGATTAGGGCATTCAATTTAGGGTTTAATTAGGGTTCAATTACTTCAATTTAAGGTTCAATTAGGGGGTTCAATTAGTTCAATTTAGGATTCGGTTGGATTATGGCATTCAATTTAGGGTCAATTCGATTAGGGCATTCAATTTAGGGTTTAATTAGGGTTCAATTACATCAATTTAGGGTTCAATTAGGGAGTTCTATTGATTCAATTTAGGGTTCGGTTGATTTGGGGCATTCAATTTAGGGTTCAAGTAGGGGGTTCAATTATTTCAATTTAGGGTTCGGTTGGATCAGGACATTCAATTAGGGGTTCAATTAGTTTAATTTAGGGTTCAATTCGATTAGGGCATTCAATTTAGGGTTTAATTAGGATTCAATTTAGAGTTCAATTAGGTGTTCAATTAGTTCAATTTAGGGTTCGGTTGATTCGGGACATTCAATTTAGGGTTTAATTATGGTTCAATTACTTCAATTTATGGTTCAATTAGGAGGTTTTAGTAGTTCAGTTTAGGGTTCGGTTGATTTGAGGCATTCGATTTAGGGTTCAATTAGTTCAATTTAGGGTTCGATTGGATTAGGGCATTCAATTTAGGGTTCAATTAAGGGTTCAATTAGTAGCGCTTCTCCTAAGGTTAGTTGCAGCGGGTGAAGGAAGCGAGAGCTTAGCGTACCCAGGTGCCAAAGTGCAAGGCACATCACAAAGCGGGAAGCTAATTTAGGTACAGGTTTACCCTCACGGCGTTTACCCGAATCCCTCATTTTAGATGCATTGTTTTTAGTTAAATTTAGGTACATGATACTGCTTAATGTTTAAGTACATGATACTGCTTAATGTTTTTAGTTAAATTTACCAGTACCTCACTGTTTTCATGTTTTTGCTTATCGCACCTTTTCTGAAATAATGATGCTGCACCACCTCCCAATCCCATCGCATCACCCCTGTTTTATAAACACACTCCCCCAACCTACACGAACCTTCTCCTAACGGAAAATAAAACATATGAATTCCTAACCGCGTTCAACCTATTCTCAAGCCAATTACTGAAACCCTAGATGCAAAACTAGTGAAGGAAGAAGCACAAAAACAGCAAAGTCAAAGAATAATCCAACAAATTTCTTCTTTATTGCAAGTTTTCCCACTTTTTCTCAGTAACCAAGCAGATTATCAGTACGCATAATCAATTAAACGAACAATTATGCGTTTGCTAAAGCCAATTACAGTAACGCTAGATAGAAAATTAGTAAAGGAATTCGTGAAATTCACTTCGCCAAATCACAGCAAGGAGCTTACCGAATTTAGAAATTCACTTCGCCGGAATCTAGTGACGACGGCGGAAACGAAGGCGAGATCCTCCGGCGACCAGTTTGGGTTAGGTCACCTGCTTCGTTCTCTTTCCTTGATGACGCAAGAAGCAAACTCACCGTCGAGGGTGGGTTGCCGTCGATGATAGAGACGAAGGTGGATGTTTGGCAGTGGTGGCGCGGCGTCGAAGGTGGGTTGCCGTAGATGTGAAGGTCGTCGGTGCACCGGTGAGAGAGAGAGAGAGAGAGAGAGAGAAAGGGCTATTTTATAAAAGACTTTTAGCGACGGACTAATTCTGTCGGTAAAAGTCCGTCGATAAATCCGAACATTCAACGACGGAATTTTTACTGACGGAATTATTTCGTCGCTTATATATATTTTTAAAATTATCAAAAATTATAAAATTGTATAAAATATTTAGCGACGGTACTATCCGTAAAAAAAAGTGCGTCTGTAATAGTCCGTTGGCAAAGGCTGTTAGCGACGGAATATTCCATCGCTGAAAATATTTTACCGATAGATGTTAATCGACGGCTTATTCCGTCGCTGAAAGATTTTTTTAGCGACGGAAAAAAGTTCGTCGCTAAATCTGTCTTTTCTTGTAGTGTTAGAAGGCAAGCAGTTAACTTGTAAACAGGTCGGCCATATGGCATGGTCCCTCTGAAATGATTTTTTCTCCAAGGAGTTGCTTCATTTTCATTTTTATCTTGATGCCTAACTTGAGTAGTTTCTTCTATTTCAAACGGGAAAATCTAGTAGGTTCCATTTTGATACTTTGAATATTATGCTCATACATTGACAAAACATGCTTGCCAGAAGAATTCCTATCTTCTAATGGTCCTTTCCTCGTATTTTTCTCTCCATAGCACTGGTCCAATATTACCCTCAAACAGTGTTACAGTCGATTATGAGAATGTTTATATCAACTATAACGGATAATTGATCATTTGGATGTAGTTGTAGTAGAGTGATGATAAAAAGCTTCCTAAAATCATTTAATTTCTACACATCAATTTGATTCGTTGATGAGCTCCAATCAACCATATCTTTCGTATGAAATTCATTACTTCCTTAAAAATTAAATCATTCAAGTTGTAAGTATCAAGCTTTTCACCTTTTGTTTTTCAATGGGGAACCTAAATTGAACTTTAGTGATTTTATAGCATATCTTCGAGCCCTCTTCTCCTATTTTCTCAAGCTCTGTCTATCTTAGGAAGGTTGGATTCTCTTTTCTCGTTCCTATTAACCACAATTTAGCTTAAATGGCTTCTCTATGGATTTTTAATAATTAGTTGAACCAAGTTATAATCAATTTATCAGTTTAGGATTTTGTTGACAGAGGTATCACTCTTACTTAGACTGGTCTTCAATTATAAAGTCTAAGCTCTAATCTAATGATTGACTTAACAAAGCTGACATTAAATTGGGCACGATAGGTACAGTATGAAGTTCTAAATGCAATAGTATGCGTGCTATTTGATTTTTTTTTTTACTGTCATCTTACTTGGGGATGCTGTAGGCCCTTTATGTATTGCCTGTCGGTCGGCAGAAAATTCTTCAAGATATTATCCATACAATTTTCTTCAAGGGCTTGAATGATGTTGGCTATCACTGGAAATGACTATTCAATGTGCTTGTTGACATTTGTGAAATTTTGGTTCGTTGACCTAACTGTTCCGTATGATATTAAGTATGTTGTTCCTTTTTGAAGCATCGGCTCAAACTTTGAGATGGTATCATTGAACATAACTGCTTGCACTCTCATTCCCTGTATGTAAATCAAGAATTTTTTTAGTGCATGCATCTTGTATACAAATTGCTTGGTTGCTTTTTATAGTGAAAATACATTCGGCCTTAAAGTATCAAGCAGTAAAATGTAATAGGGTATGCAATTTTGATGCCATATATTTCAACTAACTTTAATACTTTTTTCTTTGGCTAATTTTTTGCATGTTTGGTTTTATTGCTTTTTCAGTACCTTTTTTTTTCATTAGCTGTTTATGAAGCTTGAACTCTTTTGTCTTAGCTTTGTTTTTCTCTTTGTCTTAAAGGGTTTCGTTTCTTTTTTTTTTGCAGCAACATATTTCGTTTCCCAATGTATAAATATAGATTAAGATTAAATTTATCACATAATGTTCAATAAACTCATTACAAAGAAATTAATTAAGGAAGGGTGCGATTTTCATTGGAGTAATTAGCGGATGGCAAAACCGGAAGAAAAGAGTTTTGAACATTAGTAATTATTAATTGCAAAATGATAAGATTTTTATTGAAATAATTAACGAAGGGCACAAACCTTTTTTTTTCTTTCCATTAGCTGTTGTTAAAGCTTGAACTCTTTTGTTTTTGTTCTCGTTGTTTTTTTGTCCAGCAATTTTAATTTCTTGGCTTGTCTTTCTCCTGGACTTAAAGGGTTTTGTTATATATATATATATATATATATATATGTGAGCTTATTCGTTGAGAGCGTGGGCAAAATAGGAGAAGTTGTAAGCGCGATCTCGCGTCTTTTTCGAAAGCTGTCAGTCGTCCGCCATACAGTATGGCGGACGTGTTTTTTTTACCTTATTGCCCCTCCGCGCCTGTCCGCTACACTGTATGGCGGATGACATTAAAGTCTTGATGGGAGACAACAAAAAGACGTACGCGATACTGTGTAGTGGACGTCCCTAGGCTGACACCTGTCAGGGCCTGTCCCGTCAGTTTTTTTCGACAATGACGGTTATCTTGTCCTTATCTATCACGTCAACAGTGTCTGCTACACAGTGTAGGGGACGTTATAGCCATCCGCGATACTGTATCGCGGACGTAATAGCCATCCGCGGTACTGTATAGCAGACGGTAAATATACATTCAAAAAACAGTAACTACGACACTCTTCTCCACTCTTTCTACTCACAAAATTTCCCAGTAGCGTTGGCAAGCAGATCGGCGCAATTCTGTCTTAAGAACACCTTTAATACCCTAAATCGATCACGTAAGTTCACAAAATCTACACTTTTTTTTGTTTGTAATCTTCAGTTGTGATGAATATTGCGTTTTATATATGTATGTTTTTGTTCATGTGCAAGCGTTTGTAAAATCCGATTCCGTATATGTATATATATTTATACATATGAGTACATATGCTAACATTGTATGCATCATTCATGTGCTTGCGTTATATGTATTATGCATGTGCTAGCGTTGTATTTTTGCGAGCGATTATCAAAATCCAAAACGTAAAATCCAAACTGAGAAGGTTTTTCCATAATTTCAGTTGCAAAAAATGGAATTTAACCCTGGACCTGAAGACCCATCCGTGTTATACGACCAAGCCAACCATATCAGTACGCTCATATGGGATGGTGGAGTAAGATACATTATTTATCGACTTTCTATCGCTTACGAACGTTGTATATACCGTTTGATATGCTTAAATTGTATTTATTAATTCGTAGGAAAGAGAACTTCTCAACACCGTAAAAGTATCTCGCGAGTTCACATCATGGAAACAGAACACCGCCCAGAAGAGGATACTACGTGGAATTGGGTTTGGGATTTTCACGCATGGGCAGATATTTCAACAGCTTGACCGGGCCTTGATAGGTGCCCTTGTTGAGAGGTGGAGAAGTGAAACGAATACGTTTCACTTCCCGCTCGGAGAGATGACAATTACCCTAGAAGATGTAGGGTTCATCTTAGGGTTGCCGGTGACGGGGCGGCCGGTAATTGCTCCTCCGTCAGAAGCAACGAATAAGAGAACCGCTAGGGACTTCTTAACTTCGATACCCCAGGATCAATTTAGCAGTGGTGGTATCAAGTTGAAGTGGTTGGTAGATACCTACGGGGTTTTGCCGGAAAACTATACGGGCCGTGACCTTGTGCTGTACACACAAGCCTTCCTCTGGTGGGTGGTGGGGGCAATATTATTCCCAACGACGTCGAAGAACACGGTCAGCGTGAGATATTTACCGTTGTTGGGTAACCTGGCGGAGGTTGGAGATTATGCATGGGGTGCAGCGGTTCTTTCGTATCTGTACCGAGCATTGCACAAGGCAACGAGGCCCAACTCCAAAGCCATATGTGCATGTCTCTCGCTATTGCAGGTATATCATATAAATCCTGTCTTCGTTATTATTTTTTTTGTTTTTGCTTTTGTTGAATCGACGATATAAATATAATTTGCCCATGTTCTCAGGTGTGGTCTTATGAACACCTTGCTCCCGGTGCACCGACGCGTAGGGATGGAACCGATAGAGTGTGGCCTCGGTTGCGTGCTTGGGAGTACAGCTGGAAGAATAGCCACTACCGCAGGAGAGTCGATCCCCATCACAACATCACGTACTATCGAGGGGAGTTCGACCGCCTATCTCCGGGCCAATTGCGTTGGGCACCGTACATACGTTTGGCGCGACGGGTAAAAGAGTCGTTCGTCTTCACGCTCTCCGGGTTGCAGCGCACACCCCTCATCCACTTCGAGGTCGCAGAGTGGCAGCTGCCAGACCGAGCAATGCGCCATTTTGAGTTGGAGCAGGGTTTGCCAGCCGGTGCCCCAGATATGAGGGTTAACAGGGACCCACCGGATGTCGGGCGGTTTGGCAAGGCCAATGCGCAAGAATTGTGCGCGGCCGAACTAGAGCTCTAGACTTCTTGGCAAGACACACTGGCGGCCATCGTCTCGGAACTGGACCCCATTATCAGCATCGCGGAGTACGTGAGTGGTACTTCCGCATCACGCGGAGGAGAGTAGCCCCAGTGAACTTTGAACGCGGGGCGAGGTATGCCCCTAGGGGTCAGATCGACGAGCGTATGGCATACAATCTCGTAAGTTGCCCAACTTGTCTTGAATATAAATGTCTGATTAAAGTTACTTATTTGTTATCTCTTTGGATGTAGGTTAATGCCTCGCTTGCATTCTTCCAGAAGTTGAGTGAGCGGAAGGATCTGATGAGCGCAATGGGCGAGGATCTTCGCCAACAGGCTGCTGCACTGGCTATAGGCTGCGGGAATTTTGTGCGGCAAGCATCGGGACAGTCTTCGGTCGACAGCCCGGGAATGGGTTATACGGGCGTCAGCCCGTATAACGTTGATCCCTCCGGGCAAGCTTCAGGGGTGAGCCAGGGAGTTGGTGGTCCCTCTGTACCGGGGATGGGACATGCTCAAGCGTCGTGGGCCGATTACAGCGGCCCGACCTTCAATTTGTTCCCAGAACCCCAACCCCTCTCTCAGAGTCAAGTCACGCAAGAATGGCCTTACGGTTTCAACGAGGCACTGCCCATTGTCCCGTGGGCGGGACCACTTGGCGGCCCCGAAGGGCAATATCAGCCGGCGGAAGAAATGGCCGACGAGCAATATCAGCCGGCCGGGGCCCCCAAAGGCGATTATCAGCCTGCCAGGGCCCCCCAAGGGGATTATCAGCCGGCCGATCCGTTGGTTGGAGGCCAATTTCTTCCATTGCTCTTGGCCCCTCGCGGAGGGCAAGAGCAACCAGTCGACCCCCGAGGGCAATATCCGAAAGGGCATCCAGCCAAGCCCCTGAAGCCGCATAAACATGACCTAATCCAAGCCTGTTATTTTAGCGGGCCCCCCCCCCAAGACGGAGCGTCGTATGATGTGTATCACCCGCAAGGCTTGGATTACAATGCCTCGTGGAGAGAACTGTCCTCGCTGGCGCCGGGAATTTGGTTAGACAACTTTGTCATCTCGCACTACGTGCAAATTCTGAGGCAAAGGAGTCGGGAGCAGCCTAACTACGGTCCGCGCATTTTTATCCTCGATGCTTACTTTCATGGCATCCTAGTACAAGAGTATAACGACTGGGACAAGGCGAGGAAGCAGGCGAGAAAGAAAAATGCCCAGCTCTAGTGGAGACCGTCCGCTAACCTACAAGCATATCTTGCTCGGCCGAGTCTAGTGAGCGCAGGTGTGGCAGAAGTGTTTCTAATCCCAGCTATAGTGAATTCCCACTGGTTCTTGGTTTGCTATGAACCGGTAACGAATACCGTATCAGTCCTCGACAGTCTCTACGATGATACCCCCGTGATCGGTGTGATTGAAATGTACCGAGGCTTAGGCGAGTTGGATGCCATGGTAAGATCATGTTTACTTCTTATTGTAACTTGCATATTGTAGAACTGATTAATCTTATTATGTTCACTATGTTTAATGTTTAATGCTTATTATGTGTCTCGCAGAATCTATTTGCTGCCATGGTCAATAGAAGCGTTCTCGAGAGAATCGAGAGAGTCGAGTGAGGCCCGTCGGGCGGGACGCAGCTTGTTTTCCGATTGAAGAGGAGTAGGCCCAAGCAACTTAATTCCTCGGACTGCGGCGTCTTCGTCTGCATGTACATGGATTACATCTGTCGGTCGGAGAGCCTCAAGAAGACCGTCTGGACCCAAGAATGCATAGACTGCTTTAGATATAGGATGGCTTGGCAAATTATCAATGGCCGGCCTAGAGCTATTAGATTTATTGTAAATCCGTGTAATGAGGGGGCCGAGGGACCCAATTGACAATGTTTGCGTATAATAACATTATATTCACTTTTTTAATTGTCCTTAAACTTCTTGAATCTTATCGTTGAATGCGATTGATGATTTCATTTGTGTTGACTGAGATGTGATCGTTGTTGAATGCGATTGATTTGATTCACTGATATCATTGTGTTGTTGAGCTGAGTGTTTGATTTGTTCTGTGTGATTTGCTTTGACCAGGGTGAAACAAAGTGTAAAAACCAAGTGAGACTGTTTCTGTTGGACTGTCCGATATAACATAGATAGGGCCCGAAAAAAAAAAAACCAAGTATTGAGGAGTCTTCCTTCTACTTGAATGTCCGCTATATAGTATAGCGGACATAAATAGGGCCGAAAAAAAAAAACTAAGTGTTGGGGACTCTTCCTTCTGCTTGAATGTCCGCTATATAGTATAGCGGACGTAGATAGGGCCGCCAAATACTAAGTGTTTGTGAGGCTTCTCTCTGCTTAACTGTCAACTATATAGTATAGCGGACGTAGATAGGCCTTTTTAAAAAAACTAAGTGTTGGGGAGTTTTCCTTCTGCTTGAATGTCCGCTATATAGTATAGCGGACGTAGATAGGGCCGGAAAACAAACTAAGTGTTGGGGAGGCTTACTTCTGCTTTACTGTCTGCTATATAGTATAGCGGACGTAGATAGGGCCGAAAAAAAACTAAGTGTTGGGGAGTCTTCCTTCTGCTTGACTGTCCGCTATATAGTATAGCGGACGTAGATAGGCCCTTTTAAAAAAACTAAGTGTTGGGGAGTCTTCCTTTTGCTTGACTGTCCGCTATATAGTATAGCGGACATAAATAGGGCCGAAAAAAAAAAACTAAGTGTTGGGGAGTCTTCCTTCTGCTTGCGAAAAAACTATTCGCGTACACTTTAGCGCCAAATTCATATCTTGCGAAAAATATTGGAATTTTTTTGGTCACTTGGTTTTTGCTCATTGCACCTTAGGCACACTATATAGCCCATTTCTATGAATTTCGGCGAAAATCGAGACAAATTATTTTTTTTCGTTTTCCTATGAGGGTCTATTTGCACACACTTTAGCACCAAATTCATAGCTTGCGCAAAATGTTGTAATTTTTTTTCACTTTTTTTTTTTTGCTCATTGCACCTTAGGTATGCTAGTTAGCCCATTATAGTATGACGGGTGTAGTTAGAAACATAAATTCACAACATTTTACATGCTTCAAAAGACGGGATTCGCTAATTAGAATGACATGTGGATAAGTGCCGGTTGGAATGAAATCCTAACATGCAGTAGGAAGAGATATATATATCACTCTTCATTTGACATATACTCATCAGATAAGTACTGATCATTGGTTAAAATATTGTTTCTCTCGTTTGATTTGAGCTGCCTCCCACTAGCCTCGGTAATTTCTTCCGCAAGTTGAAGCATGTAAAATCGTTTTCTACGCAGCAACATCCGGTTATTCTCCATACGAATTCGGCGCACAGCTTTCTTACACTGCTTAACATTACGCCTCGACATAGTAAGTGAACGACGTTGCGGCACAGGTGCCCTCAGCGTGGTGAGATCTTGGTGTAGTGCTTCTGATTCCTCAACTCGATATGCCCATTCTCTCCGTAAACCGCAATAATACTCTCTCGGGTCCGTGTACTTCACTTCTTTGTAGTCATCGTTCCTTTCACACAACAACCACACAGTCTCACGTCCCCGCAGACTAGAATTCCCAGGAACTCCTGCCATGAAAACTTAGGCGGTTCTTATGCGATGAGCATGGCTAACATATATAAATAAGCCCACACACATATACAATAAATTGGTGTGATAGCTACACAGTAGTCTGCCCATCTCTGGTGACAAGACAAGTCTCTGGACATTGAAGATGACAATAGTTGGAGACAATAGCATGCCCGTGTCATAAAGTTGACAAGTCTTTGGTGACAAGACAAGTCTCTTTGGTGACAAGACAAGTCTCTAGTCTATTGCAGAGGCTTGTCACATCTCATAAAGTTGAACCTGTAGCATCTCATAAAGTGGTCCCGTTTCAAAGTATATATAAGTACATGCATTGCATGAAGGGCAAAGGGCATAGAGTGATATACTCCCAATTTCATAACAACTCTGGAAATGTCATATACTCCACGAGATATTTTTGAAGCAATGGGTCGTTACTGGGCGGGCGAAGATGAATTTCACTATTCTTTGCGTCCAAGTTTGCGTTACTCATCAAGCTATGTTAATACATTACGTGCAGAATGGTCTTATCGGATGAATGAATATGAGGTCTTAGTAGCTGATTCACGGAGCATGAATATACCCATACCTCGACAAAAGGCAATCAACATGCCTCGAATTACACACATGGAGCTTGAAAGGGCACTGCATCGAATACGTGAAGAAAATAATAGAATGAGAGTTCGTCAAAGTAGGCATAACTTACGTCGTATGGCACGTGATGCACATGAAGATGGCAACAACAATGAAGCACAAGTATACTGGAACATGAGCTTCGAAGAAGGATCTGTTTCCGATGCTCCAGTTTCAGATGAAGATGACTGAAGATCGAGTTCTTCTAAGGCTATAAGGCCTCCGCTTAGGCCGGGGTTCGGGAAGGTCGGAACTAAGTGTCTGGTCCGTGCCAACCATTTTCTGGTCCAAGTTGCAGACAATGATCTGCACCACTATGACTTGAGATCCTCAGCTGTGCACCTTTTGTTTGTGTGTGGGTTTCCGTGGTGCGTGGATGTATTACGATAATACTTCCTCGCTAATCATGTATTGTGTTAGACTTTCTTTCTACGGTGCCGTCCGCTTTATAGTATGGCGGATCTGGATAGAAACAGAAAAAACTTTCTGCTGGGCCGTCCGCTCTACTATATAGCGGACGGCCAAGCAGAAAGACAGATGGCCAACCCTTA